>JAOQGH010000008.1:3611821-3720789 GCA_025769975.1 Gallinago jamesoni | reverse complement strand
TTTTTTTTTTGTGGTTGGACTCGATGATCTCTGAGGTCCCTTCCAACCACCACAATTCTGTGATTCTGTGATTCTGTTACAGACAGCTTGTCCTCCCTCTGCCCCAGATTCACTGCAAATGGAATAATTTGGAATGCCGGCCAAATCCCCCTGGAGCAATTGGGATGCTGATGGCGAGGAAAGCTGGAGGTGATTTCCTCCTCTTCTTCTGCCATACTAAATAGTGAAAGTGCAAAGAGAAAAACCTTCCCTATACAAAGCGAGAAGGGGCAGGAGAAAAGAGATTCACAGAATTCAGACAGTTCTTAGACCAAAGTCTGTGCTGAAAGTGATCTGCCTGCAAGCTCAAGGGGTGTCCATGGAATTAAAGCAAGTGTGGATGCAGTGCAGAGAATGTAAGCCTGTGCCAGTGCTCAGGCAATGAGAGAGAGATCACCCTGAGTAGAGCTCAAAGGTTGTTCTGAAGGAGTTAACCTGGGCATTATCTAAGTACTGTAGTTTCAACAGCTTTTCTTTTATTAAGGAAAACATTCTTGAAGTTCTCCTAAACTATACTCAGCAAAGCCTCCTTACACTGAATCATTTATTTTTCCACAGGGAAGGAAAGATGGCTGAGTGTAGGCTCCTTACGGAGAGAGTTGCAATGTGCTTGTTTGCATTGATTGAAGAAGAGCGTTTCCTGCTGTTCCCTGATGCAATGAGTTTCTCCAAAGGTGAGTAATCTCCAGTCCCTGAGGATGTTCCCTGTGGGCAGACAGTGCAGAATTCAGGCTGGCTTCCAAAACCCCAACCCAGTACACACTGGACCAGAACTTGGGGAGGGTGGTCAGAGCTGCAAGGGTGCTTATGCCACTCTGCTAGTGCCATGGCTTACAAGAAATATTATTGCCTGGGTTTAGAGTGGCCACAGTACAATGGGGTTCAATACCAAAGTAATTTGTAACTGAGTTTCTGTGAACGAGGGGCTTCTGATCAGCCTGGGAATATAGAACAGCCCCCAGGCAGAGAGGAGGAAGGGAGAACAGCCACCACATCAGCACAGCTCGCTGCTGAATTGCCTAATAATCCTAAGCATGTCTCAGAGCCCTTTGCTGGGGCACTTTGGCTCTACCACATGTGAATAGTGCCCCTAATAACATATTATGTGTATGAGATGTCAAAGAAAATGCCTAGCAACTTCTTAAGGTTTCAGCTCTCTGCTCTTCTCCCAGGCAGCGACTGAAATGGCTCTGCAATTTCCTAATGCTCTGGGCATTCACGCAGAACTGAAAGAGTCGCCTTACCTGTGTTATCCATGTGGTTGTATGGAAGTAGCAGCAAGAAATAAACAAGAGGGAGTTTTTCCTTTTTCCTGGACCTGAGACACAAGGCTCTGTGTGTGCTTTTCTCTTTTCTCTTTTTTTTTTTACTCTTTTTTTTTTTTTAATGAGATGCACAATGAAAGGAGGAAAAGCAAATTTAATTATAAAGCTGTGTCTTCCTCCCCCTCTGTCTTTCCGGACTGGGAAGTGCAATCATCTCCCCTTTGATGCAAGAATGAATTCAGCAGCATACATTGTTAAATTATTATTTATTTAAAATGAAAGGAAATTGCTTTCAGTTCAGTGCCAGTTTCTAGCTCAGCGAGAACAGCAAGGGGAGAAAATAAAGCAGCAGCACTTTAGGAGGCAACACCACATCCATGTATATGTGTATATGCACAGCTGGTAGAGGAGTTGGGGCAACTGCACTGAAAGCTTGCATGCTTCCTTGGACATATATTCCCTCTTGCTAGCGCACAGCTGTTAAAAAAGCAGAGAAAGCATTGTCTTGTTTAACCCTCTAGAGCCCCCTTTACATACTGAGTTGTACTCAGTATGACACCTAGACCCTTTAAAACAGTCCGCTATACTGAATTGTAACACTCCAATTTGCAGGTAGGAAAGATAAGCAAAGACAAGTGAAGAAATATGCTCAAGGCCAGGCTGTGGATCAGTGAAAGAGCCAGGAGTAGCATTCAGTAGCCACAGCCCACAATTGTAATAGACTGCACATGCCTCACATTTTTAAAACAAACTGAGAACATTGGATGTGCTCTCTGGGACAGGGGCAATCTTCTTGGTACATCTTTGCGTCTTGTGTAGCACTGAGTAGTCTTGGCTCACTGGCCAATGCTCCTGCTGCTGCTGGAGTGTGAATAGCAGTATTTCACCAAACCAGAACCATTCTGCTTTGTCAGAACATCATATTTCAGAGCAAGCATGGGTCTGAGGAAAGGGTAAGTGTTGATGCAGCATTCCTCTTAACCCATCATTTCATTTTTCTGGTTAGGAGCCAGACATCCCCTTGTCCTTGCAGTGAGCTGTTAAGAGGGGGGATAAGGCCATCCAGCCTTCAGAGCCTATGTCTCATTTTATTTCTCTGAGCTGTGAGCAGCCTGGGACTTTGTGTAAGGCCTTAATGAGGCCCAAGCAAAGGTTGACTTAAAAAATAAAAAATTCCTTTATGGTCTGTGCTGCAGATGGAGCAACAAATGGATAATAAAAGGGCTGGATACTGGAGGCAAATCCTCCCCTTAGATAAGGGAAATTAAGTCCTTTGGGGGATGTGTAATGTATGAAGCTTCATTATTCTTCTTGGGAGAAGCAGCGTATGATCCCTTGGTCAGAGAGATAAAAGGATCGTAAACTCAAATGGCTCCACATGGTCCAAATGACGCAGATGGCACCAGAGGAGCTGCTGGAGGTAAGCTAGATACAACTCAGCTTACCTTGTGCTGTAAAAGCAGTTCCCTTGACACTGGAAATCATATTGTCTCCATACTCATCTCTTCTAATGGCAAGTGGATACTCTATGTGGATGTCTAAGCTAGGGAGAGGGTTTTCTGGAGGGAAGTAAAGGACCTCAGAAGAGACACATAGCAGAAATAAACCTGGGTCTGGAAGTCTCTACCCCCTCCTTCACAGTCCCAAGTACTTGCTCTTCTCCTGTGTAGCCTTTCTGGCTGCTCCAACTCATGCCCACTTGTGCTTTCTTCCCATGGAGGCTCTCTCTGACCCCCATCCCCATCTCTCTTGCACCTACTGAGTCTTATCGACCTTGTGATGCCCAAATACATTTGTAGTTCCTAATCCCAGCTGCTGAATCCTTTTGTTCATTTGATTATTTCTTTTTTGGCCAAATTTTCAGTTGATTTATCCTGTTTCAAGAGATCCCAACACATCTTCCATCTTAATAGAATCATAGAATCATTTGATTTGGAAGGGACCTTAAAGATCATCGAGTTCCAACTCCCCTGCCCTGGGCAGGGACACCTTTTACTAGAGCAGGTTGTTCAAAGCCCCATCCAGCCTGGCCTTGAACCCCTCCAAGGATGGGGCATCCACAGCTTCCTGGGCAACCTGTTCCAGTGCCTCACCATCCTCACAGGAAAGAATTTCTTTCTGGTGTCTAATCTAAATCTCCCCTCTTCCAATTTAAAACCGTTGCCCCTTGCCCTGTCACTGCACTTCCTGACAAAGAGTCCCTCCTCCCCAGCTCTCCTGGAGCTCCCTTCAGGTATTGATAGGCTGCTATGAGGTCTCCCTGGAGCCTTCTCTTCTCCAGGCTGAGCAACCCCCGCTCTCTCAACCTGTCCTCATAGGGGAGGTGCTTCATCCCACTCATCATCCTCGTGGCCCTCCGCTGGACCCGTTCCAACAGGTCCATGTCCTTCCTGTGTTGAGGACTCCAAAGCTGGACACAGTACTATAGGTGGGGTCTCTTTCCTGAGCTTTAGGAGCACATGCTTAACCTGTAATCAGCATAACTCAAAACAACATTGGTGTCTGTCCCTGGAGCAAAAAGAAATAATGTGCTTATTTCTGCTTTTCCCTATTCAAAGGTAAATTGCTTTTCTTTCCTCCAAAAGCAGATGCTCACTTCTTTTCTTTACATTTCTCCCTGGTGTCTAACACAGATTTAGGAGAAATCATGTTCTCTGGGATTTTTATGTTGTTTGGGGATGGAGACAAGTTATGTTACTGGGGGACTTGACATCTCTCTTATTATTGAGTTGTAGATCAAAGACAGACAATGTAGGCTCTTTTACTCATGGCACTGCACAGGGGAGTGTGTGTCTGCATCTTTTAAGTTTACCTTGTGTATTCCTGCCATACTTGTAGATTCCAGACACAGTTGTATCTGTGTGTGCCCCTTTCCTTTGTGTGTGCTAAGCTGTTGCACATATATTTTTTGGACTTGGGCATATATATGGGCCTTGTGTAAGCATCTTGTGTGTTCTTGTGACTTGGTGCACAACTATGTCCTTTTTGGCCTGGGGTACATGTATCTGTGTGCCTGCACTTTTCAGAAGAGCAGGTTGGCTCCTGCTGAGGAGTCAGCATTAGGTTACAGTACAAACTCTGGTGCCATATAGTGAAATGCTGGAGCTTGCTCTAAGTTTCCTCAAGTACAGGGCATCACCTCTGTAGTGCAGTGAATCTGGCTGATTCCTTCTGCCAGTGACAGCTCCCTAACAGTAAAATGCTCTTGCCAAAAGGGCAAAACCATAGAGTCATCATACCTGGAAGTGAGTAATATCTACCACAAAGCTCTGTAGCTAGGAAATGGGAAAGCAATTTCTGTTTGCTGCTGGTATGGTTTGACACCAGAAAGCCCTGCTCGGCTGTGTGAGTGTGAGGCATTGTAATTTGTGCCTTTAAAGCAAGACCACCTGAATCACCACAAACACAAAAAATCTCCATCATCTTGGTTTACTTCTGTGGCTTGGAAGTTCTGAGAAATCCTGGGTGGATTTTCCACTCTTGGCTTGCTCTCTCTGTCTCCATCTTTTTCCTTTGTTTCTCTTTCTGCCTCTGCAAAGATGTCACCATGCTGAAGCTCTTGATGGATTCCTGGGTGACTCCCACCCGGTGGTGATGGATTACTGCTCTCTTTGCTGCACGCTCCAGCTGTCTCTGCAGTTCAGTCTGCTGGACTGACAGGCCCCATAAATCATTCTTGGAAGGCAAGGTGCTCTGAGAGCTATGGCCCCATTTGTGATGTGCTGATGTGACATATACCACTTGCATGTGGACAGTGGCAGATTGGGGGGGATGTGAATCTCAGATCTGACTGCCAGGCTCTCATATGCTCCTCTCAGGGTGTGAGGAGGCTGGGTTAGAAGGGCTGGGAACATGCTGTCTCTCCTGCTGCTGTTTCCTTTCTGTGCATACAATGCTTCACAGAATTGAAAAGGGAATGAACTGAGATCTGAGGAAATTGTAGAGGAGAACTGGGACAGTGGATGATAAGGAGACCGGAGTGATGTACCATGCAGGCAGCCACAGAGTCTCCTCACAGAATATGGGGATAGAAAGTAGGGGAAGGGAGGAGTTTGGATAGTGCTGCGACTTTTGGGTTGTTCTCCCTTGGATTATTTTTTTTTTTTGGGTGTGTGTGTGTGGAATAGAAGGAGCTGTGAGGAAAAAGCTTTGGGAATAAAAAAGGACAAGAAAAATTCTCAGCAAGGCAAGAAGGGGAAGCTGCACATTATACTATCCCAGAATGCAAGAGACACTTGATCATTGCATGTGTCCAAGACTTTGCCAAAGTTGTCCTTGGGAGCCTCTGCAGCAGTAGTACTTCATCCTCTTGATGCATATCTCCCCTGTGAACCATGGCTATAGCACAGACACCAACAATCATTCCGGCAAAGCCTCCGAACATCTTCCTTGCAAATCTTGCAGTCATTTAATGGAAATTCCCCAGTTTCTTTACTCCTGGGTCTCATTGGGGTAATGACAGCCTTGCAAATCTCTTTAACCACCATACCAGCTGTAGCTTTGTGGACCTCTAGAGTGATCCCCAACAATTGGAAGCCACCATTTTCCACATGGTGGCAGCAACATGCTTCCATTTTCCATGCTGAGTGATCCCACTTGGATGCTTCTCTGTCAAGGTTCTGGCTAGGATTAAACCTGAAAAGAGAAATGTTTCTAGGAGGGAGAGAGGGGGAATTTGCATGTACTCCGTGCAGACAGCATACATCCCCAGATGAAGCAACCTGACAATGTTAAGAGACAGCAGGCAGAGCTATATGCAGGATGTTCCTCCTCCTTTCTAATGCAGCATGAACCTGCCTCCCAGATTAACCCTACTGTTTTGTTCCCCCCTCGCACAGAAAGCCCTGGGGGTGGGAGAGAGAGAGAGATTTTGTTTCTTAGAGGTTGAAGCTGTGAAATGACAGATGAAATTTTTATTATGATGATTTTTATTTTTGTGTCTGGGTTTGAAATGATGGTGAAAATTCTCAACAAAAATACCTTATGAATATTCAATTACAGTGCCAGCAACACTTTGCAGTCATGGATTATTTATATACAAAATAACCAAAGCTTCATAAATAATAAAATAGCAGCAATCTCCGCTGTGTTTTATGTTCCCCATAGCCAGCACGGGGGCGGGGAGGATGTATCTTTGTAACACATTTACATGCTGAATCAGCCCCTTGCAGGCTGGGAACGATGGGGAGGACAGAGGTGGCAGAACAAAGCGTGCAGGTGAAGGCATTGGAGGTGTGGATGTGCACAGCACAATATGTGCATGAGAAAATTTTTCATTTGCTCCACCGTTTGTGGGTGCAGCTGGCTGCAGAGGACTTCTGGGGTACCATGAGACATATGTAGTTTTGAGGGCAGAGGTGGGAGTACATGCAGATGAATAGCAGCAAGAGAAGAAAGCTTATAGCCAGGACGAGTTGTTTGTGGACAAGAAGATCAAGCACTTGGTGTAGCTTGACAGCAGCTGTCTATATGTCCATAAACATATGGGATATCCTCCGAATGGACTGCAGTAATAGCAGGGCACTGAGTTGTTTAAGGAAAGGAAGCCTTGACTTCTCAGACTTGGCCCTAATTGATCCATGCTTGGTGGTTTCAGATTATCCAAAAAGCCCCATGTTGGCAGAGCTGATCATCTGCTCCTGGGAAAGGCTCAGGTTTGCCTAAGTGGGCATAGCTTAAGGGCAGCGAGCTTTCCCTTTAGCCAGAGCAGTGCCCACTTGCAGCCTCTCTCCTTTAAGTAAACCTGTGCTTTAATTCCCAGGACAAATCTCTCTCACTCCCACCTCCCAGCTGAACAACTGACTGACATGTGCTATGGAGCTTGTTATACAAGAAAGAAGCATGATTCTGGGGAACGCCTAATGGAGTTCCTCTCCTCCAGCCTAACCCCACTATTCAGTCAATAATAAAGCAGAATAAGACTTAATAGCTGCTTTCTTTAGCACCAGACAGCAGAGTGTGACCACTTGATCTTTGCAGACTCCGCTGCTTTCAGGAGAAAGGCTCTTCTGCCCAGTTGCCTTTGCTGGGTATTCAGCAATGAGTAATCTCATAGGGATGAACAGAGACAACTGAGCCCTCCATTGCCCATGGTCTTCCCTCCTTTCCCAAAGGATTATGTTGATGTCCTTCTCCCTGCCGCTCCCACTGGGAAGCACTAAATGCCAAATCAGTAAAAGCATCGTTGGTTGCTCTGAGGGATGATTCATCACTCCAGTTTGGTGGCAGCATATTTATCCCCCCACCAGCCCACCCGGCAAGAGAAAAGAGATAAATTGCTGTCATCCCTTTTTATGGAACATATAATCAGGTGGTAACACGGAGAGTCGCCTCGGCTCAAAGTCATTCAGGATGAATTATTCATTCGCTTAAAATGTCTTAAAAAGAAAGGGAAATCGTCTCCCTGATACAGCATCTCTTCCTGGCATTACTGCAGTTGGGCATTGCTTGAATCAGAGTCCTGGTCTGATGCATAGTGTGAGGTACGGACAGTACCCCAGCAGAATCCCAGGACTTTCTGCAGCTCTCAGATGGCTGACATAGACCTTCTGCACTGCTCCCAGGAAATAAGATGAATGTCCCTGCTCAAGGTTCAGGAACAGGCTTGAATGTTTCTCAGCATCCTCCTGATGGCTTGTCAAGGGGGCTTTGGGTGCACCTTGGCCTTTCTGGTCTGGATCTTTGCACATGGGAGAATTTTAACTCCTCTCTATGGTCCTCACTGAAGGCTTCTTTCTTTCATCCCCCTAGGAAGATCTAGCCCATGAAAGTTGTCCCCTCCACAAAGAAAACCTCCTCACAGTGAGCTCAATAAGGCCATGGTTCTCAGAGAAAAAAGGCTGAGACCACCTCTTCAGAAAGAGCTTCAGAGCAATCATCTAACCATGACTGTACCCCTATCCTGTAGGAGGAGCAGAGAATCCGGCTTTTCAAAGATTGCCTTCTTAATTGCTTCCTAACCTGTATATGAAGAAAAGTGATGGTTTCTGATACCTTAAATTCTAATGTCTTTGCTTTGGATTCCTCAGTTGGAACTGACTGAAGCCCTGACTAGTGTTTTTTCTAAACCATCCTATATACTAAAAGGTTCTTGAAGAAGGAAAAATTTTATATTATAGTCCTGGAAGAACACCTAGCAGCTTGGAAGTGTGTCCGAGGCTGCTGAGTCACTGGAGTGGAATTAGACATCTCCCACGGAACAGGCTTTCTACTGGGGTTTACTTGTCTTGCCAAGAATTTCACCCGAGATTCTTTCTCACTATTTTTAGCTTTTTGCTGAGAAGCGAAGGGGTTTTACCACTGGAAAATGGCCCTTAATTAAAACTTTCCTGAAAAATGTTGGTAATTGACAAATATGTACTTTTCATGATTCTGTAGTGTTCTCCATATGGTTATTTGGAATAATATTCTGCCCTTTTTTATTTACGAAAACGGATCTTTTCAGGTTAAAACATGTTTTTGTTTGTCTGTGTATTGAAAAAGATTGATCATGATTCTGTGAAAAGTTTTGAAAGAACTGAAAATCAGCTCTTCCATTTCCCATCTCAGCTAACAAAGAAGAAGGAAAATGCTCTTAATACAGAGAAAATTCCTCTGTATCCACTTTCTCCACATAAACAATTTATGCTTATCTTTTTCCAGAGGAATAATACTGGGAAGCAGAAGTTGCTGAGAAGGAGAAAGATCCTGTACCTGTATCACTGGAGAAGGATGTGGAATAGAACCTCCGGGTATTCCATGGCTTTCAGGTAGGAGATAAAACACATAGGACATATGTTTCTGGGATTGCATGGTGGTTTGTTTTGTGCTGTGTCATGGGGAAAATGTCAGCTGATTCATTAGCGCATCCTAATCTGACTATGCAAAAACATTCGAAAGCTCTTACAAGCCCGAGAACTATCCTTATCTACCTGCCCTGTCTCCTTAAGGCTCCTCTTACCATGTTCATTAACACACACACACTAAAACCATGGCAGAAGAGACTGTCTGAATTCAGAACTCTGAGGGTGTGTGCATGCAACACCAATAGTGACAGGATGGCTGAAGGGTCCTTGGCACAGTCAGCTGAAATGTTTACTTCTGAGCAATAAACTATTTAAACTTGGATCCATCAGGAAAACTTGGAAAGGTCTCTTGATGGACTCTTTGGTCATTGTCAGAAAGCCATAATTGCTTGGTGTATTTTATGTCACCTGTCAGAAGAGTTGCAAGTGGTATTTCTTAGCACAGAGGGAGTACATAATTTAATAATGAGTACTTTCTGTTGCATGATCTCAATGTGCGTGAGGTAAAGAAACTGCTCTGTAAGGGAATTATATGTTTTATCCCTGGTTTATGAGTGGGAAAATTAAGGCAAGCAAAGCTACAAAAGGCACGTGTGAGAAATCTGTGTACAGTCCCCTGACATCATAAATGCTAAAGTCATCCTTCCGTTGCCATATTCTGGAGATTAAGGAACCAGTTATGGATGAAAATTCTTTGTTTTAATGGCCATTTCCTCTCTATTGCTTTTATGGGGAGGGGGTCTTTTTTATTTGCTTTCTACTCATTTATCCTCACTTTAAATCCAATAACAGAAAAAAATTAAATTACTTTCTGCTAAGAACAACACCATGTGTCTGAGCTCCACTCTGTCCTGGAGAACTGGGGCAGTTCTCCTTTGCCATACAGGTAATTCAATTTACAAGGAGTTTGTAAGATAATGGTGAATGAAGCATGAGCTTGTTATGTCCATGGAGAAATTAGTTCTTAAAAGAACACTGCTGAAAGAAGTAGGGAAGGAAAAATGAGCAAAATGAAATGAGAAAGGTTATAAACACATTAAGCTGGGCTTCCCTAGTTCAGTGTTTGGAGCTGTCTCTGCTATAAATTGTATTGATTAAGAAACTTATTGGAACTACCTGCTGCTATCAATTATTTTCCACTTACTGCTTTCTTTACCTGCTGGGCAGTCGATAGTCTGCCAGAAGTGAAGCCCCAAGTCTTCTTAACCTAGAGCTCAGGAGAGCTGGAAGACAAGAAACTAATTTCCACTACTGCCGTTTCCTACTGGAAACAATCCACATGGCTTATATGGCTGGGCTTTTTGTGGTGTCTGGAATTGGGATGGGAGTAGTCCATGAGCCTATGGAATATGGGAAATCCTACAAAATGCTATGAACTTAGGTGACAGGCAATTTTCAGCATGTATTCCCATGGAGTCCTGTCCTATGCAATGTGTCTGAAGCTGGATACTGCCTCCAGAGCCTCACACTGCAGAGCAGACAAAGGTATTGTCAGGTAATGAAATAATGATGTGAAAGGATGGGATGGAAGATTCTTAGGACAACGTAAGCCTCTGTTTTTTTCCACTTAATGCTACAGTGACTCTGGTAAATTAGGAGTAATCTGATCTAACCCTGTTCATTTTATGGTAAAAAGGATGGGAAAAGAATAGAGCCACAAGAACATGAATGTCAGCAGCCCTTCTGCTGTTTGGGAGACTCTTTATAATTCCCTTTTATACTCTGCAATGACTCTGTAGCCTGTGATTCTTGACCCTTCAGGCTCTCTAATGATAAAGAAAACGATTGGCTGTTTTTGCTGATTCTTTATATAAATCTCTCTCTATATATATGATAAAAAATAAAAGCACAGTCTACCTCCTCTTTTCCGAATCCAGACCTCCAGAATCAGAGCAGCCCACAGGATTTTCTTGGCAACAATCCAATAAAATAAATGGAAATGAACATCCAAGTTCTTGAAAAGGCTTTGAAAGTGTCAGCCTAAGTCCTTAAAAGTCCATTTACTTTCTCACTGCTGTGACTTTAGGTCAGCTTGGGCTCTTGACTTCACTAACTGCTTTAAAACTACCTTGAATTTCTCATCTCTTTTATCCTGTGGGATTTTTCTTTCTTTGCCTTTTTTCTTTGACCCTTCATAAATCCTTTTTTTCCCCCTTCTTGCACAAAACCAGCCAGCCAGAGATGCAGGGCAGGGGCAATGCGAGGGTGTGCCTGGTTCAGAAATACGCCCCTGGCATGTTCTGCAGCCAGATCACCCCAGGCTGCTGTCGGTTCTTGCATGCTAAGCAAAATAGAGCTGGATGACAGATGCTGAAAGAAACCTGGAGTTTGTAGGAAGTAGTCCTGGGAACCTGTGGGCTTTGGCTGCATGAAGACTGGTTTGGTCCTAACTTTGCCACATGCTATGGGGAATCAGTTGAGGAACCAGCAATTTTGCTCATATGTTGCACATTCGCATGGTATTTACTGTGAACTTAGCATTATTTTGTGTTCTTTTTCCAACCCCCGAGATCCTAGAGGAACAAGATGTCACAAGATATTTTGTTGTGTTCAGAAGGCAGTTCCTGTCTTTCGCAGTTGCAGTGGAAATCTTGAATATTTGACCCAGGTGTGACCTAACGACTCAGAAGCCGGAAAGCAAAAGAGAGCCCTTATTTAAAGAAGTATCCTGTTTGATAAGCTAGTAGAATGAATTATAAAGT
The DNA here is from genome assembly GCA_025769975.1 of Gallinago jamesoni. Classification (NCBI taxonomy): domain Eukaryota; kingdom Metazoa; phylum Chordata; class Aves; order Charadriiformes; family Scolopacidae; genus Gallinago; species Gallinago jamesoni. The sequence continues at coordinate 3,708,999 of JAOQGH010000008.1, read as the reverse complement.
GTCTGACTTAAACTGGAATTCAAGGGACTTAAAGAAGTTTTCAAAAGACGCTGGTTGCCAGCAGCCCTCTTGCCCGTATGTATCTAGTGACCTTGGGTGCCCAGACACTGATAGCATAAAGAGGCAGGGAGATCTGAGTACTTTCTAGAAACAAATCTCATGATGGCATTTGTCAGTAGGATCCGGAATTGTTAGTTGTGTTTGAAAAATGTACAGGCTGTATGCTGACTGTAAGAGTGCTAGTGCCACTGGGATTTTGGAGAATTCCATGTAATACAAACTGAGCTGGAAAATAACATTATCCTTTGTGCCTAGACTGAAGGAGTGTCCAAGCAGGCTCTTGGAGACAGCTGGTGCATCTGGAGCACACTGTGAGCAGGTGCATTCTTGACCTGCAAGACCAGAGATCTCAGGGCATTTTCACTTTTAGGGCACTCTTTTTAATTTCTTGTGTTGTGACCATGGTTCAATATGGTGTGAAGGCACTGCCAGCCCATCTGAAGTCTTTCCTTGTGATTTTACCCAGGTTTGTGGTCTTCACTTTTTTCCTGATCTTTTGTACCAAGGGCTCTTGTGCTGTTTTCTACTCATGAGATATCTGCATTTTATTTACATGACCAAAAAGAGACTTTTTAATGTAAATGTGAATATTGCAAATAGATATTATTTAGCATGCAAAAAAAAAAAAAAAAGCAGTCTTCTTCTGGGCTAGCAGGAATTTGTTTTCACTTGTTACATTGCAGTATGAACTTGTTAATTCAATAGTGTATATATTAGTGCTATGTTTCTATTTAAAATTGTGAGAAATTCACCCCCAGACATCTCACAGTTACTGCTCAGCTCACATCTTTGCATCTTGAAAAGTCATTGCAATAAAGGCAATTGAACTCAGATCTGGCTGGTCCAAAATGAATCACTCTTCATACGTGAACTAAAGGAATTTGCTGAGGTCCTTTATGAGCAAGACATGGGTAAGGACTGTGACATGGATTAGTGTCTCTGAATCTGCCCGTCAGACAGCAACAAAATGCTCATGTGGAAGAATACACTGGCACATGCACATCTTCTGCCAGTTCATTTGCCCAGGGTGTATATCTCTCAACTGCCACATTAAAATTGCAATGCCTGTAACAGGTCCTGAAATTACAGTCACGAGCCGTATTCCTTTGACCTTCTCTGTATTCTGTTTGGATTCACTCCTTCTGCCAATTTAGCCAGGCAGCCAGAAAGTAAATAAATGCTCCCCACCTGGCAGGTGCAGAAAGGTTAGATTTGCATAAAGTGGCCAGTGTAAATTTCTCCTGTTTGTTGTCACTTCTTCTGTCCAACTGGGAATTCCAAGGCAGAGATAAATGTCAGCTGGAAATAGCACTTCAGTGTCAGCAGTTGATCTCTTCCCGCTATTTCCCTGTACCACTTTGTGCTGCACGTTACCACATGGATCAGCCAATCACCTCTTGTGGGAGCCTCTCATTACTGGGCTCTTCTGTTATTGCTTTGCTCACAGTCTTGACTTTCCTTTTATGTTTCTTGTTTGTAAATTAAATTCTTCTCAACTGGTAAGTCACTGGGCTGAAATGGTTGTGCAATACCAGTTTAATTTCCTAAATGGTTCAGTGTGTCTCTACCCTGTCGTCCTGAGTCTGGGTGGATTAAGAATCAATCAGATGGATTCTCTTCTGTGCGTTCATCATGTAGCAAGCAGATATAGGACACTGTAAGTTCCAGTTCTACAAGGCTCTAAGCTATTCCTGAGGTCACTGACTGCTGCTTGTTTGCCGATATTACTGAGAGTCCAAGAAAGTCAATTGGATTTCTTGAGCACTAAAATCTCAGCAGTGCTCCTCTGTAGAGCTTGTCTCCTGCTCAGGAAGTGTTGGCTAATGGGGATGCCACTGCTGAAAAGAAGGAGAATGAGAGCCTCATGAGTGGGTGCAGCTTTCTGGGTCTTTGATTTGGACACTCATTCAAGGGCCTGCTGCTGCTGTGGCCTGTTACATGTTATGCTCTAACGGTTGAAAAGACTTCACTTGAGAGCAGGGACTCCCCGCTCCTGCTTCCCCACTTAGTCTGCTTTTAACTCTCTCTGGCTATTAGTGCCACTTAGGAGGCAGAGGGCTCTTTAATCACCTTTTCTCTGGTACAATCTCTCTCTGATGTTTTTCAGGTTTCCCTTGCTTATTCTGACTGTTCTTGGTGATCTACTCCAGCTCTATTTTTCCTTCTTCATCTTCTTCTCCTTTCCCTTTTTTTTTCATACACACACACATAAATGTCCCTTCAACCGTTAGGCTACAGGAAAGCTCACAACTCTGTGTAGTAGCTCAGACTCAGATCAACCCCGTGTTTTGAACAGTAACCTCCATTGCTTCAGTTTGTACCAAAGAGACATATAAGTGTCCTCTGATTTAGCCTGAATCAGAGACAGCTGCTCTTCTCATGGGTTCCAATGAGATTTAACCCAGCCCATAACAACGAGGTCCATATTGCCATCTCCCTTCTGCTCTACTCATGTGCCAGAGTGATCCCATCTTCTAAGCAGCCACCTGCCCCCTGTTTTTTCCAGCTACCTCCGTCTGTTCTCAGTAGAGTTCCCAATTCCTTAAGAGCTGTTTCCTGGCTGATCTTAGTCAGACTCATCCGTACCCTTGGAATAAATTGTACAATTTTTTTTGGCATTTCACCAAGAACAGTTTGGCCCCTTCGTGTTGGACTGTGGTGGAGGATGGCTTTCTGCTCTGTCTCCCTTTCTGTAATGTGTTCAAAATGCGCTGTTCCAGACGGCCTCTCCAGTGCTGCTATTGCTGCCTCCTGTAAGAGGGAGGAGGTGAAAGAAATAGATCAGTAATTTGGTTCTAAATCACTTCCCCAACGAAGCCAGTGCTGAAGGTCACTTGCAATGAAGCTGTCATATGGGTAAGGCCTCACAATCAGGGAAAAAAAGAGGAAAAGGAAAATGAGGCTGGAGATGAGATTGTGGTAATCTTGAAGCAATTTCATGGAGATGCAGGTGTTTGGATTGGAGTCCGGGATGCTAACAGGAAGGTCACGAGACAGAAACTGCTTGTGTGGAGTTTCTCTGTTGTGATAGGAAAGACTGCATAGTCCTTTAGGGGTGCTTAGCCCTAACTGTATGAAAACCTATGAGTGGAGTCCCATGCTCCAAGCTCTTTGGGCAAAGGAAATTATGAGATTAAACCATTGTGACCCTGCCTGCATGCCTGCAAAGTGACTAGGCATAGATTCACATCTTCTGAGAATTGCAGGAGGGTTTGCATGGCAGTTTGCAGCCCTAGTTTGGAGACCCCAAATCCCTTCCCATAGCAGAGTGGTATTGGGGAGAAAAGAAGCAAAGGAGCAAATAGGATTTCTTAATAAAAAATAGTTGAAAATCCTTTTACTTTTACATTTAAAATTTATGCTTTCAAATAAGAAATGAATTTACCAAAGAAAGTAAATATGTCTTTTAAAGGTTGATGTAAAATGAGTTGGTTTAAAATTATTGCAAAGAAACCTGTTTATGGATGCAACTTGAAATTTTTTAGGCAGGGAGTTTAGGTTCAGGAGGATTTTGGTGGTATTTGATTTTCCATCTGGTTTCAGGGTGGAAAATATTGTTTGTCAAGATTGATATCCTCTGGCTTCCATCTCAGGCTAGCACTTTGTCTGGGTGTGGGCTGCTTAGGGCTTAGGCATTCAGTATGAATCTATTCCCTCTGGTGCAGTTCAGCTCAGACCAGAAGTCTTTCTTGGCACAAAAACTGTATCCATGTAGCCAAAGTTTGGGAGCTCAATTCGCCCACCCAACAGCAGGCCCAGGACACTTAGAAAAATGCTGTGTACAAGGGGCTGAGACTTGCATGTCTTACACCCCCCTTAGCGCTGCTCGTCCCTCAGCTCCGTGCCTCCATTCTCATCTGCCCAACTTTCATTCTGGCTCCCAGTGAATCAAATTGTTTATTGATACAGCTTTTGATTACATTTCTTGCCTCTTTTCCAGAATTACTTCCCCTGGGATTTCCCAGAAAAGCATTACAGCAGAGAGGACAGGGGCGTGAGTGAAGGAAGAACAAGCAAAGTTCCCATCTGATATACAGTCTTGAGAGCTACAGAGATGTTCAGGAGAGTGTGATGGGCAGATCTGTATTTATGGTGACGCTGTAGGGTGCATCATAATAACTGTTCACTGGAATCCATGGGAGGGCTTGTGAAATTTAGTGTGAAAATATTTCCTGTTGGTGTCCCTGGATCTAACTCACTCACTCCCTCTCTCTTTCTCACCCACAACCACAAATTTCTTGTGATCTCTGGAGAACTCAGATCCCCGGGCCAAAGAGAGCATTATTTTAACTTGGCACCCAGCCCCCAGGACTCAGGGTGATATTTACATTGGCAATGGTGGGAAAATGAAAAGAAATAGTGTGTTTGCTGGGTTTTACAGTGACTGTCATGTTCATCATCATTGAAGTTCACTGGAAAAAGACTTCAGGGAAGACTGGCAGGAAGTAAATCTCTTTCTTCTCTGGGGAGGCTCTCTGGATCGTGAGAGATTTCCATAGCCAAGTTCAGAAGGAACTTTCTGAACTACTAAGGCAGGGGAATTTTATAGCATAAACCATGGATTTCAGGGGGCCTTCTCAACAAATAGTGGTGTATCTCCTGGGTGCAGTGCCCTTTGGGGATAATGAAAAGACATCAGTTATCTTTACAGCAGTGTTTGACAGTTGCTTAATTGTGGTGTCAGAAATTGCAGGAGAAACCAGGTATGTTGAACTAGTCTTTCAAGTGTCTTTTAGGGATTCTGGAATGAAGCCTGGAAGGAAAAGTCTTGAGGGTGTTTTGTTATGGGCTTTCGTTGGGGGAGGATCTCAAATGTCTGTGCTTTGGACATCACAAAGCCAGCATCCTTGAAGACCTTATTATCACAACTCCTTGAACAACTGGCCACTCCCAGAGGGACACATACACAATAATGTAATGAAGAACTGTTGCCTTCCGTCTCAGGCTAGAGCTCTTCTACATCACACCCCCTGACTCTTTGTACAGCTCTGGATGTGTGGCCTTTGTTTGGCTAATGAAGCTGTCTGGAGCTTTGAAAGCCCGAGCAGGCTCCTAGTGCTCATTACCTGGCTCCTACAGCAGGAGCCTCCGCGAGCAGCAGCCTCACTTAAATACCCATTATTTCAAAAGAACCAAAAGCATCAGCGCAATTGGGAAAATAAGCTTGGAGATGCAAAGTCATTTCATGAGGAAAACAGCACAGGTAATTAGGCTTGACAAAACTTTTTGATAAGTCACTACACCTTTGAAGGAAACGTAATCTTTTTTCACAAGCATCATGCCTATATCCTGATGAGTACCATGGGTGTGTATATAGGCACAGTGGCAGGCAAACATACACATTTATTTTTGAGCACATGACAATGTATATGCAGTATGCACAGCTGATACGTGATATCATGAACTTGTGCATGTCAAGAAATATTCTTGGTTGTAGTACTATGTAACACCGCCCATATTTGTGTAAGTGGTGATGCACACATGACAGAAGCTTGGAACTGATAGAGAAATAGTAACTCCAATGCTCTGCTTGCCTTCTCTGCAGTTACAAAACATGCTGTAGCCAAACATGTTGGTTTGTTTGCTGGAATTTTCCATCAGCACCCTTCTGTCCTAGTGTTTGTTTTTATTTTACTTATTTATTTGCGTGTCACGCCTGCATGACACATTGAGTGCCACATTGCATGACAATGCCTTTGTCAACATCCAAAAAGAGCCTATCAATGTAGTGGACATATAAATAAGCCTCCAAGATCTAACTTATGCGCGTTCAGATAAGCAAATCTCCCAAAAGCCTACTTTATAGTGGCATCACCTGGTGTTGCCCCGTGGCATAGTAGTGAAAATGAATCTCTTCCAATACTGAAAAAAAAATCTGAAATTTTCCTGCAGTTTTTGTACTAGAAAGTTGTGTCCTTGGTTGCAGACTCATCTGTTAGACAATGCACCTTGACGTCATACATCCTGAGCCAAGCTGTGGTCCATCGTTTCCTGCTAGAACACATAATTGGGCTGGGGAGCAAAGAGCAATTGTGGGATACAAAACCAACTCTCCACGGGACGCTTTACAAAGATTTTTCACAGTGGGAGCTGGCCACATTCCCCCGAGCTGCACAGATGCTTGAAAAGGGGGCTTGGATTTCCATGGCAACAGGCTGCATTCTGCTGACTCTAGTAGTCTGTCACTCTCTGGATATGTCTGTCACCCCTGGTGCTCTGAGTTTCAAGGCCAACAATGTGTGATGGACAAAGATTGAAGTGGGGTTGTGCTGGGGTCAGATAACCTGGTCAAGGGAATGTACTGCAAACACACCGGGGGAGAGACATGGGGAAGTTAAGATTATACAGGCGAATCCTCCCAGCTGACTCAGACATCAGTTACAATAGGATCTTGCTAGTTGAGCCGTTGTCTGGTTACTAGGAAGCTCAAAGGCATCGTGTCACAATATGACTGTGTCCTTGTCCAGTTCCTCTCATCTGAAGAGCTCAGGTTTTTGTATATGGCAGATGACTATGTCTCACAGTGTCTCTGTGAGGCAGTGACAGCGGGGAAACTGAGGCAGCCCTAGGAAGTAGCTAGAAAATGCTAGTGCCAGAGCTAGGAGCTCTGGTTCATCTGTTCCCCCACCTCATTGTGGCGCTATCACCTCTAACAGAACTTGTAAAGTAGGAGGATATTCCTGGTTATTTCTTGAATCACTTCTAAGAAGAAAAACATTTAACACGCACATACTCAAAATAGTACATAAAAATGTTATAGTGGAATAGAGGACAGTAGCTATGGACAAATCTGAGGAAAGGGAATGGTGTGCTAAGAGATAAAGGTGGGGTGGGCTGAGGAGTTTTCTATTTTTGTGGGGGATTGAAGCAGAGGAGGAGGGTAAAGTGCATTAACAGCAGCGTGAGGCTGAGGGATAGGAAAGGTTCTGTCTGTCTTAAGTTTATCCTGAGTTCAGCACAAGCTCAAGGGCTGACACAATTTTTTTTTCCAATGAGCTGCAGAAAAGATATGGGTTACAGCTTACAAGAGCGTGTTTACTGAAAGGGCTGTGTATTACTGGAGCCAAAACATTGGACCTGGGGGAGAGGGTAGAGACGCTCACAAAGGACTTGGCTGTGATGATCTTTGAGATCTGTGCCAAGCTGCCTGGAAATGTCTTCTTTTGACATGTATAATTATCAGGGTCCTGGTTTCCTGTTGTCACACAAAGTCACCCCAGCATAGAGGCACTACATGTGGCAAACTGGGCTGAGAGGAGGAGCTGAGGGAGAAGAGTGGTGGAGTGTCCTGTTCCATCATGTGGGAACATACTGGTGTGGCTGTGCTGCAAAATGGAGGGGGCTGGCAGGCAGAGCACTGGTCTCAACTAGGTGCACTAAGGGAAAAACACATATCTTGGCCCGCTCAGGACACCGCTCATACTGTGAAAGAGGTATCCAGTGAAGACATCACCTCTGTGTGCAAATGGGAGAGGAGTGGGATGCAGAGAGCTGCATCCCCTTTGAGAACTGGGTTATCCTTAGGGAACTGCCATGCAGGCGAGGCTGAGCATCTGTAGTCTGGAAGGCAACGTTTGCCTCCACTGAGTGAGTGTGTTTATCTCTAGAGCTCTCAGCAATGTTTATGGCTGAGGAAGGGTGTAAATCTCATGGATTCTAGTCCTTGGTGGATAATTATTCCCTCCTCCTTCAGCCCCCACACCCCATGCCCTCCTGCCCTGGATATGTCGCGCTGTTCACACAGTATAAATGGATGCAAGGCTATGTTTAATGTGGAGAGACACCTTCTAATCAGGTGAGGCAGAGGGTGGGAGGCGAGGCACAGAGTGGGAGGCAGCTTGCCAATTCCTGCTCCTTCTCACATGTAGTCAGTCCCTGAGTCTCCTATCACACTCATCTGTGGGAAGCTTGTTTCTTCCATTTCCCCTTAAAATGACTTGTAGCCTATGAAGTCTGGAGCATGGCAGCTGCGTGCTCAGAATTCTGAGGTGCTGTCCCTAACAGGAGAAGGTGGTGGGGTGCAGGGATGGAGGCTGTGCCACTCTAATTCCACATCAGGACTCTGGTTTGGCTCTTGTGGCTTATGAGGCTATCAAAGCCTTTCACTTAATTACAGCCATAGCAATCAATCTTTCTTCCTGTTCATTATACTTCCAGCCAGGGTTAGCAGTATTTTTATTCTTGAGGCTTCAGGAGCATTTTCAGCTCATAAGGAATCCCAGCCAACCATAGTGACTGGTACAGGTTATGTCCGTAGGACTGCATTCCTGCCCCGTGGCTGGAGGAAAAGTGTGGGGCAGTAAAGCTTGGGACATCTGGCACTGTGAGATTTGGTTCCGTTTTGCATGATGAAGGTCTATTGAATGGGCCCTGTGCCTAGAGAGGAATAGAGGGCTTTGCATTCCCTGGTCATGACCACCTGAGTTGCTAGAGCCCTTGTGCAGTGGCAGTTAGTTGTTCCAAGACATTATGACTGGGCTGAGTGTAACATATCAAGTCATTATGGCATTATCTCTTCATTACACACAAAGTGCTGTTGGAGTTCAGGGAGGAGCACAGGGACAGAGAGGAGGGAAGCGGCTCATTAGCTGCCCAGAGGAATCAAGCTGAACATCTCTTTTTCTCAGCCAGAGGCTCCGTCATCACCCGCAAAGGGCAAGTCTATTGGAAATTAGGGCTTGGCTCAGGGACAGCTGTGTGTATCTGTATGTACATGAGCTAATACACAAGTAGAGTATGTCACCTACATACACCCCTACTCCTGGACCCACTAACACACATACAATGCACATTTTGGATATTCCCATAATGAAAGAATAAGTGTCTTTCTTTCCATCACTATCCACTTTAAATTTAGAAACACATGTACCAAAACATGCTCTTGCATCCCCAAACATCTTCATCTGCTTTTAGGAACTGCTTACAACCATGTCCAACACAGTTACATCTAACAGTCTCACACGTGCTTACCTTCTAACCAGAGAGCATGCATAGCAACTGCACCAACCTTCCTCCCTATGGACAGGGAGTTGTGTCCCCTGTATTAATTCCTCTGTGCTCACGCTGTGCACTCTGGTGCATTCTATCCCTTCGGCTGTGTAATCTGCTCCTATGCAGATGCATTCACCAGCACAAGTATGTTCTTGCTTTTCTATTCCTTCCAATTTTGCTTTATCCCGGTTTCCATGAGTTCTGCACTGGGGCTCCCGCAGGTTTCCCCGCAGTCATGCCCTGTCAGAACCAGCTGGAGCTCCTGCAGCAAACACCAACACTGGCAGAGTGAGATGGCACCATGGCTAGGTGAGCTTTCTGGTGTAAGGCCCCCTTTCATGGGGGCCAGGAAGCATCACAACTTGCATGTTATTCTGGATGAAGCGTGGGAAACCAACTCCCACTGGTCTCTTAGCTCACCCACCAGCTGCTGGACTTTATCCGCAGTGACTTTGCAGCACTCCTTATCCCTGCTGCTCTCCCTCTTCGGACGTGGATCAGGAAGCCATTAACTTGTTTACTCCATGCTGGCCCCAGCCTCACAGACTTCTTGCTGGACAATATATCAACAAAAAGCATTTGGCAAGATTTATGGGGCTGTTGCTGCCAACTGTGGACTGTAGAAAGTAAAAAATGTCCTTTCTGAGGCAATAAAATATAAAACGGGACCCAATTCCTCTCCAGGGTAGGAATCATTATGTTTGACAATGCTGTAAAACACATGGTGCGACAGCACAGGGGTGAGAGCCAGAGTAAACGCTGCCTTCGGAAACCTCATTCATTGCAAAGCTGGGACGTGTGATTCATTGCAAAACAAGACAGGAAGGGTCTTGGGTGGAGACAGTCTCCCTTCAGTCTTTCTTTTCTCTGAAAGGACTGGAAATCCCTCCACAAGCTTTGCACTGATTTTCTGAAACTGATTTTAAATTCATTCAGTTCAATTGGGGCGAATACTCTGGGTATACACAGTAACACTGTTTTGCTCCTTTATTAAATCAATTTAGCTTAATTGGATCACAGAATGATAAAACTGATGGAGTTATATGAAGGAGATTTCACTAGCTAAACTGTACTAGTCAGAAATCAGGTCTGAGAGACCTGAATCCTTGTCTTTGTGCCAGAGGCTCTGGGATTTGTACAAAGACTTTGTACAAAGGCTTTTTCTAGGGGAGAAAATAAGGAACAGTTCTCAGCTGATTAATTTCCACTTGTGTGTCTGCCTGTTTATCCTTCATTTTGTCTATTCCTATTATTGTGCTGGTCTGTATAAACTGTGCATCTCTGGCAATGTTACTGTAGTGAAATGTTAGCTACAACAGCTTGATTTAAGTTACACTATGATAGTGAAGACCTATATTTCAAAAACTCTATCTGAGGCGAGGGAAAGAGGAGGTGTTATGTCAGGTAGGAATAGAAAATGAAGAGGAGATGAGAGAGATGTAGCTGTAGGGCTCAGTTGTTCCCCTGGGTGTGGATGGGAAAGAGATGTTCATGCTAGAAATATAGTACGAACTGCCATTGTCTCATCCCCTATGCACGGTGCTCTGCAGAGCATGTGTGCTCAGAAAAGTTATGTCAGCCTGGTGGGAGAAGCATCTTTTCTCAGTCCTTTTAACTTCTTGTCAACATTTCCAATTCTTAATAAAATCAGATTGCCTCAGGACTGAAAACTCTTGATGTTCAGTTCTAGGAGGGCAATAACAAAAAGAGAGCCCTTGGAGAGGGAGAAAAAGTATACTGGGCAAGCCTGAGATTTCTGTCCTTTTCTCTAGGCTGACTTCTCCTCGAAATATAGCCCATTCTTGCTTTGTAAGCACTAACCACTGGCTCTGCAGTAGTAGTGATGTCCCAACAGTCTTGTATTTGGCTGAGCTTGATGCTGGATGACCCTTTGTAAATCGGGCAATTTATGTTCTAAAGGGGGCTGGAGAAAACATAAGGTAGACCTGTCCTTCACTCCATGTGGAAATTCAGTGTAAATGCAAAAGGCAGGGAGACCACCCTAAGTCAAGGCAGCAGGGGTTTTGGCTTCCCAACAACATACCTTGTATGAGCAGAGACAGAGCACTCCAGTAAGTGGTTACTTTGACTGCTTTTGTAGATGCAGATGTTTATCTGAGTTGGGGCACTGTAATCACTGACAGCTTCCAAGACCACAGTAATAAAATTTTGAACAAATGCTATTCCAGATTAATGGGTTTGGTTACCACTACCAGCAGGCCACGATTCCTTTGATCCTCAGCAGTGCATGTTATTGTTAGCTTTTTCTTTCTGTAGTGGGTTTCTTCTTTGATGAATAAGTTTCTTTTCTGAAATATTCTCAGATTCTGCGCATCTGTTTCAAATGCTTTGTATCCAATGAGAGCGTAATTTACACCAGTATTGAACATACCATATAGTTTGTACTATGTGTTCCATTGTATCCTAATAAATCTCTAGAATATAGACTATGTGGGCTAAATTTGCACATGATCACAAGCAGAGGCCGGACTACTTGAAAGAGGTAAGTGCTCCCTTGATCTCTCAAATGCTGAACTATTTGGGAATTCCGATCTATGTGGTGATGAACTGCATCTCCCTGGTACTGCCTCCCCTTGCTTCTCTCCAGCTCCTTCCACAGTCTGTGTTTTGTGCATCACAGCCACTTTGGTAAACATGCAAAAGATCAGTCCCCACTGGCTCTAAAACACCAGAACATTTTCACACAGCAACGGCTGTGGAATAGGTAAGTGTATTATATAAGGCACTCTTGATGTCAGGCAAAGGCGATGATTTGATTATGATGTGTGAAAGAAAAGAACCCTTAGAAACAAAGGAAAAAGACATGAAAAAACACACTGAGGGCAGCAATTTCTTATTTGGACAAAACCAGTGAAGAACCCCTTTTTCATTTCCCCTGGTTCTCCTTATTATCTCCCAACACTGTATGATTCTATGATTCTATCTCCCACTTCTATCAGGAACCTGCTCTGGGGTTTATTCTTTACTATGCAAGCTTGTCATGTCTGTGTTTAATGAAGTTTAATTATCTTCTGGGATTCGATGAATAATTATAAATCTCTTCAAGATGCAATCACAAGCACTTCATGGTTCATTAACGGTGGAAAATCAATTGTAATTCACGTAATCCCCCTCTCCTGACCAGCCATACGCTTGTCCCCTCTGTGCACCTTGTTGTTCCTCCCTCATTTCAACACTGGAGAATACATTAATCTATTTTCCTGTGATACAAGTTGGCGTTTAGCTAGTGTAGGGGCAAAGAACTGAAGAATGGAGGAAGTGGGAAATGGGAGCCTAGGCAGTGGGGTTAGATACGCCTACATGAGAACTCAGTCTCATGCTGTGGGTGCTTTGGAGGTGTCACCAGCTCCAGATTGCCACTTGCCTTGGTTTGGAGACACCTCCAAGAGCGCAGTGGCCTCTCTTTGGGAATTTTTTTTGGCTTTATAGATCTTTTCTTCCTCTTGATCCGGTCTTCGGTTTGAACTTTAGTTACAATTTTCCCTTTTGAAAATCTCCTGAGTTCTGTGAGCTTTTGGACTATTTGAAAAATAAGGACTGAAAGTTTATTTTTGGTGGGACTGAAAAAGCCGGAGGTGTCAGCCCTGGCACAGGACGCTGTTCAGTGCTATCTTTAACTTTCCAAAAGGCAGCCAGCATGTGAATCCAGCTGTACAATGATCCTGGAGTGACCTTTCTAATTGAAACTCTTTAACCTTCTTGCACAATTATAGCTACAAAATTTTACTCAATGCAGAAAAGATGGTTGTTTTTAATTTTTTTTATAAAGGTTAAAAGTTTGAAAAATAAAAGAGATAGTGAGATAAAGAAAGAGGGATGGAAATTAATGCAGTTGAGTTGCAGTTTCCAGCAGCCCCAGGAGAGCTCTGCAATGAAGATGACATTTCCATACAATTGACATTTCCCGGCTGGAGCAGTCCTCTGATTTGCAGCTGCTTATGTGCAAAGACCATCATGAAGAGGATCATTTAGTTTCTTATATTCATCAAATGGGTTTTAATTTTTCCCCATCCCCACATACCCCACATCTCCTTTCTAGAACCGGCACAAGTTACGAACTCTGCCTTTCCCTCACCTTTTGTAGGGGTGACCTTTGCCAGACCTCCTGCTTTTTCAGCTCTCTGTGAAGTCTTGCAGAACTGAGAACTTGCTTCTTACTAGAAAAATGGATGGGAGCAATGGCTCTTATGATTTCAGCTTCCCAGTTTTGGAAGTGAGTTTCTATGTATTTTTCCATTTATTTGTATGTTTGTGTTTGTGTGGACATCTTTTCTTGGCAAAAGTTGCTGTACGGCACTACAGGGACTCCTCGCATAGCATAGATTTGTGGCTTTCAGGATCTGCAGGCTCATAAATAGGCTTCCAGCATCTTACACACAAAGTCCTTCATGGGTGACACTTCCTCCTGGGCACAGGTTGCTGTGGAACAGAGCAGCTTGTCTTCCAGATTGTAGAAATTTTTCCAAAGTGCGTGTATCAAACAGGAGATGTATGCTCCGTGAAACTACATCACTTTGAATCTGCTTAATTCAATTTAGATGAGTAGGATATGCATCTTCAGCTGAATTATTCCTCTTCAATAAATATGTTGCTGCGGTAATCAATTGGCACGTAATTAACAAACAATAACTATCTTATTAAATCTAAATGAAATGCAAATACAATTCGGATTCATTTAGATCTCCAGTGATGAGTTCCTTTGCTTCCCCTTCAGCCATTGCTCCTCTTGAACGAGAGCTGGTGCGGTGGCTGTCACTAGATGCAGTAATTGGCACGTTGCCGTCTAGGGCAGTGTTGAACCCGGGTTTCATACATGCCTTGTGCTCGCACAGCAAGTCACTATGGGCAAAGCTGGATCAATTCAGTCAGCAGCTGCAGGCCACAAGGCATGGTGCTTTTATTAACCCTCTAATCCCGATGCTTTCCTATAGGGGCACTTCAGACAGCACAGAGATCAAGGCCAGCCCTTTCTTTTCTTTCCCTCCTTGCCACCAGCGATGTAACTTTGTCTTTGCCCCAAACCATGGCTGTTCTCAGCCTCTGCCTCAGTCCCTCGAATCGGCGCTTTGCTCCCTCTCGTTGCCGAGTTGCTGTGCAGCTGCAGCACTTCCGAAGGCGCAGCTGCTGTGTGTGTGGGAAGTGCTGGCCCTGTCACTCCGCTGTCCCTTATCGCAGCTGCTCCCCTGCCCGCTCTCCAAACAGGGCTCTCCGAACATCACTGAACTCAAGGGCGGATTGATGCAGTTCCTGGCAGCGAGCTGTGGTGCTGCTGGGAGCCCTGATGGATGGATGAGAGTAAACTAGAAACCCCAGCAATTTGGTGAAACAGGCTGTGCTAGCAATCAGATAATGTTATTGTCCTGAACAAATCTGAATTCAGGTGTTTGCCAGCTGTGTACTGTGGGATAGGGTTTGGAATTGGGTGATACAAATTAGAGATAACATCTAAGTCACAGTTGTCCTGAATTGCCATGTACCATTGGTATGCAGGGCTCCTAACTCACACTTTCAGATGCAAGAAATGCACTGGAAAGCATTTCTTGCAGATTTTGACCATCACAGGCAAATTGTTTCCTATTAATGTACCCCCCAAATCTTACTAGAGCACAAGTTACCTTTTGACCCTGCATAGACTGAAAGAATTGATGACTGACAAAGAACGTAATTATTTAGGAGACAAGCTGAAGATAGGAATGGTGTGATGGTAGATAATTGTGCTTCAGTTACACAGAGTAACAGGAAGACTTTGACGAGTGATATTCCTGTTGGCTTAAATGTGTCTACAAAAAAACCCCTAAATTGCCCCTGAATTTCTTTCAGAACAGAGATATACATTCATAGAATACATTCACAGAAGTACTTTAGCATCTTGGAGAAGAAGTAAACTGGGGTACACAAACAAGGTGAAGAACAGACAAGGCCAGTAGCTGTTGGGCGTTTGCCTGATGTCCTGGAAGTTCCCTGTACTGTCGGCTCCTGCCCTGTTCTTCTCTGGGGAGGGGGAGTGCAGGATGGCTCGTGTTAAGTGAGGGAGCTGCTGTTTGGGAATCATCTCCATTACAGAGCCATTAGATAGATGTTCCTGAAATAGCAGCAGATCAATTGATTCATAAGTAATTAATGCATTCCCCTACCCTTGGGCAACGCAGAATCTATAGCTCGGGAATTAGATAACACAGCTTAGCTCCGTTCAGCTGAGAAAACATTGGCACTTGTGCTCCTCACGGCCCTGCACATACTACTGCGAGCACTGGCTCTTCTACTGCAGAGACCTTCCCTTCTTGTGTTGGGAGCCCTGGCAATCATCTGCTCTGTGAAACGGAGCATCTCCTCTGTAGTTTCTGTAGAATTCTGGTTTTAGCTGTTTCAATGGATGAATCACCCAGATGTCCCCCCAAGTGCTGCAGCTGGCTCACCTTTTCCCCGTTTGTCTGCTATTGTCACCCTCAGCATTGTTGCCTGCGGCAGTGAGCAGAGTGAAAGAGCAAGAGATACTTCTGATCAGCACCAGTGTCATTGAGATCAGAATCAGATCCTTTGCAATGTTACAGGAAGAGCTTTACAGGTCTTTAAAAAGGGAACAAAGCCTGGCATATCCATCTATGGCTACTCTGGTGCATAGTATCAGGGATGGGCTTGAGTTCTGTGTAGGTTTCTGTAGCTCTATTGGTGGAGCACCAGGGCTCTGCAGCTGTGTACCCAGGAACAACTTTTCCTGGACTATATAACTTCTGACTTCAGAGTAAGAAAAAATAAGGCTTTCTTTCGATTCCTGGTCATAAACAACCTGTTCATGGCAGTGGTCCTTGTATAAGAATGGACAAGCAGCATAAACCAGTGAGCCTGCAATGTGGCCAGCTGGGTGGCAGGGTTCTTGGGAATTCCGGTGGTGTTCTCTCTGCTGTCAGGGACAGTTAGATTAAACAGAAACAAAGACCTTCAAAAACCTAGGCTGAGTTACTATAGCTTTCCAACATTCTAATATCCTGCAGATGCTCTGATTCAAACTATCTGGGCTGATAGGGACTGAGCAGTGGGCACGCGTTGGACAGAAAGAAACCAAGCTCCTAATATTTCTAAGGCTTAGAGGAATATTAATATTATTTTTATTTATTATTTGCAGTCACTACAAACAGTAATTAGCAGCCTCCTAGGGGAATCTGCTAGCTGTGCGTCCTGCTGGGCTTGAAAGCTACTGCATTCATTTCGTGTTTAAGTTGATGTTTTAATTAAACTGCCCCCTAATTATCTTAACTAGCTTTTAAATAATAACTTTGCACTGAACCATTCACATCAGCTGCTAATTGGCTCCCTTCTGTTTACATAGATCTTGGCTGGCTCAGACAAACGTGTCAATGGAATGGCAGATAGGTTTGGGAAGGGGCTACGCTCCCTTCCATACACTGTGCTTCTGCTTAACGATAATGAGTCAGAGTCCAGGGTGAAATGGGGGTGGCTGTGCTGGCAAGCGCTTTACCATTTATTCATGTGCTGTGTGTGATGAGTGTATTATATGCTTGTGTTTCCACAAGTTATCCATCTTCAGGGCACCTGATCACTAGCCCAGTGGCAAATTATTCTGTTTCTGTGTTCACCCAGTTCGGACTAATTCACAGTGCATAATTAATGGACCTTGACCCTGGCTGGGAGCAAGGTTAGTTCTTGGTACAGACAGTAGCATTAATAATGTATGCAGCGGCTGCTGCAAATTGTAGAGGTCACCACACAAGCTCAATAGTTCATGGGCTTGCTGTGTCTTGTACTCAGTAGGACTGGAAAGAAGAGCAGCGTATCCAGAATTCCAGGCATCCCTCAGCATGCTGGTGTTCTGCCTTCCACGGGCAGTATTTCCTGTGCTGGGAGAAGGCTAGCATTGACTCTTCCATTGCAGTCTTTCCTCTGGAGCCTGCAACAACCTTTTGAATGATGTTCTGTGGTGCTAGCCACACTTCTCCCCACCAATGACCCACCCACGCAGCTGGGCTGAGAAGGGAATGAAGAGCGGACACAACATCTGATGCAGTGTTACAGCAAATGTGCCTTTGGTTGATGGTGTGTGCTGATGTTTGGGGGTGTCTGTGTGTTACTGGATTACACGCAGGATGAGGTGGGTTCACACACGAGTGTGTGTGCTGTTTCTGTGTGCTGCAGGCTGGACCCTTGTGTACGTCTGCACGTGGCTGCACGTTCCTGCAAACTGTGGACATGCAGCCGTACCACTGAGCAAGGACATGACTGCACACACACTGCTCATGGGGATCAGGTTTGATTTAGAGCTCTGTAGTTGTGTTATTTAAATGTTCTCTGCTGGATTGCGTTCCCAAGGTTCGGATTTATATATTACATCTCATGCAGTTTGTCAGCCTGCTTTTTCCTTCTTGTTTTCCTGGGTTTGTTTAAAACCTTTACCACAAAATCAACAAAACATGGTGTGAAAAAAAGCGTCCCAGAGGTTGGAGGCGAATGTATGTAATTCTTCATTACTTGCGTTACCAATGCAGAATCATGGTGCCATCAGCTCCCATTTGGAGATGTGTGCTAATTAGACTTTTATTACAATGTGTATTTGAAAACAATTAGAATTACAGTGCCAGCATGTGGCTAATTCAACCTCACAATGTTGATTCGGGTAAGTCAGCAACTGGTGACTTAGTTTGATTGCCAGAGTGAGTGCATGTGTCTGTGAATAGCCCTTAATCAGGTGCCACCGCAGCCACCTGCCATCAGAAAGGGACACACATTCTCTTCCTTAGCATCCTACAGGTTCCTGTCTGGATTTCAGGGATATAAATGGCCCAGGGCCCTTGAACATTTATGTTGGGCTAGGAGAAGAAAGTATGTGTGGTGGATAACATGCCAGAAGTGGGTGGGCTGGATACAGCCTGTACCTTACCATCAATCCACATTTTCTTTGGAGAACAGCGGAGCTGTGTCAGTATGTGCATCTATGTGCTCTAGTGCCAGGATGTAATGCAGAGATTATTCAGCTAGAGGTAAACTCCAAAAGTGCTTTTAGAAAGGACAGCCCTGAAATTATTGACGTGTGCTTGTTTCTGTGGTTTTCTCTAGCTTTGTGAAATGAGACATGACTGAGACCACCAATTTGTCTGGCCTGACACTGTCAGCAAACCCTGGGGCAGTGATCACTGATGGCCAACTGGAACCATTATCTGAAAGAGAAAGGCTTTCCCTTCCTGCCTTGCTATTCCTCTGATTTGTCTGGAATTGCTCCAAACATCTCTGTTGCCAGAAGATGCTGAGCAGAATGTATTCTTGGAGATAAGTGATTCTTCCCCCTTGAGAAATTTGCATTCAGCAATTCTCATCTACTCTTAATAATTTCCATGTCACAAGACAAAATAAAGGCCTTCATCTTCTACACTTCCAAACAGCAGAATTTTGCCTGCCATATAGGAGAAGCCTTCTTTTGCCATCATCACCATCTGTTTTCAAAAAGACTGTGAGGAAATCAGGTTTGGTTTTAGTTTAACGGAGTTGCTGTTTGTCTGTAAATGCTTTTCTCTTTGCAAAGGCAGCACTGTTTCACGTCATAATTGTGACTGGTTTAACCTCTGCAGCTGTACTTTTTCCTGCTTTACATCCTATATGTGGTTTTTCTAACTTGTGGCTGTCAAATCCGGAGCTCTGGAAAGGGTGGAACAGGAAGAAAAAAGCCATATGTTTTGCAGGGAATGGCTACTACTTCTGTGCATGTTCTCCCCGGTCTCCTCCTTTGAATCCATTGACAGGTGCCTTCTTTGGCAGCCTTTGTCTGGCTTCCAGTCTCCGCCTGGATTAATGCAGAGGTAACACAGGTTTTAAGCACTCTGCATGCATGTCAGTGGCTTTAATTGTAAGTTAAAATTTGCTACTGAAATAAAGACCCTTGAAGGTATAAAAAACTAAAGCTGGAGATAAGGTGCTGCTTTATATTGACTTTCGTTCCAGAGACTGGAAGAAGAACATAGGAATTTGTCATCTGAGCAAAGCCTTTATGTACCAAAAAGGAGAGAAAAGCAGAGAGAGATACAGAGATTGATGGATGAACAGGAGAACAGTGGGGAGGATGCACAGAAAATAGAGTGGTGAAAGGGATGGTTTCCTGTGATTTCAATTCTATATTAACAGACTTAAGTTGCTTCTTCTAAGGGCACCTTCACAATTCCAGAGCAGTGCAGATGTGAGCACAATGGCCCTTCAGCCTTTTGCTGGCACCTAAGGGGAGCTTATGGGGCTTGTTTAACAACACACACAGATGTCTGACGAGAGAACTACCAATTTTTGCATGCAGGCAGGAAAATGAATGGGATGAGCTTTGCTCCCCCTTTGTGCATCTTCAGCAGGGCACTGTGAGGCGTGCTTTTTTAGACAGGGTCTTTTTATCAAGAATACGAGGAAACCTGAAGCTTCAATCTGCCCTGTGCTCACCCTGGTGAGTTGTCCTTACTGATCTCAGTATGCAGAATGTAGCCCAGAGGTAGCAGAGTTCGGAACTAGGATAAATTCTTTTACTTTGAGTCAGTAAATCAAGACTCAAGCAGAAGTTTTCCACTAAAATTACTGAACATTTTGACAACAGATTCAATAGAATCAGGGTTTCACCTAGCAGTCTTTCTGAAAGGCAAACTTTAGGTGAACCACAGGCTCTTGAACTCTTGCTGCAATGTCTGGCTGAAATGCTACACACCGTCCTACACAGACTAGATTACTGCAGGACTTTTTGAGCTGATAGCATCTCAAGATAGTCCAGAAGACCATAAGTTCTTCATTTTTATCAAAATGCAACCTCATTATTTTCAAGTATTTGTGCCAGGGGATTTGAAAGTGAGTTACATTGCATCATCAGTTGGGGCCCATGTTTTATTTCCTTCCCTAACTCACTGTACGTCTCTATTTTAACTTTTGCTATAGCTGGAAGCCAGAGCATGCCAAGAACCTCATTCTTCTTGACTAAGCCCTTTTTCAGGGAGGCAAACAGAATTGAATTATATTGTTCAACTTCCTTGCCTTTATTTAAGACAAGCTGCGTTCATTTTCTGTTAATCTTTGAGTTATTAACACCACAATACACAAACAAAGGGATTTGTGCCTGGACAGTAGTCAGATTAATGAGTACACTGGAGCTACAACACAAATGAACTTTGCTGTGAACACAAATCTTCCAAGAGCTCATGTGAGTGCTCGTGTTATCTAGTGCTCTGGTGCCCTGGAACGAGGCAGGTACAGAAGACTCACTGGATTTTGCGATATAACGGAGAAGTGGATCTTTGGGGATTGTTTGATCCCTTTACATCTTTATTGTTAGCAGAACTTACTCATTTTGGCCTGTCTGTTACACTCATTCTAAAACTCAGCTTTGTTGTTAAAACGTTGTAACTGAAAAAAGTGAAGTAAAGATTGGATTTTCTCGGTTACATAATTTTCTTTTAAAACAAACAAACCATTTTGCAGCTGACAGGATTTATGTGGGCAGTTAATCTGGAGCCAATCATAATCTCTAAAAATGCAGCTTCCTAGTAGCTGGCTTGCTGTAATACCTAAAGTTTATGGAATTGGTGCAGCCAATCTGGGAACCTCAGAGAATCATATCAACCCAGTTCCTTCTGCTGAGAGAAGCAGCTTGCTTCTTTTTATGATGTTCTCCTACCCTTTCAGCTTCCCTTGATTACTGTTTTCCTGAAATTAGCTCCTTAAAATTCTTATAGCCAATCTCCTAGACCTCCCAGCTGACACATCTATCTTATGCTGCTGTTCTCCTCCTTCATAAGAATTCACACAGAGCATGTGAAGTACTTCACATTTTGTTTGCTAATAAAGACCATGGAGGGATGTTAAACCAATAGAAACCACCTTACAAGAAGATGGGTTGAAAAAGATTATACCACTCTATCCTTTCTTTGATTCATAAGCTCAACTCCCAGCCTGGCAATGGTTTTAAGCTTGATGTTCCTAAGAAAAACAAGAAATAGAGGTGAAAATAGAAGGCACTGTGGCTTAATGGAGAATGCACCAGCTGCCAGCATTGCCACCAGCTCAGTTCAAACCATGCAATGTCTTTATGTGTTTTTATTTCCCTGTGCGCGGAAAAACAATGTCATATTGCCTTTTCCTTCCCTCTCTTATGGTAATCCCCCCTTCAAGGTATTTCTGATATTTTATTCAGTGCACTTCAGTAAATCTGTAGCATGCAGACCTGCTTTAAAACTTGAACTACTGTGGAGATGATTGAGTAATGTTTTGCAGTTTGTTTATCTTTTATTTAGGACTCCAGGGTGAAGCATCTGGAAACCATTCCTTCTGCCATGCTCTTGTCTCTTCATTCAGTTTATTAATTAAATATTTATTTCTGTACTTCATTATTTCGGATTTTTAGTTGCTTCCCACATCTAGAGGAACTGAGAAAAATATTTAATTCACTGTCTCCTGTATATGCTGTTTCTTGGGGAATTCCTCCTGAAAGTTCTGGGCTTCTTTGGTGCTTTGTTGAGTAGTCATTTCTGAGGAGTTTTATATTTACTTAATTAGCAAAAGGTGATTATTTATTCAACCGGAAGAAAAAAAAATCATAAGCAGCTGGGAAGCTTTATTTGTACTTGTGTTTTTCTTCTCAAATCTGCAGTTGGTTAAAACCCGCTGTATGAGTATTTAACAATCATCTTTTTTCCCTCATGTGTGCCTATTTAAGAGAGGAAAAATAGACACTGATTGCATGGTGTAGCTGATTAGTTAAACAAATGCTCTGCAAGCCTCAGCTCTACTGGAGCTTTCTGTATTGACCCCATCTACTATTTCTCTGCACATAACAAATACCAGAGTGGTCTCTATTCACACTTGGCATAAATTGGCATGGCAAGTGCTGCTGATTTATGCCACCTAAAGACATATTTACCCTGCTAGTAATGATAGATTTAATCAAAACTCCTGATGCCACTAGCAGAGATTGTAATGAGAACAGGATGGGCTGGGATCAATAGCATTTTGATTTCCTTAGGTCTGCAGTCCTGTAGCAAGCACATTTTTTTCATTATTATTCTTTCAGAAGCATGGACGGCAGCCAGAGTGGTTCCATGTGCTGCACTGAGCTCTCTAAGGTATTAAGTTGTGTCTCTTGGTTACTGACAATAGCATGCGAGTCTCTGGTGGGACTGTATATATTCACTGCAGGCCTGAAAAACGGAGTAAAGACTCCCCAAATACATTTTCCTAATCCAGAAATGCAGCAGAGTCAGAAGCAACAAAAGAAAACAGATTCTGCCTTGTTCTAACAAAGTTTTCCCTTCCCCGTACCTCTAGGGATCTTGTATTCTCATTATCACTAAGATGATGGTTGCAGTCACAGGCACAAAGTGACAGAAGGCATAGGAGATACTCATTTATTCTTACCAATGAGACAAACATGGAGAGAGCAGGCAGAGGTGAGTTGGCAGGGAAGATGCAATACTGCCATCCCCAACGGCTGCAGCTTTAGAAGATGTTCCCAAGACACAATTAGGGAGGTAACTAGATATCCTGTGAAAAACATCCTGGTAGCCAAGTATGTTGAAGGCAAGGAGCTGAAGAAGTAGTAGACTTCCGTCCGTGGCAGGGGGTAGACATGAAAACTATCTGTTCTCTTTACTACCGTTGCAACTATTTGTAAAGTCTAGTCTCCAATTCCACAGAAGTCCAAACAGAACTAAACTAGTTGGAAGTGTGTTGATGAAAGTGCTGCTCATCCAAAGGACTTTGGGCAGGACAAAGGGTTTTTCTAATCTGAAATCTTGGATTGACATTATATCACAGAGCATTTGCATCTTTCATTTAGCTTTTCTGGATAACAGTAGCAGATGGGCTAGAACGGGAACGCAGTCAGAGAAAGAAGCAAAGCATGGATGTAAGCATGGGTGAGCCCTGTGCACCCAGGACACCTGGAAAGCGTGTGCAGCCGATACTGAAATTTATGCTTCTGTTGGTGTTTATGTGCTTGTTTGGAGCTGGCTCAGGGGCTCACACTGCAGGCAGGCTCCAGGTGCATTGCAGGTGAAGGTAACAGGATAAATCAGTTGATAGTACTCATTTTTACGGGAGAAGGGAATGCAGAATTCTGCAATGATCACATCCAATTGGAATAATGTCAAGGCATAAGCAGGACCATTTGAATTTTCCGAGTTGCCTTTTTGTCAAGGGACCTGAATTCTCTGAATTGTGTAGCAATTATGGATGTAATAACTTGACAATGTTAAATATCATTAATGACTGATCTAAGGGAACTTTCAAATGACCATGTAGTTACAGAGTGTTTGCAGCATAAATACCAATTAATGTTGTAGCTGTATCTGTTTGTACTTAGTAGATTATATCAGGGAATCCCACAGAGTGGGAAGGAGTGTCAAATGATCTAACACGGGAGAGAAGGGGATAATATGAAACTGATAATTAAGGAAAATCTTGGTCTTCCATCCGATACATCTGCTAAAGCAATAGGGATGCTCAGGAGTCATACGCAGAAACCTGGAAAGCAATATGTATGTGTCTATATCTACATCCATCCATCTGTCCCTACCAAATTAGGCAAGGTTTTGCTTTAGCTTAAGCTGCAGAGGCTGTATTCTTGGAGTAACAGGCTTAGGACTCTGGGTTTTGCTCTCAGTAATTCATGCAGGAACTGTCTGCAGTATGCAGCACACACACTTGTTTCAACAGGAACATGTACCAGTGCAAAGATACTTCTGGACTCCCTCCAGAGCTCACGCTGAAGGCCATTGAGTGTCTGTCAGTCACAAGCCACAGTGCTCCAAGAGCACCAAAATGCTCCACCAGCTCATCGATTTCAGCAAAGAGTTTATATCTCTGTCTGATGCACTAGTCAGGAAGATGTTTGTCACTCTCATGAAAAGGGGAGAAAACAGCTTGTTACCCAGGGTTTGCTTCACAGGGAAGCTTGGGAAGAAGAGTTTGTACTTCATTGTAGGCAGAAATTGCTGATACTATTTCTTTCCCCTTCCCTATAAATGAGACCTGGAGAGAGGGACAGAGAGAACAAGGAAAAAGAATTGATAAAATGCTGCGCTGATCTTTGGTCAATAAACCTACTTTTAATTAGGAACTACAGCAGAAGCAGGTGCAAAGTGTATGTTCTGCTGCAGAGTACTCATCCTAATGGTAAGAGACCAAATTTTAATAATATTTGCATCAGCATGAATGCAAAGTAATCCCAGTGAAATCATGGTGTTTATCCTGGATTTGTACCAGTATCAAAGAAAGCAAAATCTGTCTGATTTAAGTCAAGGGCCTTCTTTACTCTAATGACTAAAACAGCCTTGCGTTGCAGTTTCCCTTTCTGCAGGCTTAAGGATGCCCTTCATTTCTTTAGCACAGGGTTTGGGGATTTCATTTCTTGGCCCAGTGGTAAACACTCTGCCCTTCTTTCCTGATTGGATTTCTTGATTTTATGTTCAGCTCCAGTATATGTAGGAGTAACTCCATCATAGGTGTTGGAGGCAACATCTTTTATGCCTGGCCTGCTATCCCCAGGGGACAGTAGTAATTAGGCATTTATATTCGAAAGAAAGAAGCTGTAAAAGGTATAAACAAGTAAAAGTGTGGAGAGAGGGTTGCAACTTGTATGGAAGAGGAAGGAAGAAGTAGAGAGGAGAGATACAGTGGAAAAGTGAAGTGACAGGAGTGGGGCATTAGGTGGGGGAGACGGGCATCTGGAGTTCTTCCAGATCACATCAGAACAGGACCTGTCCCACAACCCCCACCCCAATGACTGTTGCATTAAAAATCTGTCTCACAAATCAATCTCAAGTGAATAGTGGCAGCAAAAGGCATGTTATAGGGTGAAATCAAAAGACCTAGATGGATAGATGTGAATATCAAATGCACATAAGAGTTGACAAAAGGCTTTAAAGGTGGTGACTAGGACGTGAGCATGGGAGAGCGGTACAAGAGAGAGCAGCACAGGAAACACTGTACTCTCTAAATGTGTCGGTCTCAGAAAGGTGACAGCTGTCAAGGCAGATGACATCTTGATGGATTGTCACCTGCACTAACAGACAAGTGAGGTCTGCTTATTATGGAAGATTTTGTTTTAATAATGTGCTGCTTTTTTCCTGTTTTCCAGAATCAGATACAGTTGGCCTAAATTCTGATCTCTGATAGATGCTGTTAGTCGTTTCCACTGAAATCAAAAAGCCTTTTACATCTCATCAGAAGGATGATTTGGCTCTAGCTCCATTGGTCTCTGCTGGAGTTGGTTTTCTCTGAGTGGAGCTTGAAGGATCTATAGGCACAAATGCCTGCAAGACCAGGGGATGCTCACATAACCTGGGGGTGGCACTCTTATGTGGCCCCAAGTTAGTGTAAACCTAGCACTTTGGAGAATCCATTAATTTTTCTTCATCTCTTTTCTCTTTTCTCCTCCATGGAGTTGAGGAGAGGTTGAAGTGCAATGCTAACCACTCATTCAGAAGGCATTATGTACGCCTCTGCTTTATTAAATCATTCCATTCTACACAAGGATTAAAAAAATCTCCCTGCCAAAAAATGCCTGTTCCACTCTGTGTTGACAGGCAAAAGCAAGCAGCCTTGGAAATGCATTGTTCATCATCAGACAGGCTTGGCAGAGAGACACCTCCGGTCCCCAGCAATTTCTGGAGCAGGTTATCAGGACATCAGTGTTTCGCTGATGTTGTGTCTTTTTCCATGCAGAGAAGTAATAGCAAGGGGTCCCTGGTGATTGTTTAGTTCTGTCGTAGCTAGGAAGGGAGCAGCGCCATACCTCGTTCTTGTTTCATTGTTATAAGCTCACTCAGCTAATTCTTCCTGTATGTTTCTTTGTTTTGTATGTGAATTTAGCCCCCTAGAAGTATCAGCAAACTTTTCTGCGCACCTTCAGAGTCAGTGCAGTGTAAGTAGCACTGTCCTGTCCTGTCCTGTCCTGGAAAGATGTTCTGTAGCAGGAAGGATTCAAGGTTTATACTGACCTACCATTCCGTATTCAGCCCCTGCCTTCTCTGCAAGCATCTCCAGGTGCTATCTACAGCTGTGATTCCACAATCATTGTACAGGATCAATACAACCCTGGTTCTTCTGGCAGGACAAGTTTAATTCTTGCACTGTTATACTTGGCAGAATTTCTGTTGGATTAGCACATGCACGTAGCTCAGAGTTTATGCCAGATTACACTTTTCTGTCAGTTTACACATTGCCTGTGGGAGGACACGCAATACCTGATCCAGCATAAACCTAGAGCAGGGCAGACAGATAATGGACATGGCGTTGGGCAATATGATGCTTTCTCCAGGACTGTCCTCTCACCTGGGGAGTAGAGAGTTTGAACAGAAGGGACATTGTAGAAGATACCTGGAAGGGCATAGGGAGACTGGCTAAATTGAAAAAAAGAATGGCAGAAAGAACTAGAGACAGAAAAGCAAACAGGACCTAATCCTGTATTGCGGTGGGTTCCCTTTAAGAAGCATAAACTACCCTCAGCTCCCAGTGATTGCGGCAAAGGTGGCTTTTACTAAGTATTTTTATCACTTTTTTATTGTTCTCACTCCACCATTACAGACAGGATTCGGATGGAGGCAGGAAATGCTTAGTTCCATGCTGGATCTGACCCCTCGTGAAAGAAAACAGTAAGGGCACAGCTCAGGGGTTGCGAAAGAGCCAGGGACAGGGGACTGGCAGGAAATCTGCTCAGTCATTTATCATTCCTGCTCCATGGCCCCTTACCAACCATCAGCAAAGATCCCTTGCACTCTCCAAAAAGCAGGAAGCCATTTTACAGAGGGGGAGAGCAGAAGGCTTCCTTTTCCAAATGAGGCTGTCCTTTTTGGTTGACTCCATTTCCTCCCAAAACATACACCAGGTTCAAGTGAGATCCTGCATCTCACCAGAAGAGAGCTGGAAACAGAAGCCAGGAGACCAGATTGCCTGAACAGGGGGTGCAGTGTCACATCCCAAAGCAGCCGAAAGGGCAATTCCTCCATCAAAGACAGCAAAGAATCTACAGCTGGGGTGCCAGCCGAAACAGAAAAAAATGGAAGAAAATATTCACCTAACCCTTAATTATTTAGAACCAGAGTTAATTTTGCAGTTCCTCTGACAGGTTTCTCTGGTCATTAGGGCACTGGCAATGAGTCTTTCCCAGCAATCCAGCTATCGATCAATCTCTCTGAAGGCTAATGTGTCACTGAGAGGTTAGACATAGCTGCGTCTCAGGGCAGAAGCTGAGCGAGGCAGAATTTATCTGTGCTCTTAAAATTTACTTTTCCTTCTTCCCTCCCCCTCCTCTCAGAGAGATGATAAAAATAAAGACACATAAACTCAAAAAGAAAGAATAATGGCTTCATCCCGCTGAGGGACTGTATTTTGAGATTTTGGCTAGCTTTCATTGTAAATGCTGCTGACTTGAAGAAATTCTTTTGATCATCTAAACCTTGGCTGGATTAAATTGCCAAATCCCATTAGATTCCTTGGGATTTACAACAGATGCTGAATGAAAGGTTTATCTGTGGCCCACCAGGCCTGCGTGGCATTCAGACCTCTGCTGTCCCCAGAGGCACAGGGCAGCATTGGAGGAATCATCTTTAACCCCTCATTTATTGTGTCCAAGAAGGTGTAGGGATCACCAGGGCATGAGGATAATTTCTAATGGAAGAAGGCTTTCCTTGGAGAGAGGAGAACCCCAGTTCTGGAGGGACAGGGTAGCAGTGTGTAGGAAAAAGGAATTAATTCTGGGCAACATTCTGCCAGATTTGTTCTACTTTCTTGCTTTCTCCTTCTGTCCCACTTTTAATATCACACAGAGGTTTGGGAGTAGTGGGAATAGCTTGTATGTTATTAATGCTATGTAACCAGTGGCCAGGCTAACAGAGCCATTACAAAATCAGCTCCATTTCATGCCCTCTTTCCACTTTCTCTGGCTTGACTTTTCTGCTCTATTTGTCTGAAACGAACAGGAATGAAGTGAAATGACTTGCAGCCTCTCTCTCTTTTGTGCTCAAAACCTAGAGGGAGAGTAGAGTGCTACTCTGTCTGGCCCACAATTTGTGGCTCTGCTGCAACACAGCCTTTCCCTAGCAAGCACCAGCATGCACAGAATCCTGCTCTCCCATTCAAAACCTAATTTTCTCACACACCCTCCCTCCTTTCTGCTCCTACTGTCCCTGTGCTCTGTACTTTTTTCTTCCACAGGCTCAAATCTGCCAGATGTTGAATGTTCCTTGAAAATTCCAGCAGTGTACAAGACTACACAGGGAGTCCAGATGTGATAAGGGAACTAATAGTTACGTGCTTCTTCACTCAGACCCAGAGAGATCTTGAATATTGTTATGTTTTGAGGAACCCACAATAATTGATCGTTGTTTAGACAATTACTCTGTCACCCGATGACCCCTTCCCAAACAGGAAGGGGAATCAGGAAAAAACAAGGAAACCTGAGGGTTGAAATATAAACAGATTTAATAGAATAAGACTAAAAATTAACATTATTAATAATAAAGAAGTAATATTGATATCCCTATACCAGTGTAAAATATGCAAGGATTATCCCCAGCCCATTCCATCCCAGGAAGCCGTGCACTCCCAGCAGGGACAGCCAATGTGGGACACTGCGAGCGCTGCAGCTTCGGGAGGAAGGGAAGGGCTCATGGCTCTGGCATCGGGGCAAGGAGTTCTCAGGACCACAGGGAGAGAACTTCTCAGCAAATTTTCTAATTTATATTGAACGTGACATTCATCATGTGAAATAATCCTGTTGGCAGCTTGGGTCAAATCTCGCTCCCCCTCATCCCTGCACCTGGGGAGCTTGAAAACACTGAGACCTTGAAACCCATACATCAGAGCTGGCTATAAAGTAAATATTTCCACAAATTCAGACACTAGAGTCTTCTAAAAGTGCAGTTTTCCCAAGCATTAGAAGATAAATTCGTCCCATGTCACTCAAACCAGGACAGTACTCAACAGGATCCTTGCCTAGACTCCAGGGAATAAGCAAAGAGACTACAAGTAGAAAATGAGGCTTCTTCCTCTGGGACCCAGCTGTAGCTTGCATTGCAGTTGTAAGGTAGACACACAATATCCGTGACCCCCACTGTGATGAGACATTATAGCATTGCTGCTGCTGAGGCTTCTGCCTCTCCATGCTGTGTGAAGGAGCTGGGAGTTCTGCCTGGAGTCAGCCAGCAGTGGGAAGCCACCACACACTGGGGCTGCATGAAGAACACCCACCAAGCGTGTCTCCTTGTGCTCTTTGCTGGTTGAGAAATTGTTCCGGCTCTAAGTTTTAATCCTTTCCATACAGAAGCTTCCAACTGGTACAGCTCATTCTTCCTGCTTAGCTAAATGTGTTTTCAAACACTACCCTGAAACTTAGCGGATGGTAATTACACTTTGACATTAATATTTAAACCACAAACACAGTTAACGCTCTAATACCGTCCCCAAAGGCTACTGCTCATTTAAGTTTCATCCTTATGAGACTTAATTATTGTCAGGGATGAATCCTAAAAGGCAAGAAATATTACAGCTGGAAGACTAAACATTCCCTTGATTATTAGAGCTACAGGATTTGGGCACAGAGTATGGAGAGGACCTTGGCTATGGTGGTAACACATTACTACTTAAATCCGGTGAGTTTTTAAATTCTGAAGCCTGATTTTAAATGGCTGATGAGATTTCTTTTTACAAGTATACAGAGATCTCAATGTTCACTTAGTTTAGCCAAAAAATAATTTTGCAAAGCTTAGATGTTGTACACATAAAGAAACAGCAGTGTTTTGAGGGCCTGACCCAAGGCAGCATCAGAACTCTGTAATCTTAGCCTTCCCCTCTCTGGAATAAGTAGCTGAGGTGGTGAGAGAAGCACATGTCTGATGTTTCAAGCCTGCTGCTTAACTATTCTTCAAGCTATTTCTCCAGCGTAACCTCTTTATAGATCTTGTATAAGAACGAATCCTGGGATCACACATTTTCAAATCAGTTTGTGCAGCCCCAGGGAAGGTCCCAGAAGGAAGAGCTAGCCAGCCATTTTAGATGTTTTTCAGCATTCTGAAACACACGTCATTGTTTGAAATGCAATAGGGCAATCTGTTACAGAAACACCAGTAAAAAAGTTAGATTTTCTGCTGGTGTAACTCCAGAAACATCAAGAGACTGGGCTGTGAAGGAAGTTTGGCTAAAGACCACTTACTTACCAAGGCTGTTCAATTACTCTCTGGATGTCTCATGTCTCTGAGATTCCAGCTGCCCACTGGGTAAGAGGAGGGAGGAAGAACTCCTTGTGTGTCCCTTTGTCAGCAGCATTCCTGACAGATTCTTCCCAGCAATACGATGCCAACTGTTGATGAGGAGACAAACTACTGTTGATAAAGCCTCATACTCCAGGGTCATCACAGGGAGTGTATGAACTCAACCAAGTTCTGCCCTGAAAACCAGATAGTGTCAGGAGATTTTCTCAATCAGCAGTCAAGATTTGTTGTCCTTAGGAGGCTTCAGATGACGGCTTGAATCAGAGCCAGATCGGGTGCAGGTTAGAGGCTGTTTAATGTGTGACATTAAAGGAGTCAGTGTGGTTAGACTGGTTCATGGCTGGAGTGTATCAGGATCAGGGCATGTGTACGGAGGGGGTCTCCTTCAGTTCTCCTCCAGCTGCACTTCCCTAAGGATCTTCTGATTTTTGTTTTGAGTACAAACAGAAATAACCACACAGATAATTAGCTGAAATGGCCAATTCCACCTGGCTTAGCAATAGCAATTGTAAAATGGCTTGTTTCCAGTCTTCTGAAGGGAAATCATTAATTCCCAGAGGTCTGATCAGAACTGAAGCCAGTTTTAAATTTGCCACCTTCTGCTTGGAATTGGGCCTTGAATAATGTTGCTTTGGACCCAAGCTTATTCCAAAATTTTGCAAGTCTTGGCAAGCCTCTGGCTCATCCTGGAATGAATTTCAAACCTGAGGTTGTACCCCAAAGTATGCAAACTTTCCTATTTCAAGATGTCGTTATTTACATTTTGCATGGTTCTAATAGAAATCATAGCCAGGAAGCTGAATTTTGTTTTTCTTCGTCCTCCCTTCCTCTTTTTCTCACCTCCTATGCTGTGATGGCTACTTAGTAGTGGTATTGTGTGTGTGGTGGGAAACCCAGACCTCATGGAAGGAGAGAAATCCTTTGACATGGATCTTTAGAGTAATTACTGGTTTCTTTAACAGTCTCAAAGCCTTTAATGAAGGGCAGTGCAGACTCTACCTCCTGTGTCCAAGGAAAGGCAAGTGTACTGCCATCTGCTCCCTCAGCCTAAAACTAATGGATGCATTAACTTCCAGAGAGAGATTCATAAACTTCCACTGCCTGAGGATGCTATGAGCTGTTGATGTTTAAAGAGTAGCCTCCAAAGATTGCTTAGCCAACTGTGCTCCATTTTATTTAGAGAAACCCATCAGAAGGCTCCCATTATTCACAAAAAGGTGTGTGATTTTTCTGGGGGTGATAGCTATATTATAGTAGATTAAATCCATCATTTACACTGCTTAGGACGCAGGGCTAGCAAGCTCACTCCTACCACTCTGGCAGATGATTTAAAACATAACAAATACAGGCACAGCAGATGTAAAGTCTGTGTCCCCCTGCACCAACACGCAATGTGTGTAGGATGCTGAAGCACTGGGGTGGCTATTTGTATGTTGATGTAAATGATGACCCAAGGAGTGGTGACACCAGGAGGGTGTAAAGGACTCGTACAAGGAAGCAAGTATCAGGAGCAGGAACAGAAGTCACAGGTCCTGTTCTGCTTCCACTTTAACCAGCGTGAAAGGCTTTTTTCCATACTGCTACAGCCCTGCATTAAATTTTTCCATATCCTTCCAGTCAAATTAGATTTGTCCTCCCTTTGAGTGTCTAATTAGTCTCTATTTAACATGCAAGTACAATGTTTTAAATGAGAAGCCTTGATTTGTGGAAAGAGGCATTGACGTTCAATCTATATTTAAATTCATGGGCAAACAGCCTGTGGACTGAGATACAAGCTGACAGTCATTGAAGTCCCCACGGAAGCTGACACTGAGAGCCTGAATCACTGGTGTGTTTACCCCCATAAATTGATGGTATAAATGCAGATTAATACAGGGGTGACTCAGACACTTTGACTTGAACCCTTGTTGTTTGGCTGGCATAGAGGTGGGGTGAACACTAATGTGCCTGCTTTGAATGTCCTTGCTTGCTTTCCCTTGTATCTCCATTGAATGCTGATCTGAACTGTTTCGAGTACATTTTTCTCATTTTTAAACACCAAGCTTCAAAATTTTCCAAGTAGCTCTTTGGGGCTTTAGCCACGTGACTCCCATTAAAGACAACAGCAGGCACGTACTACGTTCTCATGTGCAGATTTATCCCAAAGCATCTTGCAATGCAGCTATCGGGAACCATTCGGCTTTTTGGTAGTTGCCAATCAGGGAAGGGTGGTGAATTTCCCCGGTGTGTTGTCTGGTGAAATGTTATGCCATGTGAAGTTGTTGAGCACCTGCTTCTTCACAAAGGAAGAAGGTTGAAACTGCTCCCTGATGCCCCATAGATGCTGCTAAAAAGGTAAGGAGGGAGTAGGGGTCAGATGGGTTAGTGCTTACACTTTTTCACATTAGAGATTTGTGGGCAGTGAGTTTAACAAAATTCAAAAATGAGAGAAAGCAAGTTTTTGTTGTTGTCGTTGTTGGAGCTTGGGCGTGATGTTAAACACTGAGGCAAAGCAGCAAGCCATTTGCTCTACACAATCTTTATTATATGTAATACCCATCTTTCAGAGTGTGGTCTAGTGTCCCCTTACTTATTAGCCAGCTGCATGTAAACAGATGTCTGGGTGGCATTTTGGTAATATTTGAGATATTAGTGACCCAGTGGTGGCTCGTACAGGAGCCGGGACAATGACACAGCCTATAAAAATGAAAATGATACAGCACAGTTTTGGATCTCATTTTGTAAGAGACATGGCACCATTTCTGAGGTTCAGAGGTTAGTTTTTTCCCTTGGATGAATGTGCCTAGTGCTTTAAAGAAAATATTGAGCATTTTCCAACACCCAATTCTTCTATACACGGGTGAGAGGTGCCCTGCAAATACTGATGATTAGACCAGCTCAATGAAGAGCCCAACTCTGTCATAGCACCTGACTCTATTTAAGCGGTTGGATTTGTTGTGACATAAAATCCTATTGATGACTCTGAGAGAGACTTGCCAAGAGATAATAAAGAATAAAAGTGAAAGAGTGTTCATCTGCAATTACCTTAGCTGCTTTTAGTAACAAAAGAATGAATAATTTTGCATGCAAGTGAAGCTACGCAGAGATTAATTTGACCTACAGCTTTATTTTTTTGTGAATTCTCTGTACATTTTTCTTTTCAAAGTCTATTTTTCTGCACAGTATTTGCAAAGAGAGATTGACCATGACACAGAGTGAGCACATGGTAGTTTTAGGAGTAGCCTGACATGGCCTGTTTATCCTTTGATTGCAAAAGCACACCAGATAGAACTATCTGTCTAGTCCTCCTTCTGTAATTCCCTCCTTTTCTTGCTTTTTTTCCTCTTTTTGAAAATTGTAATAGTAAAATTGCGTGGGAGTTGAGAGCTTCTTGGCCAAATTGTAGCACAGGAATACGCTTTCTGAGCCAAGACATGAAAAAGAAAACCTCAGAGGAAAGAATATAGGGAGTTAAGATGGAAGTGCTGATACGACCTTAACTGTAGTGTCATCCACAGTAATGCTTTAATTTATTCAATCAATTTCAGGGCCCTTAGGCTGGGAAAGGATAACGCTAAGATATTAAATCTGTCCCTCTCTCCAATCTGTCACCAGTGTGTCAGAATACATTGATTCTTCTAGTCCTGCTTTTATTAACTGTCTCCTCGATGTGGCCTCTCAGTCTGTCACACACTAACCTGCAATTGCTTGCTGAGTGCAAGACCCTTGGAAAAACTCTGGATGCTCTGCTGGCCCCATTTTTTAGCACTGTCAGTGCAGATGTGATGACCTGCTATTACTGTATGACATTCATCCTCACATACGTAGGAATAGCCATGGAAGACTAGACTGGAAGTCTATTTTGTCTTCTACTTTCTCACAGACTAGTGAGAAATCAAAAAGGATGGACTGTACCTGGACTAACAAACTGTTTTGTAAATCCCATGGCATGAGGAAGAGTGGTCTAAGGGATGTTCCTCACGGATCCCAGTTGATGATGGTGTGTGGCCTGCAGGGTGGGAGCTAATCACCCTTGTATTTTGTCTACAGCGTAGTTAGTTTAATTGCACATGCCATTCATGCAGATGGCATTTCCAGCTTGCAGCTGTATTGGGCCCCGGGGCCATCTCTGTCAGGCAAGAGGCTGCCTAGGGCAGCAAAAAGTTTAATAGTTGCTCACTGTGCAAATATCTCAGAGCTGAAGGGCAGGCATTTCCCAGGTTGACTTAAGTGTCAAAGCATCTCAGGCTGGCCTGACTGTCCCTAAATTAACTCTGTGCTTAAGAATATTATAATAAAGGGCTAAACTCATTCCTCCTGTAGCATGCTTAGTATGGTTTCAAGTCCTACTTAAAGGCTAAGGCTTCTTTAAAGCATGCTGTGGGTGAGTTTCCAAATGTGCTAGTGGTTGGTGTCACTAGTTTTTTGGGTGTCCACCTTAGAGGCCAAAGCTGGAGTACATTTATGCCTCTGCACAGCTTTGCCTCAATGATTAGTAACTCCCAATAGCACAATGAAGCACACAGTTCTGAACATTAAAGCTGGAAGCAACACTTTGATCACCCACTCCAGTGATCAAGCTAACACAAGCTAAAGACTCTAACCCAGGCTGCCTGTATTCTCAGTTTGGACTGACTCTTATTAATTTTGGTTTTAGAAAGTGCCAGAGTTGGAAAATCAATCAGGTGTCTTTCATACAAGTTGAAATGAATCAGATTTAATCAGGGAAGTAAATTGCCCAGGGAGCTCAGCAGAGTACGGGAGCTATATGTGTGGCACACCCCATGTCACATCACAACGGAGAGACTGAGGAAGTCCTATCTAACAACCAGTGTCACGATTGCTTCATCTAGCCCTGTTGTTCCTGCAAAATTCAGAGGGAGGTTGTTTAAGGTTCCAATAATCACCTTCCCAGCTGCAGCATCCAAATCCACTTGCAGCTTTGAAAATGTCAGTCTTTTGGCTATTTCCTAATTCCATTATCCACTGCCCCAGAGTGCTTTAGAGATGGTCCCAGTATTTCAGACACTGCAAAGCTGGGCACTGGCAGAGGGCTTCTTTGAAAAGCTATGAATTTTTACCATTACTGAAAACTCTCCGTTGTAAAGAGAGGTACTTTTCCCTCTGTAGTCTGAGTAATTGATACACCTCTCATTCTTGATTTATTTGCCCATAGAATTCCAGGTGGTTTTGGCACTGTTTCTTTCCCCTGCAGTGTGAGCAAATATTTAGCAGCAAATCCTCACCTTAATTTCATTAATTATCGGCCAGGGTTAGAAGCCTCTGAAATAATGTCTGATTTTAATAGAGATCTCACGAGCAAAATAAGCTTCCAGTGCCTCCATTTCTTTCAAAGGTCTTTTTCTCATTTTACTCTAAATCTGGTTTTAATTCCCTCTCCTTTGCCTTCCAAAGACTTTCAGGTTTCTTTGTTCTCATCTGAGATGGAGAAGAATAGGTAATTGTGTTTCATTACCATGTGCAATGCAGTCTGATCCAGCGGAAGTTTCTCACTCCCACGAATAAACAATGAAATGAAGTCCCTAATTCATCCAAGCAATTTTTCTTTTTGGTGCCTGCATGCATAATTATTCACTGTGTCTCTCTGTGAAGATCAGGTTGGAAAGAAAGAAGCCATCTTGCTTTACTGTACACATGAATAATATACAGAGTGAGGAAAGGGAGAAGAAACAGCTGACTAAAGCCTTCCTGAAATGATCCTATTCAAGACGCAGATTCGTTTTAGCTGAAGTTCTGGCCAGAGACCCCAAAGCAGCTGAGAAATCAAGATTTTATTTTCTAGAGAAGTCCCTGCTGCCTGGGACTCTTATGAAGTTCAATCTCACTTTGATAATCCATGATAGTCCTGATGTGTTCTGCTGCCCCTTACCTCCCTCCTGCTGCTTCAGCAGCACTGGGACTGAGAAGAAATTAACAAAATAAAAAGACTCTCAATTGTTTAATTAAATATTAAATATTCATGGTGATGGTAGATGGTGCTGAGTGTCTGGATCCCCAGTAGCTTACTGATAAAAACACCCGTGTAATCCCTTTGAAAGCAGAGTTGCCTAGGAAGAAATACCAGAACAGCCAAATAGGTGAAGGCCAGCTTAGGGCAGTCTCCACTGGTTGACAGTGCCTTGAGGGAAACCATCACAGGCCATGGATTTCTCTCATTATTTTTTAATTGGTAAGGGAGATCTCCACGTGACTGAAAAGACTATTTCTCTTCTGACAGAATGTCACCATCACCTTCCCCTTCTTCTCAGCCCTTCCCTCTGCAATCATTCAGCCAGGGCCTACAATCATGGGCTTTGGGAATAGCCTTGGTCTGTGAAAACAATAATGTCCATGTTCTGGGGTCTGTCCAGACCTAAAGTTGGCCAATTTGCTTTCCAGGCATTGTACCATGTGCTTTGGGGGACCCAAAGACCTACAGATCTCTTGCAGAATAAGGTGCAGTATCTGATCCATAGTTTTATACTGGCATCACTGGACTCTTAATTTAGAGATTGCATTCTCTGGGTATGCTGGTTGCAGCTTCTTCCAGCCAAGGAGAATAACTTTAGTCTGATTGTCCTTTTGGTTGCAAGAAGGCTATTCTGAACAGTCATCACATCAGCCTCAAAAAGTTAAGCAGGGTAACTTGTCAGATGGAAGCTCTCTATGATGTCTCAGGAAAATAATGTATTTATTTCAATAGATCAAAGGCTGATCCATAGCTCCAGGCATGGAGGAAACTCAGTAGTGCTCCTCCATCCAAGCCAGCTTGAAATTAAAACCCAGCATGACATTTGGTTATGGAGAACACACATGTGCAGGATAGACACCCTCTTTATCATGACCAGCTGTTGAAAAGTTGTAGTGCTGTTTTTCATCAGTGGCAGAGATTTGTCCAACTGTAGTGTATGTAATTACGTCCTGCCTGTCCATGCTTTCCCATCCTTTCCATCCCATTCCTGGCTCTTACAGTGGGGGCCTGGCATAGCTCCTCTCTTCTCAGTGGCAAAACCTTGTCTTGGTTCAGCGGAGCGGGGACAGACTCACACGGTCCAGAGATCATTGCATGTCACCTCATTATGCACAGTTTCAGTAGCAGTTGTGTTCCTCCCCAGACATGACTGTACTGTGGGGAGTGGAGCATTTCTGTCAGCAGGCACAGAGCAACGTTTGCCAGCACTGCCTTACTCCGGCAGCATCACTGTCTCCATCATGCTCTGGACAGATTCAAGACTTGTAGCATCTTAAAGTGGCAAAAACATTCATTTTTCAAAACTTGAGTTGCTTTTAGAAAGCAGGAATGGGTTACTTTTACTCAGTTTGTGCCTCTCCCTTTTCTTTTCCATCCTTATCCCTTTCGAGAAACATCCAGCCTCAAAGACTTTAGCCTAGAGGAAAACACTGTCCTGCTGTACCCAACTGACAGGCACAGAGGTGAGCTGGGTTTTCTGCTTTTTTTTACCCCTCAGCATGAGGAATAGTTTTTCATGTCCACAGACATCTTTTTGGTAGGAATAGAAGGCTGTTCAGGGCACTGCTGTGTTTCCAGATAGGGAAGCTGGTGGCTATCACAGCAAATCAATCTCTTGCACATAAAATATCACTATAAACAGGGAACACATTTCTCATCTAGTCACTGTTTCTTCTGGGACAAACAGGCAGATCAGAAGTTCCAAGAAAATGAAATATATCTTGCAGAGGATGGATCGATGTGCTTGTTTATGGGGAAGAGCAGTGCGCGGACTGTGTGCAGGAGTAAAGGGGTGACAGCTGCTATCAAACGCTTTACAAATCCTATTAAAAATGTTGCACTGAAGAGTTTGAGGGGAAGGCTCAGTGAGAAGAGGGATGAGGGAGCCAGAGGAGGGGGGGGGAATGTAGGTTTCATTGAGCAAGTTTTCTTATTATCACCCCTGAGAGCAGTGTGTGATATGTATGAAGATGTGGTAGATTGGTGTGTTAGTGAATTTTAAATGGGAAAAATCACTTTTGTGGGAAATGCTTTAAGACAGGGTTTCAATCGCTGTGAGCGTGGAAAGCACAGTCATTTGCAGAGTGTTTGTAACTAGTTAAATACACAGAAGGAGGAAAGTTGATCAGTCAGGACACTAATCCAAGGACTGGGAGAACTCACTTTAAGAGTCCCACGGGAAAGTGTTTAGAAGATCCACCAGAATAATTAGGCGCTGTATCTCATCTTCACTCCTAAATATATTTGTTGGTTTGTCCTTTTATTAATCTGAATCTCATTTTTCCATACATATAATAGGGGATATTAGCCTTTGGAGGCTAAGTTTATCAGCCATTAACACAGGACACAAATGTGGTTGGAAGGACAGACGGCACTGGGTGGACAGATAGGTAAGTAGGTACTGGTAGGTAGGTAGGTAGGTAGGTAGAGAGGAGCAGACAGGCAAACAAATGACTGTGCTGTATGGTTTGCTCCTATAGCTTTTCTAAGACTCACTGTTGCAAGTCACTTTCTGAATTTCTGCTCTCATCAGGAAATAAGCATGTGGTATGGGGCCCAGTTGTTGGCACATTGACATTTAAAGGCGTGAATGAAACCAGGTATTTACCTGTTTGTGCTTGGTTGGAAATTCTTTCCAAATTTGGTGACTCTATCATCAAATGGAGAATTGCAGCAATTGTTGCAATCAACTGATAGCAACATAGGTTTCTGAAGAAGTATGTTGCATGGGGAATAGTACACCTCAGCTGGAAAAATAAGGGCTAACATCTCTTTCTAGGCCTTGAAGCAAGATCAGAGTACCTGGAATAAGCAAGATCAGAGTACCTGGAATGGAAGAGAAGGGTATAGTTCCTGTGAATAACTTTGCAGGCTCTGACTAGTGTGCATCCACAGTCTAGAACATGTTCCTAATTGTCCCTCATCTGAACAGTTGCAGCCCCAAATTGAATTGCCAAGTTAGGTCATCTCTGCGTCTCCTAATCATGTGTGACATTAAACACTTATTCAATGAAACTCTTTTCTCCAGCACTAATTATTAAGCATGAAAAGTTGATATTGAGTGAGGCCATTGAGCCAAGACGATTCAATAACTAGCAGGGAGGAGAGATTATTTCAATAAAATAAGTTCACTTGAGCCAGATGGAGTTCCCAAGATGCACTGGGACAATATGACACATGAAATTGTCCCCTGGCTTGTGTTGACAACTCTAACTGTGCTATTAAAAAGCTATCAATGAGCTGGAGTGAGGAGTAGCAAGAAAGGACACAATGAGGGGGAAATTGAGGGCATTTTAGACAAAATGTAGGGAAGTGGTGAATATAAGGCATGGCTGGGAGACTCCAAATTCCTCGGTGATCCACAGCAACAGAGATCAAAGAAAACTGCTGTATTTCCACAGGATTAACAGGCATCTGTTATAGGACCTGCATCTCCACAGTGGGACAGGCCTGTCCAGCCAGGGAATTTCTGGCTAAAAGACTTCTGCATCCCACCCCCCAATTTAAGAAAGAAATACTTTGCGCTGGGGAAAACCTCCCAGTTAATCAATCCTCCCTTTGGATGTGGAGGCTGTTGCCCAGAGCTGTAGCCAAGA
Organism: Gallinago jamesoni; assembly: GCA_025769975.1. Lineage (NCBI taxonomy): Eukaryota > Metazoa > Chordata > Aves > Charadriiformes > Scolopacidae > Gallinago > Gallinago jamesoni. The sequence continues at coordinate 3,669,145 of JAOQGH010000008.1, read as the reverse complement.
TCTCCCATGTGAGACCTACACACCAGCCCTGCTAGGTCTGTGGAGAGCACCTGGAGATGCTTGCATACTAAAAGACATGTTCATGAAAACAGAAAGCACATTTTGAAACCAAAGTCCTTCTGCTACCTTCTACTCCTCCTTTTCTCTCCTCTTTTAGATTTGCTCCCTTCCCTTTCATTTTCTTCATTTCTTTCTTGTTCCATATAATTTGCCTTGTCCTGTTTTTCCCCCCTCTCCGTTACTAACCCAACCCTGAGAGGTCCAGTTTGTAACCAGGACTGCTCAGAGCCAACACCTCTGTGTCCTTATTTTTTTTCTCCATACTTCATGGGACCTCTGCCTTGTGTTCTCTGTCCTGGGATGCTGCTAACAGCCTCTTTAGGGAAGGAAATGCCATCCTATAACAAGTCGGGTGGTATATGACATCCAATTATCCAAACAGAATATAATGTAATTTCACCCATGGGCAGCGCTGAAAGGAATGAATTTCCTCTGAGTGTGATGTATGAAGCCGCCTCTGCTATCTCTGTTTGCTGAGCCTCTTGCTTCATTCCTAGCTCCTCGGCAAATCTCTAAAGCTCAGAAGACGCTGGAGCACAGCACGTTTCACAGCTGAGGAACCAAGATAAACCAGAGACATAGCAGCTTGTTGTTTAAATCCCAGAGCAAACAGAGGCAAATTAGAGGTCTATCTATATCCCTCCCTTTCACTCTTCTGTTTGTCTTTTCCTTTCTTGTTTTCTCTCCTCTTTCCCTTTTCCTTTGTTCTCTTCCTTCTTTGTTTCTTGTTATGATAAACATGATTCATGCCACAGTGGCATTCAGCCTTTGAGGCTTTGCTTTACATCAGGGGAATGACTAGGACAAGACAGGACAGTTCAGGGGATTCGGCAACTTTTATTTAACCTGCTTTGCCCAGGGATGAGGTGCTGGTTGAGAAGGTGCTGGTGGGGAGCTGTGCTGGGATGAGTTAGTTAAATCCTGAAGGGATGGGCCAGCAAAGGCACTGGCCTTTTTTCCACTCTTACATCTCACAAATTTTACTATCAAGTAACTTAATACTTACCTTCCAGTGAGGAAATCTATGGCATTCCTGCCTGACTCTGGTTTGGGACAAAAGTTCAAACGTATGGAGAAAAAAGCACACATCTAGCAAAATGTGGAAAGCACCTAAGCAGTTTGGGTGTCTGACTGTGACTATTTATGGGTCACTGGGCTCTTTGGGTGCTTATTGGGGTCTTGCTGCATGAGTGTCTGTGTCACGAGGTGCCAACAGCCCACAGTAACCCTGGTCTGTGTGTTAGTGATGGGTGTGGGTGCAGGAGCCTGTCGTGCTGCCTCTGAGCACTTGCACCACGTGTCTGCCTGCACTAGGCACCACGGTGCTGCTCCTGAGTTAGAAACAGAGCAAACCATATTTCTGCCTCAGGCAGCTTTGGGAGGGGTAACCAGAGACCTGGGTGTTATTAACATGCTGCCCTGAGCGCTGAAAACTTCCCTCTTAGCAGAGAATTGTCCAGATGTGAGCAGCAGATTATGCCATGATTAATGAAATCACAGGTGTGAGAAAAGAGAAGGAGGAAAGAGAGAGGAGTTGCTGTTAAGGAATGTGTTGGGTGTTTGTCCGATCCCTGGGCCCGGCTCTGCTCCCCAACCAGCTGGGTGCTGCCCCAGGGGATGCTCTCTGATTCCTTGGGCCAAAACTGGGCTCAGCTTCTGAGTGTCCTGATGAAATCCCTTGTTGCAGAATGAAGTTAATGAGACTAAAGGTTGATTTTAGTCTTTTTGATGTCCTGTGCTCTGGAATAAGCTTTAGGACTTCTTTGTAGGCTGTCACTACTTTTGTGAGCTGAAAGGGATGTCATTCGCACCCCTATGAAGTTAGAGCCACTCGGATCCAAGCAGAGAAGTTGTTTCTAATGTACTAGTCTGGCTGAGATTAGCTGTGGGATTACCAGAATGTAACAGAGTGATGGTCTGTCTAATCCAGGACTGTGCCACTGGAAAATTACACATACTTCAGAGGGAAACATAAAACGGGTACACTGCACGGCTTTCATCATACACAGGCACGCAAGTGGAACAGAGGGCTGTTTGCAGGACACTCTCAGTGTGAAATTGCTTTGGCTAATGCATCCTGCCTGTGTCTCCTCTCAGGCATTCCCTTGACTGGCCCTGGCTCCGTTCATGCCACTAACTGGCTGATAAATAGGCCAGGACACCTCTCTGTCCTCCAGCAGGTTCTTAGTAGATTCTTCCCTTCTGGAGGCTTGGGAAGGGGTGAGAGGAGAGTCTCCTCTTTGCAGCGCTGGCGGGAGACTGAGGAAAGGCTGTGCAGGAGTGACAGGAGCACCCGGCACTGCCCTGCAGAGTCAAGAAACATGAAAGCAAAAGTTGTGTTAATCCCTCTGAGCTGGACTGTGATGCAGCCTTTAATTGTAGGATCACACACATCATGCAACACATCAAACGGCGTGCTCTGCAAACTCCAGCTGTATTCTCCTAAGCCACTGTCTTCATGTTTATTTAAAAGAGCTGACTGTGAAGCTTGTTTAAAAGTACATCCAATGGAAAATGACAGCAAATGGTGCTGAGAGCAATTGTGCAGATCCGAAAAGCCTGAACGTAAGGGAAAGCTCTTTTCTGTGGGAACAGCAGAGGGAGGATTCGGGAGAGTCCTGCCAGCCCTTTTTATGTTTCTCTTCTGGCCTCCTTTGCCTTTCTCCTTGCTGTTTAAGGTAAATACCAACTGGTTGCTCGAGGCATCTTTGGCCCTCTGAAGTGGTGGTGCCTGTTTGATCTGCCGTTTGAAAGGACGTTGTAGCGGTTTGGCATGTGTACGTCTTTTCTGCTTCCTTGCTGTGTCTTTGTCAGGGGTATAATTTAGGACTAATTAGTTCTCAGCTCTCAGGCCTCACAAAGGAGCATCAGCACCTGGTGGACTCTATTTGCTAAAGCCTTTATGAAACAGGAACACGTTGCTCTTTCATCTTATTGTACAAATAATTAGAATAACTTAGCCAAAGTCCCCTGGGATGCAGTTTGTGCTTAGAACACTTCCCTTCAGTGACTGGCTACTTTGGAAGCCAGAGTGCAGAAGAGCTGGAGGGGCCAAGACCTCTTGCTTGTAGACTCTGCCAGCCTTTCATGTGTATCCCCATAGGCTCCAATCCTTTCTAAGAAGCTGTTATTTCAGAATTCTAGAGGGCACCTGAAAAGCAGGGTGACATGTAGGCTTGGAAGAGGCAGGATGGATGCCAGTTGTGTATGTGAATGGAGTAGATCCTCTAATGTCTATTCTAGCTTTGTGGCCTGGTACACGGTGCATGCCCTGTTCTGGGGGGCACGAGGGCTTGTTGCCTTTCTGTGGGACCTTTCAATTCTGTGTAGTTCTGGGTCACCCCATCAGCTCTGTACAATGGAGGAGCTCACAGATGTATGCTCAGTGGCACCATCTTTGGCTCTGGAGTGCCTTAGCATCTTTGAGGCCAGTGGAGTTCAACAATAAAGGCAACACCACCTCAGTTGAGTGGTTCTTCATGTTGCAACTTTGAATCCCATTTATGTCCATAAAGATCAAGATCTCCAAGATCTCTTCTTTTTTTTTTTCAGTGTTTTTTCACTCTGTCACAGACAGACCCGAAATGTTTCACATCTCTGGGATTTCAACCTTTTGCAGTCCTTCCACTGTCAGTAACGTAATCCCCTCACGCATATTCAATCGCTGCCTTGGGTGATAATTTCCCTGCTTTTAATGTATGTGCACATTGAGGTTGAGTTACAGTTGCTGTGGGAACCATAACTTTGAGTTTTATGATTCAAAAAGAAGAAAAAGTGTATTTATATAGTTTCTTTATTTTGCTTATGAATCAACATGTTAATATTGATGCAATGGAAGAAGAAAGAGAAACAAACTTCTAAACAGAAAGCATAACATCAAACACTGATCTGTTTATTTTCCCTTCTGCAAAGTTCCCCTAACAGGCAGAATCCCCACAATAAAAAGGGAAAAATTATGAACTAGGAAGCAGACAAAGGGGAAGAAAGCAAGCAGCAAATAACTGAGAGTTAAATTAATTTGTTGAGAGATAAAATGTTTGCGTTTATCAGTCATAGATCGCAACGTGCCAGGAACCTTTGTATAAAACCAGGCAATAACTTGAGGCACAGATGAGCAGAGTCCAGGACTTGTGGGCAATTCGAATCACGCTGCTGTTGTCATTCAGGGGATTATGTAGGAAAGCAAAACACACACTGAAAAGCACATGGGGGAGACCTAAAATCTGTTTATGGTGTCTCTCCCACTGCCCTGGGGGAGCTCACAGGTTTGTGAATTTAAAGCAGAAAGGTTTGTTCCTCACAGATAGAGAGAAACTGGAGGAGAAGGCTCGAGCTGAAGACTGCTTTACAGTCTCTTCTTCCATTTCTCAGAATGAGGAATCTGGTTTGGATCTTGTATTGGTGTTAAGTCAAAAGGAACTTTCTTCAAGTTAATAGTGTTAGATGGCATAAATCAGGAGTAATGGGGGAGAACCAGGCTGTGCAGTGTACTACACAGGTGTTTCACTTCCCACCAGTGGCCAATACTGTGTCCTAGTCACAAGTTAATGCGATGTAGGATGCTAAAGTACACTGTGTGTATACCTTTCTAACATGGCTACTTCTGATGAAGCCACAAAGTTATCTTTTTTCAATTTCACTCTAATTTAAAAAAATATAAACCCTTTCCCTCTCGCAGCCCACAGCCGCTCTTTCACTGGTCACACTGCCTACTGTGATTTAATTTGTTATTGATTTTTACTGAGGTGGTGTCCGTATCGGAAGTGAAGCAGCCCAAATCACAAGTCTCGCTTGAAAATTGTGACCGGCCTCTTACCAGCCTGTGAAAAGGATGATTAAAAATGACTGGAAAAGCAAAATCAATCAGGCCCCTTCAGAAAGTTGTTTGGGTGCACAAAATAAAAAGCAAACATTAGCAATATTAAAATCAGATTCTTTCAAAAGCTTCAGCTAATCTCCTGTGTGACAGAAGTAGCTTTGTTTCCTAAACACAGAGCAGGGATTTATTTCCACAGCAGACAGTGATGGCTGAGGAGGAGTCACTCTAGTGTGTCAGATAAATAACATGTGTTTCTAACATTATTTTGCACTCCAAAGCTCACAAAAGTTCTAACGGCCATCAGGACAATAAATCTAGAGAGCAGGTTATGGATTTAACATTTTAGCTCCTGGATAGCTGCTGTGAGAGAGAGATTAAATGGGCACTCTGGTGGATCAATGGATTCTCAAGACACATTTCCCTGCTCGGTCAAGCTCTGACCCCGCTGTGTTGAGGGCACTCAGAAGACTCCTGTGGAGCTCACTTGCAGACCTGTGTACTCATCCCACGATCAGCTCCAGTTCCTGGTGGGGTCAAGAATAGTTTCAGCGATGTACTCACAGGGTCCCTATTTTCCTAGGAGCACAGCATGTGGATATTTATAGATATAACCTCAGAGAAGCCTTGGGAAGCAGAGGAGCGTTAGCACACCCGTGGGAATCAGACACATGCAGGCATTAACTGACTACCTGGTACAGCCCAGTGTCTCACTCAGAGCTTACTGTTGAGGTCCTCAGTGGGTAAAAACTGGTCGAATTCCATCAGATTCACTGGCAATACACTGGTCACACTGATCTACACTGTGAGAGCTGGTGATGGTGGTCTCAGATGGAGTTGAGGTGGTTGTTATGAGAAATAGCTCTTGTCAAGCTTGGCTGGATGATGGATTGTGGTATGTTGATAGAGCAAGATCTCCATCTCCTTTTGTAAGACATGAGTGAGGTTTGGCCAGACCATTTCTGTTCTTGCGTGTTAAATGTGCTAGTTCTGCATTTCCATTACATCAGTTATGGTCACAGCACATATTTGATTTGAGTGAAACATGAAAGGAAAGGAAACTATTCCTCCTTCCTGGCTCAGGGTGGGCTGGGTGTGAGTCGGAGTAAAGGAGATGGGGAGAGAGCTGGGGAAGCAGCTCTCCCAGTTTGTGGATGAAGTGGTATGAATATGTATGAGCCTGTAATTGGCTCCCACATATAACCAAGGTGCCTGAAGGCCCAGGCGTCCTGGCTAATTGTTGTAGACAATTAATAACTTAGATTCTACTAATTCCATATCGTGCTGTGCAACTCATTACAGGAGCAGAGAATGAGATTCTTTGCAAAAGCTTCTTGGAGATGGAGAGTGTTTGGGGATTCGGGCTCAGGGGCAGAGAAGGTCACAACTAGGCTGGCACCATCCTTGACTCAAAAAGCAATGAAGAGTTGTAAATCACAGCCACAGAGGAGACAGTGACTGTCTATCTGTCTGTCTGTCTGTCTGTCAACCTTTGGCTGAGTTCTGGAGTCACAGGGAGGGAGAGCTCTCACCCTCTTACTCCTCCATGGAAACATGAGCTGGAGGTTTAGCAAAACACAGAACAGATCAAAACACATCCTTGTCCCAACTTACACATAGATCTTTCTTGTGATGATCTAAATCCTGTAAGTCAAAAACATAATTAGACTCCCCATTGTGTCCCAACCATGGGGATGTCCTGCAAACTGGATGATTAGTGGTGATATGTGATTTTCTGAAGCCCACTTGAGGCTTTCATGATAATCTGCCACTAAAACCAAGTCTCCTTGAGAGGAAACACTAATAATTGTAAGAAGGGGATGTGGCAGCTACCCATTTTGCTCTCTGTGCAGGGCCTGGAATAGATGGTGGATAGTGTGTGTGGGAGGACTCATGCTGGCATAAGCAAAGCCTCCTGCATGCCCTGGGGAAAGCTGGTATCGCTCTCAGGCCAGAGTGTTTTTTAAGTAGTCTGAGCAATGATGGGCCCTCGTTTTCAAAGTCCAATAAAGCTCACTTATGCTGGATTTAATGAATGGTGCTCCAAGCTGAGATTTCACAGGCAGCATGGAGCACATTACATCTGGAAGCAACTGGGTTTTTATGGTGTTCCAAAAAATTCCTCCATTAGCTACCTCTCCCTTCCCCTTTCTCCAGCATTCATGTACTTGGGCTTGCTGGGGATTTAACTGCACAACTTCAGTGACTTTCTGTCTCCTATTCCTATTTTAACTTTCTCCTTTTTCTTTCTGTTAAAATTCTTCCTGGACCATCATGCTAGACATAAGAATGTTTATCCTCTGCAACTTTTCTATCTATCTGTCCTGGCTTCATCTGGGAAAGGGCTAATTTTCTTTCTAGTGATTGCTGTGAAAGTAATGTCAATAATGCATATCATTTTAATTGTTGCTAAGTGATGTTTATGCTTTTCAAAGACTCTTCAGTTTCCCATAGAAGATGAGAACGAGTATAGACAGAACTACAGAATGGCCAATGTTCGTACCATAGATATCATGCTCAGGGGGTTGACTGTGGGGGGAGAATCCGCAATCACTTCTCAGGACAGCGCCAATACACTGGCTGATGAGACTGACTTATGGCATTATTATTGTTATTTTCCTTTTCTGTTACTGTTTCTATTAAATTGTCTATATCTCAACCCACAAGTTTTTTTTCCTTTCCATTTCCCCTCCTTTTCTCCCTCTTCTCCCTCCCCTTCTGGGGGAAGGGGGAAAACTGCATGAGAGGCTGCACGGTCCTGGCTGCCATTGGGGTTAAACCACGACAGCATTTGCACAAATTCTGTAGCTGTGATCGTAGGTAGCAGTCCTATGGTAGTTTTCCTCTTCTATTGTACCATTTTTAATCCCTTCACCTCTCTCCTTCATTCTTTTTCTCTTTTTTCTATTCTCCTTCCCATACTCACCTATTCTGCTCCTTCCTGCTCTTTTGGACAGCCTGACCAGAGCAGCAGCGGTTCTGCAAGACTATAGTCCTGTCTCCCTGGGCTGAAATGGGGTCAGTGTCCCACAGATTGATGCCTGGAGGATACTGGGAGGGATCCTGGATGCCCTGCTTTGGGGAAGGGTCATGTGAGCTACATTGCATGGTTATAGGGATACAAATAACTACAGTTCTAAAATGTAACTGCATGGAAAAATGGGACATAATTATAAATGAATGAATGTAACAGACTGCTGATGGGCACTGGTGGAACTTTAATCTCTGGGCCTTATTAAAGTAAACACATCCACGCCACCCACCTGCTCTGGCCATTCTCACTGCTTTGCCATCTGTTGCAGGATGGCTGGATGGACAAAATTTCCATAATTTCCAGAATGTCCTCATGCGAAGCGCAGTAGGAAGGCTGCTGATGGTTTCTGGTCTTCTGGCTCTGAGGAGACAAATCTGGGCTTTCACTTTAGGGAGGAGATCCAGACTACTTCATGTGTAACTCTTTCTCCTTTGAGTTTTGCAGAACTTTTCCAGAATTTTATGAAGCTCTCCTCATTTTTCCACAGGGACAATGAATTTCCAAAGCATCCCATGGACTGCAACTTCAACAAAACAATTCTCTGCCAGCACCCGAGGCAGTCTGGAAAGCAAAACAAACAAGTAAAACCCAAGCCACACACACTGCTTGACCTTAATGCAAATAAATCACAGAAGTATTAAGTTCAGTTCTAAATCTCTCTCTCCATCTTTCCATCTTTCATGCTGACTGTTTCTTGCCTAAGAATATTTTATCAATCCTCCAACACAGGCTTAGGTATAGTTCAGCTTTTTCCTATGGCTATGATTTGTCTGCTTCCCTGTTTATATTTCTCACTTTACCTTTATACTAATAACAGGGTGTTGATAAATAGGGTCATGCCACCAAAAGCAACTGCCGAAGATATTTCTCCAGCCCCACTTCAGTGGAGCTGAGGTACTTCACTGGGAATAGGTGAACAGTTTCAATTGTGCTCCCTGTTTGCTCAGGGTATGAAAACAACACAAGCTTCTATTCTGTTTCATCATCTAAGGCAGGATGTTTTCCTTGGCTTGGTGGAAGGACCCAGAGATGAAAGCAACGCTTAGCTGCTTAGCTTCCCTGTATATAAATAACTGTTGCTGACATAACTCTGTGTGTGCTATTTTAGACGGGGGAACAAAAGATTTATTTGCCAAGCAGATACCATGTAGAACTCTGTACCACTGGGTGTTTGAATAGACAGGTAATGAGTCATATGCTGCATTGCTAGGAACTGGCCTACCTTTCTGAGATCAAAATGGACTGGGATTGATTTATAGCAGCTATGAATATGGTCCATGTTTTCCCCTCACGGTTAATTTCTTTCCACAGCGGTAACATTAACATTAACAGGAAAAATACTTGATATAAATGTATGGAATTTGAATGACATCTTCTCTTGCATTAATCATTAGACTCAAATGTGCCCCGCGTTTGTTACGTGCACACTGGAACGCTTTCCACGTTCAAGGCCGTTTACACCAGGAGAGGAAGATTTGATTTTGAGATTTGCTTTCTAGGAATTTCTGACCTTCCTAGAAATTTTCTGTTTCATAGGATTGTTTTGTTTTCTGGTAATTTTCTGACCCATAATCACTTCTGCAAGCTCTCCTTGTTCTCCAGTAGTTGAAGAGATTGGAAACATTTCCTGTTCTTTCCAGAGAGGCAGTGGGTAATGCATCCTTGTTTTCACCCTTGTTAATTTGATTTCTTATCCCCCTTCTTTTTTTTCTGATTTTTATTCTGTTCTGGCTTCCCGGAGCAGGCATTTCTGATTTTCAGAAGCATTTTTCTACTGCCACTGCCAATATGCAAAACTTTCCCATTGTCCCCACTGAATAGCTGGTGGGGAATGAATCAGAAAGGATGCTTTACTTTAGAGCATATTTTATTTTTATTACTTCAAAAAGGAATATCCAAAATCCCAAATATTTCAGCTTAAACTAATATATTTTGGTTCCAGACAGTGCCTCTTAAAGATTTGTGTTTCCAGTGAAGAGCTGAATTTTTCTGCTGGTACAGTAGAGCATTTTTTGAGAAGCTCTTTATTCCTATTGACGTATTTGGAAACGTCCAGATTTGGAAAGCTTTGAGCTCTCACAAATTCTGTTACAGGTAATGGGAGCTTCAGGTCTGATGCTTAAGGGTTTAAATATAGATTTGAAAACCTACCTTTTGGCATCTGGATTTGAACATCTTGGTTTTATATTATTGGAACGCCCAGACTTGTCCCCAGTGTGATTGCTTCTCCTTGTGGTGTATTCCTTCTTTGAGGTCTTGCCTTCATCAGAGAGATGATTTCTGAAAAGCATCAGGACATGAAAGACTCTGAGTGATTTCTGTCTGTAACACAGAGCAGCTGAGAGGACCTGAGACTTCTGCTACATGAAGGTCAGGCAGTTGCTAGGGCATTTCTGCCAGTGAAAATGCAGTTGAAGAGCTCAGTTAACAGCTCTCCCTCTGTGGTGTCAGGGGGGCCCCCAGGGACTGGTAATGGAATATGGCAGTTTTTCGCTCTGCTTTACCAGTTAATATTCTCTCTGGTGAATAATAAGTGAAGGCTAGTACCGGCTGACTGTGATTTTTGCCCTCTGTGATGTGACCTGTGGAGTGAACTTAGTTTCTAAATGCCAGATTCAGCAGCCTTGTCCAGTGCTGTACGTGGGAGAGAGCGTTGCTGGATGCGGTGGGAGGAGGTATGTGCAGGCTGGGGGTGGCAGAGTACAGCTTTGAAGGGGTAAGTTTACAAATCACCAGTTTACCCTCCCGAGTTCACCGACACTGGGGTCTGGTTGTGGTGAAGGCAGCTGGTAAGAAGAGGCAACAATGGATAAATAAATGGCAACCAAACCCCCGCCCACCCCCCAACCAATAGAGAAGGGAGCAGAAGGCTAGAGGAAGGCCACGGCAGAGATAATCGGAGTGACTTATTCAACATTCCAAAGTGGATCCTCAGGGTCCAGGAACAGAGGGGTCCTCTGGACTGTGATGTGCCTCAGGCTATCTGCCCTCTTTATAGATTGTTATTATTTCTGTTTATACCATTAATAATTTGAAGAAAATCTATCTATAGTAAAAATTCACTTACTATGTCTCCCCTTCTATGTTTAACTCCTACTATGATTGGTGTGGTGGAGTCTGTTTAGGGACAGCGCTTTGACTAGAGGGCGTGTAAAATGGTATTAGATGCTCTACAGGTGGATGTGAAAAAGAAGAGTTGAAGAATTGTAGAGGGGTTTCTACAGAATCTGAGACTCAAGGAGGGGATCAGCTCTACAGAACAAGACAAGAGAGACACAAGGCCAAAGATGAACGAAGGAAAAGGGTAAGGAGGAAAGGTTGAGCAGCATCTGCCAGAGGAAGACCATTAAGAACAGGGGAACACTATCTCAGTTCATCTGTCCCTGCAGGGAGAGAGCTGCTACACATGTTGTGCTGACTTCTACCTTAGAGTGGCCCATAATGTATAACCTCACCAGGAGGCACACAAATGGCCTCATCTCTCTCTGCTCCCCTATGTCCTCTGATGAGAACACTGAAACAGAGGAAAGGATGTCTTGTTCAATGTCACGTAGTGTGTCAGTGGCAGAACTAGCTGGGGACAAGCCTTGGGGCTTCTTAAGTCCCTGGCCTGCATCCACTGTGCATTCACTGGCACAAAGCAGCTCTGCAAATCCCGCATTCATTACAATACAATAAAGCTTTGCTGCATGGGTCTTTTTTTTTCCCAATGTCTCTCAAAAACCCAAGACTGATTTGCATTTTAAAACCACCGGTTACTGCTCAGGAAAATACTATTCAGTGGTTCCTGGCGCTCAGGGGTAAAGATTCTCTCTCAGTTGTTGTCTCCCGGTTATTTTGCCTAAAATATATTTCTGCCCAAATTGCACAATACTTATTGCTAATGTTTATCTCATGAATATTCATGACATCCTGGGGCTTCAAGACTCCAGTGGAAAGGCGAGCACAGGAGGCATGGCAGCCCTGGTACTCCAGCACTCCATCCTTACAGCGTAGAGACGTCAGGGTGAGGTTTGTTTGGTTAGGATGTGAGCTGTGGGGTACTAATACAGCCTGGAAGCCTTTGGGGAATGCTGGTGAAACTCCATTAAACAGTGCAGTGGAGGCCTTTTGAACAAACAACTTCCATAAAACCATTAGCCTCACTTAATTGCAAGGAAAAGGCCCCCCACACAGCAGGGGTTTAGAATACACTGTCTCTCTTTACATCTGTCTCTTTCTCAGGCAATCTGCAGATGGGCTTCCCTTTCCCAGAGAGCTCCAGGACCGAGGAAACTCTTCCTGCCCTCAAAAGTGCAGGATTGTACCTGTCAGTGGTGGTGACAGGTTTCCTCGGGCAAATTTATGCCGTTGTTTGGATGCCATAAAGCCTACCCCTGCCGTGCTGTCCTGTGCCCCAGCAGAGGCAGCTGCACTGGGGCTGAGCCGGCGGCGCTGTGTGCAGGGCTGGGTCACGCTTCCATTCCGCGGCTGTGGCCGAAGGCTTCCAGGCTCACTGCTGTTCAGATGGTGCCATCTGGCTCTCGTGAAATATATGAGAAATGTTATCCAATAAAGGAGGGGGCTGGCTGGCTGCGTGCCTTCACCTCCGTGCTCTTTGGGGAAGGGATTGTTTCTGCATCTGGGAAATGTTTAACATAATTTTTGAGTACTACTGTTGCCCGAGTAAGAAATAATCAGCTGGCAGTTTGAATTCAGGCCTGAGTCCGTGGTAACTAGAAGCTACTTTGCTTGATCGGGTCAGGGCTGAGGTTTATAAATACATGGCACATAGAAATAGCTTGTGATGTGGCTTTGTTAGTTTAATGGACAGATAGGAACTATCCCTTTCCTTGATGTTCTGTCAAGCAGGATGTTTGGGTTAGGAAAGATGAGGAGAAAAGGTCTGAGTTCTCTGACAGGATGAGACTAGGAAACAAAGAGCACAACTTCAAAGAGGCTGAGGGATGTTTTTAAACAGAGCATGTTGTCCCCACTGCCCGTTCTTTTCCTCTGAAAATATGCTTTATCTGCAGCTCAGCATCCTTTAGGGATTGCCCCCAGGAGCCGAGGGGTGTTGGATGTACCGGCAGATTCTCCTGAGATACTTAGCTGGCAGCTGATGAAAGAGATCCTCTCTGGCTTTGGGGGTTATTGCCCTTTCTTCCTGGGTTTCTCCATTATTTTCTCTCCATTTTTATTAAGTTGACTGGTGTATTCAAACCACCTTGCTCTGAGCCCTGGCTAACAGCAAGCACTTGGAAGAAAGTGTTTGCTTCTCCTCTTACCTCTGCTGTCAGAGTGGTTCCAAAGAATGTTTATCAATATGGTGATAGGCGATATATATATATATATAAAATACAAATATAAATATGTATTTCTCTCCTTGGAGAAAGCTGCTCCAACAGGAAAGGTCTGAACTCCCAGGGCCTGATACTGCTCTTAGTTGAGTCACCATAAACCCCACTGACTCCGAAGCACTTACCCTGCAGTGACATTCATGTCCCCGAGATGATCCCGCTCCTTTTTCATGCACCCGCAATCATGCGCTCACCCACGCACGGTGTCACCCTTCTCTCTCACAGCCCAGCACACACATTCATTTGCGCCAACACCGGTAGCCTCGAGTTTGCGAGGGACTCTGGGGACACGCCGGCAGACTGCGGGCAGCCATGTGTGCACGCTCACACGTGTGCATTTCACCTTCCCAGCCTGGCTCCCAAGCCAGCACTGGTGTTTAATAGTTGTTACCCGACCCTCTCTGCTCTATGGTTTGCTGTCTGGCACCAACTCGAAAGCCTTTCAGGCAATCAGGCAGCAATAGACCTTGTGGAAGCTGAAAGTCCCCCAGATAAAATTTACAAGGCCTAAGAGGGCCTATCTGGCATTATTTAACGCTTTAGTAATGAGCACCTGAACAGGAAAGATTGCTTGGGTAGTTTTATTCTGCATAGATGAGCAGCCAGAATTTCAAAGAGGGGCCATAAATATAAGCAAGCGGAATGGCCAATTCCTCCTGATTTTGGTGTGGAAGGCAGTCGTGCTGAGGCTGTCAGAAGGTTAGAGAGCATGAATAAAGGGGGGAAGATGTTTTCCTTCAGCTTCCCAACTCCAAAAGGCACCCGTTTAGCCAGGAATGGCTTTAGGTGCAGTAGCAATCCTTTTCCTGCCTGCTGTGGCTGTGCCTCGGTGCACGTGGCCAGGCATTTGTGAATACGCCGCCTGCTAACGAAGACTGCAGTACAGTGCTAATGGCTCTGGGTGTCACGCGTGTGTTTGTGTACCTGCGTGGTTAATGAGGACAACAGCAGCGGGCAGCCCCTCAGTCTGTGTGCTGTTTCCCTGCGCGTGGGGGGGGGTTAATAAAAGCCACAAATAATGCTAATATTCTAATATTTTGTAGATGTATTTGTGTTGTTACCGGGGTCTGACACCTCCGTGTACGGTTATGTGTGAGTAATGTAGGTACGGTCTGATATAGTTTGTGTTCATGAGCCCGGTTAGTGCTGCTTATGCTGACAATTCTAGCCTGTGTCTGGGTAAAATATATTCAGCGTTGCTGATTAAACTAGCAATGAACTATTTACTCATTTTGGCAACACACGCTGGTTTCTTGAACGCTTTTGTGAGGCCCGAGGGAGGGAAATGATAGCAGTCAGAGGCTGAGCACAGAGGGGCATGGAAGGAAATGTTAAGCCAGGTATGAAGATTTCCACTATGCACCATCCTGCCCCTCCCATCCCCAAATATTTGAAACGCTTTATTTCCTTCTTATGCAGAATAAAAAGAGACTGAAATCACAGAAAATGCCATAGAGCAGGACTGTCAGCTCCAGGCACCCGTTCCATCCAGGTGAGTGTTCCATTACGGGGCTTTTCGAGTGTTGCACAGACCCCTGTGCGTTCATGGAGTGACATTTAACAGATGTTAAACAGATGTGGCAGTGTGAAATTCTCTGTATTGACAGGGAAAGGCATATTCTTCATGCATATATTACAGGCTCTAACATAGCAAGAAAAAATTCTAGTTCAACTAAGGGCTAGCATAGCTCTGTGGCGTGTGTGTCGCCAAGGAAGGTGTCGTGTGTTTATGCTGTTGGAAAACCAAGTTTTAAAAGCTAAAGCTGTCAGATTGATGTACTCCTGCCTGCGGAGAGGAGCCGGGTACAGGTGTGTCAGCATCACTTTGTGTCTGTTTGCCCACGTGGGCATTGCAGGACTCACCCCGCTCCGCGTGCTCGTGTGAGGAGGGGTGTGGGGGGGCCGAGGATGGGCTCACACGTGTGTGCCTGTCTGAGCCTGGAGGGCTGTCGGAAACCTGCCGAGGAGAATCCTGTTGTTGTCTGAGTGCTGGTACGCAGCGCTGACTGATAACTCCCCGCAGTTTGCTGGGCTCTGCTGTGTGATTGATTGAGCACTGTCCCTCACATCAGCGTGGGCTCCGCTCGCTCCAGCGGCAAAGTTAGAAAAAGAGATTTTTCCCTTTACTGTACACTTAGAGTTTTCAACGAAATTGCTAACCCCTCACCATCACCTTCTCTGCAGAAACCTCCATTACTGGCAGAAACGCGCAAAGCTGGTGGAATGTAATTTTACTCCAGGAGCCTCATTAAATTTGCATTCCTTGGAGCCCCAGAAGGAAGATGATGATCTGGCTTTGTCTGCCTGGCTTCCTGTTCTCTTGGGTGATGCATCAGAAAAAGCTTTGCCTCTGACACAGCCGCCAGCCTGGAGACAGACTCAGGTGATGGGCCTGTTTTATTGTGCTGATCTCTATTTGTTATTGACTTGACAAATCTATCTAAAAACTGGGCTGAGGGATATTTTTTTCTAGGCACCATCAACACTCAAATAAGCAAGAATTTTGGGTAAACCATGCTTAGGTCACCTCTGTAATGTTGCCTGATTAAAAGCCGTTCCCATCAGGTAGTTGTTCAGTAATTTACTGACATATTCCTGCTCTTGCAGGATCGTAGTAACAGGTCAAAGATGGGGGAAATGTTCTCTCCCTGCCTCCAAAACCAGAGTGAGTCACAGAAGAGCGCACAATAAGTAAATCCAAGATCTCTGTAACCAGCAGAGTCATTAGAGACCTTCTGTCAACACGAAGCAAAGCCCTTGTACTCAGGGATGTCTTTATCATAACTGGGACTCTTTCAACTCCTGGAAGCCAAGGCAAGGGGCCATGGTCAAGCCAGATGACCATTATGCCTGGCTGCATAAGGGGCAAGCATCAATATAGAAAAAAAAAATCTCTCCCATCTTAATTAATAGCCTTGACACCTCTCGTTTAATGACTCCTACTTAATTCAGGCATTGTTGCTGCATATCTCTGCCACTGAATGCGTATAGGTGTCTCCTCTATGGAGCATTTAGCTAGCGGTGAGAGGACCAGCAAAGAAACCAGGTGAGTTCCTCCCAGAGCCCCGGCTCTTACCACGGGCTGGCCCTGCAGCACTGGCCCATTGCTGCCAAACTTTCTAGCGTTTCTGCTCCAAGCTGCTCCCGGTACCGAGGGGGTGGATTCCCATGGCCCCGGTCCGGAGCTTGTCACACGGGGCATTTCCTTTCCTCGTCAGACGGTAAACCAAGGGCTCCCCGTGAGGGCGGGCAAGGCACTCCAGGGGTGCTCCCGCATCCCCGGGGGGTTCCAGCTGCTCCTCGGGGGGGCTTCCCCTTTACCTGCCCTCTCCGAGGAGGAGCTGCCCGGTGCGGGCGGGCACCGGGGACCCTTTCCAATCGCCCTGTGCCGCTCTCCTCACTCCCAGCGGAGGCGGCCGCTCGTCCTCCCGCTCGGGGGGGAGCTGCCTCCCCGCCGCCGCTGCCGCCACACCGGGGGCCGGCGCGAGCAGGGGCCGCGCACGGGGCAGGGTTTATAGCGCGGCCGCAGCGCCGCCCGCAGCCCGGCGGGGCGGCGGCGGCAGCGGGCAGCGGCCGCGCCCGGGCGCGGAGCTCCGCACCGGCGCAGCGGCGGGGCTGGCGGCCGCCCCCCCTTCCGCCCCCGGGGGCCGGCGGGCCGGGCTAGCAGTCGACCGCGGCGAACGGCGGAGCGGCATTAAAAAGCGGCGGCTCCCGGCCGAGTGAGGGCTGCGGGCACCGGGACCCGCCGCTGCGGGGCAGGGGAAGGCGGCGCTGCAGGGAGAGCAGCCGCTACCGCGGTACCCGGCTCTGCCCCGGCGTCGCTGCGAGCTCCCGGCGGCAGCCGCCCGGTGGGGCGGAGGTGAGTGCTGCGCGAAGCGGCCCCGGGAGGGGGTGTTGGGGCGGGAGGGGGGACGACTGTGGGGCGCAGCCATCGCCCGGTGTACCGGCTCCTCGCTGCCCGCCGCCAGCCTCCGGCCGCTCGGCTCTGCCGGTGAAGGTCGCCCGGGGGGGGGGGGGCAGGGCGGGGTCCCGCTGTGGGAGGCGGTGGTTGGAGAGAGCACCGCTTGCAATCACTCCCCTTTCCCCCTCCAGTTTACTTTATTTTTTTTAAGCTCTCCATCCCTGTTCCCCCCCCCTTTTTTTTTTTTCTGTGAACACAAGCGATAAATCCCTCAGTTGTGCGTTTCGCCAACTCTCCCTGGAAGCTCTGGAGAGTTCATGAATATGCAGAGAGGAGAGCGTTTCCCGGGGAGGCTGCCTCTATAATAAGCTGATTGAGCTGTGCCTGCAGCAGGGCTGTTCTCCTCGGGGAAAAGTTGGGCGCCAGAACTGAGCAGCTTTGTGTCCCCGACTTCACGGAGGGCTGGCCTGCCTCCCTGAGGAGGAGGAGAGCCAGCAGAGGCATTCTCCATGCCCAGGGATGTTGGCATGGAGATCCAGGCAGGATCCTCATCTCTGCCAGCAGCTGGTGTCAGATGTTTGTCTAGAAGATGTAGAGAATCGTGTACCTGGCACATGTAAGGTAACCTTCCTGGTTTAGACTGGCTGCCAAACCAGTCAGTGTAGAAACTGACTGCTTCCTAAAAACCCATGTCACTTAGTAGGGGCATTGCATCGCTTAGCAACAGTCCCAACTGCAGCCAGGTCCCAGGCCCTTGCCTTTTTCTGGACGCCAAAGAGACACCAGCAAAACAGCCTGTGTCCTGGAGGAAAACAATTTCATGTTCTTTCCTGTTTGGTGATGTGATGACCAAAGCGAGAGTGGGGCTGGTTGCTGCTGCTCAGGTGTTTGAAGACACTTGAGGAGGGTGGGAGCTGCTGGGAGCCGAGTATAACTGAAAACCTGCGGGACAGAGGGAGCAAGATGAAAGCAGTGGGTCCCTCAGGCACCTTCCATCCGCCTTGCTGCTGCATCCTGTGTCCCTTGCACTTTTGCTTTGTGCACAGGCACAGCAGTGTGCTGGTTAGCAACCTTATGCAATTATTTGGATAGTATTTTGACAGCTGTGCTGAGACTGTTAGGGTTTAATGTAATATGCAAGCAAATAAGTTCCTTAAAAACAAGGCTGAGGCATGCCTTCTTATGCAGCTGCAAGACATGACTCAAATTAAGTGGGGTGAGGACTTGTGTATTGGAAGAGAAGTACTTTTATAATTCAAATGACAGAATAAACACACAGACTTCTTGCTCCCAGAGCCACATGTGCATACACACACAATCTGCTACCTTAATAGCTGATTTTTTCTAAATAGAATTTTCCCATGAATATTTGTGTGAGCCTTTGAAACTAGCTTTCTGTTCTCACCAGTAAAACTTTGCTCGGGGACAACATTTTCCCCTCTTCCTCTCCAACAACCTTGTGAAGTGTTGATAAAGATATTATCCACAGCATCGGCTTCTTTTGATTGCTCTTTTAGGCTGTGTGTCTAGATGGAAACCTAGCAACACAATAACTGTATTGTAGGGTGATGTTTCAATAGCTAGACTTCTTTTGTCACACTGGATGCATCTTCAGAGGTTAGACTCATCAAGCCAGTTTCTTTACCCCTTTGGAGCCTTATAGTTTGATTCCCTAAGCCTGGAATAAAACAGACTTGAGCTAGTGAAAAAGACAAAGGTGGAATGGAGATGCTTAATATGATAAAAGATCCATTGCTCCTTTTCCCCTGCTGCCCTGTGAATATCTGCTGCATTCTCATGAGGAGAACACTCCACTAGGGAGGGAGAATGCCCTCTAACAGAAAAAATGATTCAAAGGGAAACTAGCCGTCAGCGTTTGTGACCATTTCACCTAGACTGACACAGGGGAAAGCTAAGGGACAAATGACCCAGAGCAATATGTGACAGTATAATATGTGAGAACCATACTGGCCTTTGGGAAGTGGCATTAGCATCATTCTGATCGCCCACTGTGGTGAAGATCGTGATTCAGTTTCTGCAATGTGTAGGGCCACATCCATCCTCAGGAGTGGAAAAAAAACCCAAACAACCCAAACCTCAAAAACCCAACAAACTGAAGTCACAGACACTTTATTTAGATTTACCTCGCTGGCTATATTCTACTGTTCTTAGCTATATTGACAAATGCCCATGTTATGCATACTGTCTCTTTACAGCAGTGGAGTAAGGTGCCGTTATAGGGCATCAAGCTGATGAGATCTGATTTGCTGTGTGTAATTTGGCGGCACAGGAATGATGGATTTCACACTGGTGAAAATCTCTGTTTTCAAGTGTTTGGGGAGAATTCTCTCAATGCCTTGGCTACACCTCCCAAGATCTTGTACTTTTTCAGTGTTAATGAATTAAACATCACAAATGCCTTTGTCAGGCCAATAGAAGAAGTGGATAAGTTGCAGGAGAACTTTGACCACTTTTGTACCTATCACTTCTGAACTGTCAATGAGAAGTGGTTTTTAACAAGCTGTATTGTGCAGGAGTTCACAGGGGTAGCTGTGGTGTGTGTGTATATGTGACTGTATATCATAAGTGACAGGTGTGTGCATTTCAGTGTGGCACTGGGGGAGGGTGTCAATACAGTGTTAACATTTTGCATCCAGAAAACCAGAGCACATCTGAAATCCTCTTGTGATGCCAGTGCTCTGAGATAAGTGCTGCTTATACAAAGACTTGCCTGTTGGGTACAAGTACTTAATAAGTAAGCTTGACTGAAACTGGAGAGGGATAGGAGTTCATACCCTGACGGCATATGGAAAATCTGGATAAGCTGTGATTTTTATTTCTGAAGTTTGAGCAGGTCCTACTGCGGGTCCCAGGGTCTCCGGGTGATGCTGCCATGGTCTCTGTGCACGCCAACATGCAGTAAATCCTGGCAAGGCTCTCTTTAGCACGAAGCATTTAGCATACAGTTGGTTTAATCCTCTAATCTTACCAAGCACTGACATAAATGAGAACTGAACAGATTAATTCATTCTAAAAAATCAAACCCCGTTATATTTCTCAATGTAGTGCCTAAGATTTCTCCTTTCACTTACCTGATTGACTTACTATTTTTTTTATCCATTGTTTGTTTAGAAGTATCTGACTATGGATTTGGGCTCAGCGGTGAAAGGTAATTGGCTTTCATGCGATGTGAGTTTATCTGCTGTTTAAGGAGCCCCAGGGGACTTCAGGATCAGAGCCAGTAACATGGTCTGGGAGCCTCGGTTACTGGAAGCTGCAAGTTTGGCAGGGGAAGGAGTTGCTGGGAAATGTGGGTACTTGTTACCTCCTTGGTGACAAGCAGTCCCATTTACTTTTTGTTCCTTTTGTGCCAGTTGAGAGGAGTGGAACACATCCTTTGCCCTCCTCCTTTCCACACACCTCCCTGTTTCTCTCTGTATAGAGAGATAAAAGAGTCCTCATGAGGTGTGTGCGTGAGCTGCCATTCGGCTCCGTGAATGTGTGGCCAGGGGCAGGGGAATGTGTTTCCAGACTTTGTGATGAAGTTGAACAATGAAATATTAGTTTCTAGCACTCCGTTATGTCTCCCTTGTGATACCACAGAACAGGCTATCTCTTTAAATGATTGATTTCACACAGATTTACTTGAGTTCATTCATCTTGATGCAGCTTTACCAGGCTGATTTTTCTCTGAGGTCTAGCCTTACTGATGTCTTTTCTAAGGGCTGGATCCTGCCTCCTTTTCTCTTCCAGAGAAGTACCTTATTTCATGAATAGCTCTGCTGCATTCAGTGAGCCTGTTTAAAGAGTAAGGTGCTACAGTGCCTGTGACTCAGACTAATGCAAGTCAATTTAAAGGACAGATTAAACGCAGTGTGAGTATGGATTGCAGTGCCTGGCCTTTAATGAATAATTCAGGAACACAGAGGAGACAGTGTAAGAGTTAAGTGCTTAATCCAGCTCTAGGTGCAGTCAGTGAGAGACTTTCCATTGACCCTGGTCCAGAATATGTTTCACCATGGTCTTAACTGCGAGTTTGTAAATTGTCCCATTGATGGCAATGTGCTTCAGGCCCGAGCTACAACAACTGTCTGAATGAGCACCCAGTAGAATATTATTTACGACCCTCTTGCCTGTCATACTGTCATTAACTGTCCTCTGCAGCACCATGGAGAAGTTTTCTGAGGTCTCGGCACTGCTATTGAGTCATGCTTTTCTAGAGTTGAAAAACAGAAAAGATTAATGACTGGAGTGCCACACCATTAACGGGAGAAAATACAGACACAAAAATTCAGCAAAACAAGCAATAGAGGTTTAAATTTGGTTGCTTAGAGCTGTAGATGATGCCATCCTTTTGCAAGAACAAGGCACTTGCACGTCACGTGGATTTTACCAGAAGTGGACACTCAGCACTACGCAGCTCAGGGGTCCACTTGTGTCTATTCCTGCCAGTGGCTGAGCACAATTTGACTTCGTGGGGGTGGATTGAACCCCCAGGCACTGCAATTGCTCCTGGGAGACCCATTGTGGTGGGGATGGTGGAACAGGTATCTTCTGCTGATGGGAAGCTGAGGATGCTCTCTACTCACAGCTCTTCTTTTGTGCTGTGGGTCTGTAGTAACTGTGGGAATCCAGAGGGATTTGCTTTCCCATGAAGGTACAGTTCAGGTAGTCGTAAGCAGTGCTGATTTTTTGATGGTAGCAGCATTGTTGCCTTGGAGGGGCAAAGCATCTCTTCTTTCTTGTTGTAACTCTGGAAGTATAAAACTTCCAGTGAAACCTGTGCCCTTGCTGTCAGCCTACAAGCTTTGCCCATCCACGGGGGGTCTGCGTGCCCATGGCAGAGCAGGGCACCCCAGACATAGGCCGTCTCTTGCACTGAAATTAGGGCTTCACACAGACCTGACCCTTTTTTCCTGTTTTGATTTATCTCTGCTTGCTGGGAGAAGAGGTTTGGGGAACCAGGCTGGGATACTTTCCCTGCCATCTGCCTTAAGGCAGCAGGCTTGAAAATTGGCACAGATAATTCCTGATCTTTGCCAAGCTCTGTTAATAGAGAATGACTCCTCCTGAATAGAAGGCAGTTCGTGTTACATAAATAGTGGAGAAGGGGGAGAGGCCAATGTGTTTGCAGGGGGTGAAAGACATACTGGCAGTCGTCTGGTTCTTAAAACTGCTGCTGGTCTTGACTCTCTGCTTCTTTATGGGGGGGAGTCGGAGGTGAGAATCATTTATTTTCTGCCTGGGCTTCAGGGTGTGGATGCTATTGCTTCTGGGGCCTGGTTCTGCAGCTGCGATCTCGCTCGCTCTGTGTAAATGCAGTCACGTCAGTGAAGTCACTTTGGGTTTGTTTCTGGGAATGTGAGCTGAGGATCTACCTGCTAAGATGAATACATGGACGAGCTTGTATGAGCTTCAGGGCATCCTGTCTGGTGCTGCCACAGATTTTTCTCCCCGTCTTACTTTTGCATAGCAGAAATTTCTTTGACGCTAACATGGAGTAGGATTCTAGGAGATCTCTAGTTTTACTCTGAGCTCACTCAGCTGTCTGGTGTTGGGCTAGGAAGTCACAGGGTCTCTGTTTCTTCACCTATGTGTGGTGATATATATTTCATAAATAATAATAAAGCCCTGCATTAAATTGACACTTTCACTTCCAGGCTTCCATTTGGCTCAATATGTTGTTTCTTTCACAGTCTATCTACAAAAACATATCATAGGAGCCCGGTTTCCCCCGCCTTCCCATGTTCCTAAAGGAGCTGGGTATTTGCAGGCCAACAGCAGAGATGGAAATTAATCCATGAGCATCACAGGCCTCTGCTGGGTATTAATTTTTTTCCACTTTATGATATTGAGCATGGGAGGAGCTGGGGCATCTGGTAATCAAAGCAGAGGATTGGGAAGTGTTGGATCCTATTGTTGGTCTGCCACAAATCTTGTGAATCTGAGCAGATCTGGAAGGTCGCGGTAACAAAGAAAACTCTGGGTTTTGGATGCCTGAGTTTCTGGGTACCCAGTCTGTGTCGCTGTTAACTGGAGTTGTAGGTCCCACTGCCGCTCCTCGAATGGCAACTGAGACCAGGGTCCACTTAACAATATTAGTTGTAACTTGCCTGGTCTGTATTTAGCTTCTGTTAAAGTCGGCAAAAGTTGTGGCTGAATTCCAGCAGAGCTGGAGGTAGACTGTGGAGCCTTGCTTAATTCATTTGTAAACCTGCATATATTCTGACCTATTTCCCTAGAGGAATAAGAGAATTGGATCTGATAGGTGTTTGCAAAGGGTTTATGCAGTCTCTGATAGAAGCTGATATTATGCACAAATGCAAAGTGCTCTGTTCCTAGGGGGATGTGCTATATGACGACTTGTATCTTGGCTCTGTTTTACACCCAGAAGCTAAGAATGAATTGCTTTTGAGTGCTGTATTAAGGTCTGTGGAGACAATTTGGAGAAAAGAAACAAACCAACACCTAATCCTTTCTACTGCTTGGGGTACAGCTGAGCGTGCAGCACATTTGATTCCCTGAATCAAGTAATTTGTCTTTTTGTTCCTCCTTTTAACAAGGCAAATGAATCCCTGAAGAAGATGGGGCTGCAAACTCAGATTTGAACTCAATGGGGCATTTTAAATGTCTGAAAAAAGCCCAAAGCAACCTTGGCTCCTGCTTGTAAATCAAACCTGGCCAAATCCTCTGTCTTCATATTTCCTCTGCCACCTCTTTCCCTCCTCCTCCCCCCTCGCATGCTCTCCCACTTGCTCTCCAGCTCACAACTCATGCGCCAAGTTTAATCTTCAAGCCAATTTTTCTGGCTGAGTTGAAATGGAAAGGTGGACAGGCCCACAAGAGCATGAAAGTGACTCAATAAAACAGTGGGCTCCATTTAAACTGAGGTCTGTGAGTCTGGACAATATAGACAGCATCTTGTTTTGAAAGCTAAATCTATTTTGCTGGAAAGCTTGGGCTAGTTCATGAACCATGCAGAAAACTGCTCCTTCTGGTACTTCTTGCCAACGATTGTGATTTCCAAACTCCCAGCCCAGGGCATTGCAAGCTGTGGTTCTTCAGCACCCATTGAGCCGTGGACTCGCTCAGGTGTCAAATCTATGGACATGTTTTTAAATGGAGTGGCTCAGAATTTGATGTATATGCTTGGAGCCATTTTTTTTCCACTTCCAAACCAAATTTGACTTCCAAGGCCACCCCTTCTCTTTCTCCCTATCCTAACCCTTCCATCTCAGCTATGTCACTTCATGTGGGGCTCTTTGAGACAGGCAGCAAGTGGGCAATGGAGCTGTGGTATTTGGTGTTCTTTGGTCCGTTTCACTTTTGTCAATATACTGGTGCACGGAGCATGGTAGAAACACTGCAGCGTTGTAGGGAGCTATAAAACACCAGGCTATGACAACTGGAAACAAGATATATCAGCAGGTAAATGTTTCATCCCCTGTGGCACTGCTTAAGTTGAAGAAAAGAAGCTTCATTCCTGTAGATCTGCTACATGAAACCAATTCCTTGGTGAAAGTTGCCTCACGCTAACTGCTGAGCTCATAGCATAGGTTTCTGTGTGAGGGGTACAGTAAAGCTTTTGACCTTATTTAGATCCCAGTAACAGAGAGCTATAATGTAAGTAGCAGAGACAGATGAAGTTAAGACTATGATGTTACTTCCTTTACAGATTTTTTGCTGTTTCTTATGTTTCTCCTGTATTTCTGAAGTGTTGTGGGGGAGATCGTTCCTTCTGGATCCAAATTTTAGCACACGTGGCTAAATTCACTCCTGCACACATACCACCTGCCTCTATTCCCCTCTATTCGGCTGTGTATGCTGGTACTGTTTGCATTTCTGTTCCTCTGGCTGATTTGGGGGGTTTATTCCCTTCCTCAACCAACTGGGCCTGGTTTCCAGAGGGCGAGGTGCCGTTCCATTTCAGCATAGGGCAGTGGAGTGAGTCCCTTTGAAAATCAATTTACAAATGTCTGTGCAAGAATAGCCTGTGTTTGCTTGTGGAGGGGGATCCCAGGAGGCCTCGGGACAAGGCATGTTATGAAAGGATGGAAAGTGGGATCTCAGTCTCCAGGATATGAGAACAGTTCAGAATTAGATTATGTGATTTGCCCCAGGAAACCTAGAAAAAACTAATAGCAGAGCGATGAATGTTTCCTTAGGTTTTTTGTGTTTTAACTGAGGGACTCAGTGAGCACGAGTAGCATCTCAGGCTGTGAGTGCCTGGCTGAGGAGCGTGGGATTCGGTAAGGAACTGGGAACAATTGCCTGAAGTGCTTTGATCTTTTGCCAGACGGCAGTCCCTTGGTATCCTTTGGGCTGGGTGGTTGCCTGACACAAGCTCCTGGGCTCGTGCAGCTCACGTGGCTGGGAATCTCTGCATCTTTGGTGGTAGAAGGGGAATAGGGACAAGGGTGATGTCTGCCTCTTCCTGAACTGCTCCTGTGCCAGGCTTAGATCATGCTTCTCTGGGTCTGTGCTGGGAGGCAGGAGAAGAGGGGAGAGAAGGGACACTGCTGCTGTCTCAGCTCAGTCCTGGTGGCTTGAATCTATATCCTATGGACATGGCTTCACTGGCAGCTTCTGGGAGCTGCTGCCAGCAACATTTCCCTCCCTTGCACAGGGACTAACAGGAACCAGCTCATGGTGTCTTTTGTCTGCATTGGGAAGCATCCTGGACTTTCCCTGAGATTAATGTGTCGTTAAAGCCTGTCTGCTTATTCTGAGACCCTGCCCCCTCATCTGCTAACGGACCACAGGACTGTGCTCATTGAGCTGTGGTAACATTTAATGTGAGTTTCTGCATGGTTGGTGCAGCTGGCAGCGAGCTCTAAGTCCTTCTACTGGCAGGGGATCTGCTGACGTGCTGTTCAGGCACTGAGGCATCTTGTCTCTTCTCTGCATCTTCCCCTCAGGAAGTTTTCCTTCTGTTCTGAAAAACCTTGTGTTCACCCAGGTCCTGCTCTGGAGCAGTCAGCTGTGGCACTAGAGGCTCTCCGGCCTCTGGGTTTTATACCTCTGCTACTAGATCTCTCACTGATGCTGGGAAGATGAAAAAGCAGTGCCTTTTTATCTAATTCCAGAAGCACCAGGTTTTCATGGGAGGAGAGCAGTGAGCTGCATATGTTTGAGGGAGAGAGAAGTGTGGGAGGTAAGAAAGACGTACCTGCTCGCATCCCACTTCATGACTGCTGAGAGCCAGCTGGCTACCAGCTACTTTGTGAGTCCCTTCTGATCCAGCAGTAAGTTTTCCATGGGTGACAATGGAATGTGGTTGCTACAGTTATTCCCACTCAGATGTACTGACTGTCAGACTGGATGAATTCTGCCCAAAATTCAGGCCCTCACATTCTCAGAAGAGGTTGTGTCTGTATCACAGATGAGCTCAGGTCAGTGCATGGAGCTGGAATGGGGCATGAACGACCTTGGGTACGTCTTCTGCCCCCTCATTTCTGAGAGGACTACAGCATCACCCATTCCTCTTCCATGGTGGTATGTAGAAAACCCTGCTGAAGAACTGAGTATGACTGAAATGCCACGGGAGCTGTGTCCTCACCACAGATTGCAGTCCTTACAGCCTTCCTGTTGTGAATCTGGCATTTTCTGATGCCAGTAAATTATAGCAGCAAAAAGGCAGGACCTTTAGATCCAGCAGAGTGAGGCCAGGTAGCATCTGGAGTGAGACACAGACCCACACAACTCAGACACATGGGCAGATGGGACATTCTGCCTGTACCTCCATTTCCTGGAAAGTCAGAGCATGATGAGCAGAGCTGGATGGGTACAGACACTGGGTGAAGGGGAGTACTTGCTGTATTTTCTTTTATTCTTAATTATGTATCTTAGGTTGGGGTGGCAAGAAGTAGAGATGAAATAGCTGCCTGTGCTGTGGGTGGCAAGTGGGGCTGGCAGCACAGGTTGGCATTGCTGTGATACCCTTCATATTGCTGCCCACGGAGCCACAACCAGCAAAGTCCCCTCAGCACAAACTGCTGCTTGGGCTCTTGGTGAGAAAGCAGCTCACGTGCACATGGAAGAAGAAATTACCCTCCTCCTCCTCCTCCTCAGTATTGAACTAACAGCTTATGGGGAGCCTCTGGAAAAAGGCCTTTAGGAGAGAGTGTTTGGGTCAGTCCCAGAAGCATGGTCTGCACACAAGCTGGCTATTGCTGGGGTGCTGCAGGTGGAGGGGACACCCAGCCCTTGTCCTCATCCTTCCTCCCGCTGCAAGGAGCGGGTGTGGGAGAGCTGGGAACCTTGCAGCTCAGCGTGGAGTGGTACTGGTGCCCAGCATGATGTAAACCAGGGAGCATGAGCATGGAGTGGAGTAATAAATGACTGGCAGGGCCTGACAGCAGGGCTTGGCTTTCCTTTTCAGGGTGATCATAGAATCACCTGGGTTGGAAGAAACCTTTTAAGATCATCTAGTCCAACCAATGAAGAAAGAAAAAAAACAAAACAAAACAACCCACACAAACCCCACACCACACCCAAAGCCACCACCAACACTAATCCATACCCTCAAGCACCATGTCAACTCGTCTCTTGAATACCTCCCGGAATGGTGCCTCAACCCCCCTCCCTGGGCAGCCCATTCCAATGCCTGACAACCCTTTCAGGAAAGAAATATTTCCTAATATCTAACCTGAACCTCCCTGGTGCAACTTGAAGCCATTACCCCTTGTGCTATCATCTGTGACTTGGGAGAGGAGACCGACCCCCCCCCCCGGCTACACCCTCCTTTCAGGGAGTTGTAGAGCACGATAAGGTCTCCCCTCAGTCTCCTGGGGCCTTTGCTGAGGGTGCATTCGATCCCCTTGTCCAGATCATTGATGAAGATGTTAAAGAGATCTGTCCCCAGTACCGAGCCCTGTGGGACACCACTCGTGACCAGCCGCCAACTGGATTTCACTCCATTCACCACCAGTAGTGGTGTGAGAAGTTTATCTACACTAGCTTTGGGGATGGCTGTTTGTTCTGGGGGCTTGGGAACTGGTGAATCCTTGCTGTGGTCTGAGATTTCTTCCTGGAGTGAGTGACACTTCTTGGGATAACAATACAAGTCCCTTGTTTGTGGCAGCCATCTGTATTTAATGATCTGTAAAGGCTTTGCTATGAACACAAGTGCTCAGGGATAGACACTGGAGTGTGGAAATCCACGTTTTTAACAAGCTTGTTATCTTGGGCCCCTGGTAGGTGGGATCCAGGGTGCTTTTGAAGTTTTTGTCAAGGCACCCAAAGGCACAAAGCTGATCCAGAAGCCACCCTTTACTTAGCAACAGCAAGTGGCTCAGACAAAATCTAAGTAATTTTTGTAGTGGTGAGTCATTTCTGAAGCATATCAGAGTCTGAGCTTGCTTGGTGCCCATGTGCAGAAACCGCTAAGTGCCATGTGA
Source organism: Gallinago jamesoni (assembly GCA_025769975.1). Taxonomy (NCBI): domain Eukaryota; kingdom Metazoa; phylum Chordata; class Aves; order Charadriiformes; family Scolopacidae; genus Gallinago; species Gallinago jamesoni. Next base: position 3,640,596 of record JAOQGH010000008.1, on the reverse strand, counting down.
CTGAGTGACAGCAGGGCCTTATCATTAACACGATCAAGTAACTCAAGTGGTAAACATGTCCCAAGGCTGCAAGGCATGTTTCCTGAGATTATAACCAAGAAGCTGTCTTCTAACACCCACAATCATTGGTAACAATAACCAGGAGCAAATTGTTTTATCAGGAAATGAATTTTCTTTGGTAATGACATGCATGTTAGCAAAGCTCTTGTGTAGCTTTACTTCTGCAGAGATGCTGGGATGGCAGGGCACCAAACAGTCATGGTTTGATGCCAGCACATCCTGGTGACCTTTGTCTTTGAGAAATGTCAGTATCGGTACTTTGAAGCAAGTGTTTTGGGGCAATTTATTGTGTTCTTTTGGATTATTATGTTTTTTTTTTAATCTGTCAGGATACAGATTATTCCTGGAGTCACTTAGGAGGTAGCACCCTAGAACACAGCTGGTACCTGCTGGAGCCATGGTGGGGCTGCCTCAGTTTCCCATATTAGTGCCATACAAAGGCTTCCCCCTGATCCAAGGCTGTGGGATCACTCTTTTTCTAATAAAGGAAAAAGATTCAGGGAAAATGTGGTGTTAGAACAGGAAATTTGGATGGCTGAGCTAGTTCTTATTTGCAGACATCTTACTCCTAGCAAAGCAGCTGTAAGGTTACCTAGTTCTTCTGTCCACTTCCTTCTCGGTCTGCACTGTGTGTGGTTAGTGGCTTCTCACACAGCAAAGCAAACACATTTAAAACCAGTCTCTCTCCCTTTCCCCCATAGACTGATCTTACAGTCCCTTTTTCCAGCCTGTCTCTTGTCCACTTGGCCAGGTTAGAGGTAAAGAGCGATGAGGGGACTGATGGTCCTTGTGCTCTCTGGCACTGGAGCTTTCTGAGGTGTTCCAGTACTGGTGTGAATGTCACTCGTTAGCATAGATGGTGTGAAATTGGCTCTCGTAGAGGTTGGGTGTCCCATGCCAGCACAGAGGTTTTGTTGCACAGCGATGGTTACGCTTGATGTCACAGCTCAAATTATGCTTGCAGAACAAAGCCGCGTTTGCAGTTTGTTGCACACAGCCCCATCTGTGCCATTCTGTGCACTCTAAGAAATTAGGTGTCTTGGGTGTCTTTAAACAACGTGCCCAAAATAAGTGGATGCCGGGAGAAGATTCAGTTCAGTCCTGTTTGTTCAGCCCTCAGACTCTGTCGTGACAGGCAGTGTTGAAAAGCTCATGAGGAAATTAATAATTCTGCCTCTGAGCCAGGCTTGAGCAGCGTGCAGGAAATGAGGCGTGAGACCACACGCTGAACAATGAGGAGAGAACAAGGGAACGAATAGCTGCTGGGTTCGGGGAGCATCATCCATCGCACGCACTGGTGGAGAGGCCAGAGTTCTTGCGTTTGGACGCTGGGCTTGGAGGAAAAACTGCACTGCAAAACATTTACAGAAAGGGGGCAAATTAAGGATGCTGTGTCAGCCCTGAATTTGGCATTTCCTGACTGGTGAGTGCTTGACTTTGCATCTAATCTTTCCACACTGTTTTTGGCATGCAATTATGAATAGATCTAATCAGTGCTTGTCAGACACCTAGAATTGGAGGCAGGTGCAGGCAGGAGACCCTTGATGTTGTAGGCTGAGAGAGCTCCATCCAGCCTTCATTGCATTCTGAGAGCAGGTCGATAGATCATAGAATCATTTAGGTTGGAAAAGACCTTTAAGATCATTGGGTCTGACTGGTTCCTTCCATTTCCATCTGCTTTTATCTTAGCCGGGGTGTAAAAGTGCCTGTAAAGGGAAAGAAGGGTAAGAGTCAGCAGTGAAAGGACACCTCAGTTAGGAGTGAGTGTGTGTGAGAGACTTCATTTCATCTTAGCACAGGACTTAAAGCAAGTGGGAAGGAAAATGCAAAGGGCCCAGAAAGACAACAGATCAAAGCCTTGCTGCTGCATAGTGCTGTACAGCTGGAGAAGTAGATCTGCTTGATTAATAATGGTGGAGGCAGCCCAGCCAGCAGGTTAAGCTTTAAGCGGCTTGTGCACCTCTGGACTTGTATCCCCCTGAAACAGGTTCTAGGTAGTATCCTCAGGCACGGGTTCTGGTTAGTGGCTGAATTAAGCCAGTGTTTTCAGTAGTATTTCAGGGGATTCAGGGTCAGGTACCCAGGCTGAGGTGTCCTGGGGCTGCTTTGTTTTAGCAGGAATGCAACACCTCGGAAAGTCAGACCTCCAGCTAAGGGGCTGGAAAATGTATCTGTTTCCTCCTTACTGAAGCCCTTGGTTTTTTTTAAAAAAAAGATGCTTCTAGAGTAGTCTCAGTGATTCAAGTGCAGGGCAAAGTCCCAGTGTTGCTGTGGAGCCCTGCTTTAGAGTGGGAATACATTAATGATACCCTGTAGTTATTTTACATGGCCAGAGCTGTGTACAGCATTCTCCAGCATAACAGGGCCTGGGAGGCACTGTGTCCATCCTTGCTATCAACTCTACATCGTTACAGAGAAATGGTTTTTTGCAGGAGCAGGATGCTTGTAGAATGATTTTGCGAGCACAGAGCCCATTTCTCTCCCTCTTAGAGGGACTTTATATAGCTAACAAAGGAGCCTACAGCTGCCTTTGGTAGAAACTCCAAGAGTTTTAAGGAATACAAATAGGACCACAAAACTGCTAGCTCTGCTCTGAAAGCTTTGCCCATGGGAGAAATGAATGTGAAGTTTAATTATTTTGTCGATAGGAATCTCCCATATTACAGAAATTGTCTTTCCCTCCCCTTCCAGCCTTGTGCTTTCTTTCCTTTTTTTCTTTCTAGCTTGCTGATGCGCAAAGCTTCCTTTTTCCTGTAAGAAGGAACAACTGAGTAATTGAAATGGAACACTAGTGAGGACTTCTTAATCTGAAAGTCAGCATTAATTAGTCAGGTCGGGTGTAATTAGCTTCCTCATCTGTCATTGCCTCTCCCCAACTTGTCAATGACTTTCTTCTATCCTAGATTTCACTGAAAAAGAACTCTGTCACGTGGGAGCTGCATAGGGGGTTTTCTTGGTTGGGGTGCATGTGAGCGACAGTCCTTGCAGGGCTGTTGGGGTCTGAGCTGGATCCCACCTGCTGCAGTCAAGGACAAAATTCTTGCTGATCTTAAGATCCCCCAGGTTTGACTTTATCTCTTTTCTGCTGTGTGTCAAGCTCACAGGACTCGACTATTCCTATCCTGTGCTCTATAGACCTACAGTGCTTTAAATGCTTAACTCGTTGCTCCAATCAGACTGGTAAGTTGCTGCAGGGAGGATGCCCAGGTTAAATTGCTGAACAGGGGTGCAAATATCAAGAGGCTTGGAGGCCCAGTCTGCCAGTCACTTGTTCATCTGTGACAGTTGTCCAGCGAGGAAAGGGATGAGCCTTGTCCCTTGGGCTCTGTAGCATCCATGGCTGTGGTGCTGAGGTTCAGCTGCAGGTTGTCTGGTTTGCAGAGCCGGGAGGTGGCTCATCTGATGTGAGAGAGTCTCTATGCTCCTCTGGACAGAAGTGCCCATTGGCACTGAAAAAATAGCCTTGGCAAGGAGACCTTCCTTGTCTTCCTCCTAGCTGTGTCTCCACACTGCTGCTGTGGCCTTGAAGAGGCAAACCAGATCATCAGCTGGATCCTGGCATCATTGGCACCTTCCATAAAACTGTGTGTCTTTGTACAAACTCAGGGTCGTGGCCATGTGTCTCTTTGCTGTGATGGATTTTCCGAAGTCATATCTTCGTATCAGGAAGGTTTGTCATCCTGGGAAGGTGCTGAAAGTGCTCAGTGGCTTGAAGGCTGAATGCCTTCAAATATATAAATATATAAAATATGTATAAATGAGGTTTTTTTTTTTATATACTGTAAAAAAGGGATGAGGAGGGGTTTTTTATGTACTTACATACCGTACTACACACTCCTTCCCTTCTACTCTCGAGTCACTGTCCCTTTCCAGCTCAGTTAGTTTTCCACAAGGTCCCTCCAAGCTCAGCTGTGCTTGCCTCTCCCCACTTACACTTTCCCCATCCCCAAGTTGTTCCTGGCTGGTGGAATGAGCAAGGCAGCACAGATGAACGTGTGCCAGTGCCAGGACAGGAGGTGGGCGAGCTGAACACGAACTGTGCAGGCCCAGCTTTGCCAGAGGAACACGGGGTTTCTGCATAGAAACCACAGACCCTTTCGCGGCATACTCTCTGTAGGCGGCTCTGCAGAACGGAGCTGTGCAGCAGAGCTCTGCAGCTTTCCAACCCTGCTGTTGAACTTCATCCGTATATTAGTGTGGGGAAGGGAAAGGGCCTCGTGTTTTCCCCATGTCAGGTACCCCGAGGAGACTGGCTCCAAGCTGGCGCTGTGGTGTGCCTGGTCTGCCCACGCAGTCTGTCTCTGCCGGGCTGCGCAGAAGGCAGGAGCTGCTACAGGCTGTGTGGGTAGGCTTTTGGAGCTCTCTGTGCTCAAGCAGCTGGTTCAGGGGCTGTCCTTCCTTGGGTGTGTGGTGGCAGCCTAGCCCCTTCTCACCACGCATCTATTCAATGCTTGTATGTTCCTGGTGGAAAACCCTGAAAGCCTCAGAACAGTGGAAACAGGGTCCCTGATATGGGCACCCCATGGTGACTTCAGCCATGGCTCTTGGTATTTATTTGCTAAGTACTCTGCCCAGTTTCCTTTACCTTTCTGTGACTTGATGGAAGCTATGCCTATAGCAGCACCTTCTTTACAGGAGGTTCTGCCACTCTAAGGTGTCCTGACTGGTTTTTGAACCAGGAGGAAGCCTATTCACTTTGGAAGGGGCAGAGGGAAGCCCAGGAAATCTGAATGCCTACCTCAGCAGGCTGAATCAGTACCTCTTCTCCAAACAAACGGATCCAGGGCTCCTAGGAGTGCTCTTATCCTCTGCTCCTTCCAACCTGGAGCAGGCTAAGCTTGCACAGAAGTGAGGCAGAGCTTTGATTAGGACTGCAGGATTAAGTCCACTGTGCATATCCTGGAATTGAAAAAGTAACTGGGCCATGCTTCAATGCTGGGAGTCCCTGGGTAGCACTGGAAGTGATGGAAAGAAAACAGGCCAGCCCCCGAGTAGAATTCATGCAGAAAAAATGCATTAAGTCCCTTCTGGCTGATTTCAGGGTTTATCTCCCCCGCCGATACAGTTTGCTGTGTTTTGGGTTGGATAAGCTTTCATCCTGACCCAGGCAGGATCTGACGAAGGCGGTAAAGCCAGACGAGTCCCAAGGGCAAAGCTAAGTGAGCTATGTCTGGCTTTGCAGCCGAATCATGTGGTAAACTCTCTTCTGAAGGGAGTTCAGAGCTGTGGTGGAACTAGGGCAGGATGCTCACACGTGCTTACCCCGCATGCAGAAGGAGGCTGTCACCGACAGGGACAGCACAGCCAAGGTGTCTCCCTCCCTGCCCTTGCCCTTCCACCTGGACCAGATCTTGACCCTTCCCTGACTCAGTTCTGATGTGAGTGTGTATAATGTTGGGGCTTTTCCAGCACTTGCTGTACTGGGGTTTACACCGGCATCAGAATTTGTACCAGTCTTCAGCTGGATGGTAGCGTGTCTTGGCCTTCATACATTGTGGATGCCCATCTCTTATAAGGTGAGTTTTGTAGTGACCATGAGAGTAGATGGAAGAGCCAGAGGGAGATGTCTGAGGTCTGATCCCTTCCTTGAGTTGAGGATTTAGCTCTTGGTTAAAAAAGATGATATGATCCTTTTTCTGCTGGCTTATTGCTATCTCGTTCTCTCTGGTTTCCCTTTCTTGTCACGTGCAGGCTCTTCTGTTTCAGGATTAGAATCTTTTCCCTCCTTCTCCTCAGTAGCTCAAATGGGAAATTATTATGGCTCTTTACCTCTCCTTCTAAAGAGAGAATACATATGCTTGATCAGGTCTTGCAGTAACTCCATGCTGGAGTGCAGGTAACTGCAGGCACACACCAGCTTGCCCAGATGGGATGAGTGAGGTTTGCAGCACCAATCTGCACTGCTAACGTGAGCTGGACTTGCACCTTGGCTCTCTCTTAGACTCAAGAAGGGTGCCAGTACTTGTCAGCCCAGCAATGGATGGGCCTTGCACCCTGGCCAAGGACTTGCATGTGCTGATGGTGTCTGTCTGCAAAGGTGAGCAGCTGGGGGCAACCTCTGAGCTGATGCTGGCACGGCACTGTGTTCAGGGGGGGCTCTGTGGGGAGAGTTCGGGAGCGTAGAGTGTGGGAGAGAAGGCAAAACTGCAGCAAGGAGCAGCTGGGACAGGATTTATATGCAGATTCAGTGACTTGGGAAAGTCACCTCCTTGCCATGATGCAAGTAAGCACCAACAGAAGAGCACATGGGTACGTGTGGCCGTGAAGTTGAGGAGGGAGAGCAGCTGGGGGCCAGTAGCTGTCTTGGGCAGTGTTGTTCCTCTGCTCTTGACCTTGGAGCAGAGCCCAAGGCTCACGGAGTGATGTGTGGCTGTTCAGGGAAACTTTCAGACGCTCCCTGGCTGTTTAGGATTATGCATCCTGAATATTAAAGAAATCTTAATGGAGACTAAAACCAGCCAGATTTCTCCTAACGTTTCCAGAGACTTGAAAAAACCCTCTTTGCTTTGTTCTTGCTGTCTGACAGCCCTGTAAGTGAAACACAGCAGAGTTTTGTGAGCTGCCCTCTCCTCACCCTATTTGTTAGTCTCCTGAGGATGTGGAGGTCTGGCAGAAGAGGGACTGTGCCCATCTGCCCTCAGTGGTGCCCATCTGGTTTTGCAGTATGCGATTGTAGGGCAGGAGGAGGATTCAGCCCCAGCTTACGCCTGCCCTCCTGCCCAGCTCTCGGCAGCCTGGCCAAGCCGGATGAGCCGGCTGCGTGATCCTGAGCACAGGGAGGGGTGGGAGAGTCCCAGCTCTCACACTGACAGGAAGGGTGGGATGTTTTGAGGCGGTATCAGTTGCAGATTAAAGCCGCTGATCAGCGTTTGTGCTTTCATCGGTGTAGGCAGGAGTGGGGAGGCTGGAGCTGAGAGGTTCCCAGTTCTCCACAGGCTCTGCATTGCTGGGAGCCCAATCTGCCAGCACAGATGCTGTCCAGGACAGAGTGAATCCTGTGGGAGCCACTGTGGCCAGCAAACAAAGCCACAGACATCGCCCAGGCTGACCAGAGCCAGGGAGATTGCTGTGACTCTTGCCACTTTGCACGTCCCCGTTTTGCCAGGGAGCATTTCTGCCCCGTTGCTTTTCCTCTGAGCAGCTCCCAGGTCTGCTGAGGACCTAGAGTTAAGGGGTGTTGGCAATTCATCTTCCTGCTGATAGAAGTCCTGTTAAAATAGACACAGTGGTTAGGAGCAAAGCTCGTAAATTGCTTCTGGCCTGTGTGTAAATTGCTGGCAACTATCAGGGTCAAGCAAGGAAATGAATCTGTTCATTCATTCAGTGAGGAGAGGCTGCAGGCTGTGCTGGGAGCTGGGAAAGGGTCTGGGCTTTGCTCTCAGGGACCACCACCTGTGGCTTCTTGGCTTGGGAGGCCACCATGCGACACCCAGGAGGGGCACATGGGGAAGGTCTGAGACCCTGTGTGTGCTGCAGAGGAGAGCACCTCATGGGAGTCTCCCTTTCTTTCGTGCCCAAGTGCAGGCTGATCAGGGGGAGTTTCCTCCTTCTCATTCCATGGGGGCAGTAACCGCTTTTGCTTCCCAGTTATTCCACAGGAACTGAGAAAACACATTCCATAAACAATATCCCACAGGGGTGGAAGGAAAGCAGAGTTGTTCAGCCCTTTCCCTTCCCAGACCAGCAGTGGATGGCCCTTCAGGGACTAGAGCAGGGTCACCGTGAGCTCTTTGGGGGACGTTAGTATGAGTGTGTGCATACGCGCGTGTCTGCAGGTATGGGGGTGTGTGCTTCTGGTTCTGTGTGTGCACACATGCACACTTTGTGGGAAAGGGATACAGCTATAAATAGCTGGGGGAAAAATCTCTTGTCAGCTTTAAGGAAAGAAAGATAGGTTCCCTTGCATTTTTCATTTGGTAGCCCTGGTTCCTGGGCATGAGAACCAGGTTAGCAAATGAAATGTTCCTGGTGCTGCAGTCTGAGCAGAGTACTGTCAATCCTCCTGCCATCTCTGTGCCTGGTGTTCCTGAAGCCATGGAGAGCCCTCCTGCCACAGCACTGAGTCCTGGAACTGTAGTTAGAACTTCTCCCCTCTCTGGTTCCTCTGCCAGGCAGGGTGCAGGGTACCACATGGTAAGCCTGTTCTTTCAGTGACTGTAGCAAATTGGTGGGGTTTGAGTCGTGCTTTGCTGCTGAGGGTGCAGGGCTGGGAGCTGGAGTGTGCCTTTCCCTGGCTTTGCTGCTGAGACCTTCGGCAACTGCTATGGATTTGTGGCTGTGCCTGGTGACACCTCTTGCTGGGCTTCGCTGACTGCTTTTCCCTACCTCTTTGTGCAGGTACTGGACATGGACACAGAGGATGACCCCTTGTTACAGGATGCCTGGCTAGATGAGGAAGATGAAGAGGTAGCCTTCAGCTCCCGAAAGAGGCGGGAGGGTGCTCTGTTGTGTGGGAAAAGTCCGTGCAGAGTGAGGCCCCTGCGTGTCATGCTGCCGCCAGTGTCTGGCTTCTGGAATATTGTTGGCTGGGTGTTCACCAACCCATACTGTGCTGGCTTCATCCTTTTCCTGGGCTGTGCCATCCCTGCTGTGCTTGCTGTTGTCATGTTCCTCCACTACCCAGCCCTGGATATTGACATCTCCTACAATGCTTTTGAGATCCGTAACCACGAGTCCTCTCAGCGCTTTGATGCGCTGGCCTTGGCCCTCAAGTCCCAGTTTGGGTCGTGGGGGAGGAACCGCCGGGACCTGGCTGACTTCACCTCTGAGACCCTTCAGAGGCTCATCTTTGAGCAGCTCCAGCAACTTCACCTCAATGCTTCCCACCTGGGGGTCAGTGCACGGGTCAAGCGCAGCACCCCGGAGGGCAGGACGAGTTCCCCCAAGCCCCATGCCCACCTGAACCCAGGAAACCGGACTTCCCGAACTGGGAGGGGTACCCCACGCTGGGACTACTCCAGCACTTACATCAGCGCCAACACACAGACACATGCCCACTGGCGCATCGAGCTCATTTTTCTGGCTCGGGGGGACTCTGAGAACAACATCTTCACCACTGAGCGCCTGGTTACCATCCATGAGGTTGAGCGCAAGATCATGGACCACCCTCGCTTCCGGGAGTTCTGCTGGAAGCCCCACGAGGTCTTGAAGGACCTCCCCCTGGGCACCTATTCCTACTGCTCCCCTCCCAGCTCCCTCATGACCTACTTCTTCCCCACTGAGAGAGGAGGGAAGATTTACTACGATGGCATGGGACAAGACCTTGCTGACATCCAAGGTGAGCTGAGAGCTGGCATGTTTAAGGTATGCATCTCCTGCAAGTTCAAACAGTCACTTATTGGTGTGCAGCTGGGAGGAGTGACTGCCTTGTGCAAAGAGGAAGATGCTGCCATGTTGTGTCTTATGGAATCATCTTTTCTGGTCTATTGGCCACTTTTCTACCCTTTCAACAAAGTCCCTGCAACCCCAGTCATGGATCACAGGCTCCAACAGCCAAGTGAAAGGGACAAATGAGGGGGAGTCCTGCATTGTTCAGATGTCTTCTACTGACCCTTGTCCCCTGTGAACCGGTGTGGTTAATTAGAGGAATGTCAGATCTTGGACAGACAATAGGGATGAGCCTCCCTACTCCATCAAGCAGATGAAAGAGGTCTGTGGGCTGCTGTGGAGCTTGAAAGGCAGCTTGTGAGTCACCAGCTGGAAAGGCTTCTATAAGGAGAAGAGGAGGAAGGCCCTGCCTCCTCCTCACAGCTTCATACTCTGTACTATGCCCCTTTGGTAAAGCAGAGGCTTTGGATGGTGAAAAAGAGGTGAATCATGAGGAATCTGTGGGTGTGATGTGGCTGTGGGATGAAGCCTCCATCTGTCTCCTAAGCAAAGGCTGGGGATGATAGCTGTCCAGGAGCCATACAGGGAGCAGGCAAAGAATTAACTCGATCTGCTCCAGTATGAGTAACAGCTCTGCTACCAAAACAGGAAAGAGCCTAGTTTCTCAGTCTTTCTGGTGTAAACTCAAGGGAACTTGGATTTTGGGGGTGGACAGGCAGTGTTTCTTACTCAGAACTGACCAAGTGCCACCATCTGTGCATCCTTGACACCATCAGATGGCAGAGGTACCATGTCACAGCAGAGCCAGGACTCCTTAGGTGTTGTTTAGTTCTTGTGCTTCCCAGTGTGTTAGAGCAAATATTGGCCCGGTGTAGGAGAGCTGAGTGCATCCAGCAGTGGGGGTATTGATGGGGAGATTGTGTCCTTTTCTGCTTGGGGGAGCTGTGGTTCAGCTCACAGTCGGGTGGAAGATGTGTCCCTAATGGGGAGCTCCATGTAGGCAACATCGCAAGCCGAGTCGCAAAGCAGAAGTGGAAAGTGAGTCTTTTGCAATGAAGCGTTCCCCAGCCTTCCTTGCTCTCTGCGAGGCAGCAGCAGTCAGCATCACTCTGAAAGACAGGATCACTCCCAGTTTCCCTTCAGTTTCCCTAGACCCTCTGCCTTGCCAAGTCAACTAAGCAGGACCTAACAAAAGCGACACTGTTTTCTCCCACAGGGTCCCTGGAGCTGGCCATGACCCATCCCGAATTCTATTGGTATGTTGATGAGGGCTTGTCTGCTGAGAACATGAAGAGCTCCCTGCTGCGGAGCGAAATCCTCTTTGGGGCACCACTGCCAAACTACTACTCCGTGGAGGACCGCTGGGAGGAGCAGCGCCGCAAGTTCCAGAACTTTGTCATCACCTATGTGGCCATGCTGGCCAAGCAGTCCACCAGGTGAGGGTGTGCGCAGACAGGGCAGGTGCCTTGCTGGGAGTGGGTGAGAGAAGGGAAAGACAGAGGTTGCAGAGCATGGTGCTGGCTGTTGCCCGAAAGGAGTGGATGGAATAGGCCCTCCAGGGTGTAAAAGCTCTGTCTTGAGGTTTACTCGGGGCAGATGTCCTGCTCTGCTCCGATAGCCCTGCAGCCTTCAGTCTCACCAGGAAGGCACTGGGCACAGAAGGCTTGGCGCGCCAGCTCAGACTGCTGGTCAGTCTCCAGCAGTGCCCACAGCACAGTGCTCCAAAGGAGGGAGAAAAAGCATCTCCTTTGAAGCTGGGCTGGGGTGTGAATGAGGATGGGAAGTATATGGCAGAAAACCACTCGTGCTTCCCTTTAATGCCACTTCCTACTGCAGCAACACGCTAGAGACATCAATAGAGACTATGAAAGGGAGCCAGAGATCGGATCCAGTGCCTGCCTTTCCCTTCAGCCCCTGCCTGGCATTGGATCTGTTTGGTTCCATTTCTCAAGTCCAATTCCACTGGCTCCAACAGAGCTGCTTCTCTGCCTTTCTGGTCTGAATTTGACTCCAGTTGATCTGCAAGGAGTGAAATGGTCTTTATTCTAGGCATCAACCTGTGGGTCTGATTCTGCTTTTGTCCATGCCAGTGTAATTCCTTCCAGAAGTGTTTGCTCTTCTGGAGGGGAGGGGAGTGTCAGGGCAGAATAAGTTTCAGGAAATGCAGGTTTGTTTCACCATCAGGTCTGTATGGCTTGGGTTGAATAGAGCTTTGCTCAGTGCTTGAGAGGGAGATGGTAAAACAGAGCCAAAAGGGCTAAAAGAGTAGCCCAGTATCCAGACAGCTGAGGGAAGGCAGTGAGTCCCAGTGTCATGTCTCAGTCTCCAGCTCTATGGCTCTGGATCTTAGTAGCTCCCAGAATGAAGGGATTCCTTCTTCCAAAGCAGAGTGAAATGCAGCCGGCAGCCACGGAGCGTTCTCAGCAATGGGCTGGCAGAGTGGGCTGCAGTTAGGGAAGCCGAAAAGGAACTGGGGCCAAAGCTCAGTTCTGTACCTTGGATTCCTGATAGCCTCCTATGGTGCAGTGTTATTGTACTCTTGGTTAAATTATCTTGGATTGCTTCCGCTCAGAACCTGCTTCCAGAAGCAGAAGCTGGTAAATCATATGGTTCCTGATAAGCTCTCACTCTGTCTGCATCCGCTGGTTATTACCTTTGTGCTTAATATAATAAGCAATGATTAGGATTCCAGATGGAATTGGCTTTGGAGGTTTCAGGAGCTGTTTGCTGACAGCAAGAAGTCTATTAGTGCCAAGGACCCACCATGTACTGGAGGAATTTTTAAAATGTTGGACCTGCTCTTTTATTTTTCCTCCCTTCTTGTGTGAACTTCACCTCCAACAGCGACCTTGTTTGACCTGCTCTTGCCACTCTGAGCTGTTTGCTTAGAGAACCGCCAAGTTTATTAGAGCAGTGAGCTCCTTTGGCTCTGAGAGAGACATTGTGCTTTTTTACATCCTCTGGTTCTGCTCCCTTTACACTCAACTCTCCCTACTCTTCTTCCTCCATCTTCCCACCCTAGCAAAGTCCAGGTGCTTTATGGAGGGACGGATTTGTTTGACTATGAAGTGAGGAGGACCTTCAACAACGACATGTGGCTGGCCTTCATCAGCAGTAGCTGCATAGCTGTCTTGGTGTACATCCTTACCTCCTGCTCAGGTAGGCTGCAGTCACAGCTGCCCTGCTCTCACACAAAGCCAAATATGCGGTGACTCCCGTGTCTGTGCAAACCCCAGGAGAGGCTCTGATGCCCTGACACCAGCCTGACTCTGTGTCACAGCAGCCTGCAGAAGGTCCTGGAAGTCTGATTCTCCAGAGCAGAGAGTTGTGGGCAGGGTGGGGGGAAGGCTCACAGGAGAACAGGAACAAGATGTAAATTCCCATCTTGCTAACACTGGTGTAAAGTTGATGTGATTTCATGGATGGGCCCCATGGGAAGGAGTCTGCAAGTGGTATTCTTGCAGCCCTGAGCTATTCTCTGTCACAACACACTCCTGGGAACCGGTATCCCAACAGGGCAGTGTGAGGTGTGTGTTCTCACAGTGGCCAGAAGTACTATTATTTTTTTCCATGTTCCTTTCCTCCTATAGTGTTCCTGTCATTCTTTGGCATTGCCAGTATTGGGCTAAGCTGCCTGGTGGCTCTGTTCCTGTACCACGTTGTGTTTGGGATCCAGTACCTGGGTATACTCAATGGTGTGGCTGCCTTTGTCATTGTGGGGATTGGTAAGCACCTCCTAACTCAAAACCTACCTGTGTTGCCTTGCCATAACTCCTGCCTGCAGGAGAGAGAAAGGTGATGGTGGCAAATGCAGATTGAATTTTCAAGCCCTTTCCCTCCATTACCCATAAGTGAAATATTTGCAGATGTTGAGGGGAGATTAGACTTTTAGCATGTGTCCTTCATGTGAGCAAAGTACCCAAATCTCTCCTCTCTTTTTCCAGGGGTTGATGATGTGTTTGTTTTCATCAACACCTATCGCCAAGCCACCCATCTCAAGGACCTGCGCCTGCGCATGATCCACACTATCCAGACAGCAGGGAAGGCCACCTTCTTCACTTCTCTGACCACGGCTGCAGCATATGCTGCCAACATCTTCTCTCAGGTATGCTGCAGCTTTGGGATTTGGGGCTTTCTGTGTCTGCCAGAGGCCCTAATAGAGTGGGAAGCTGCCAGCACCATCTTTCTGCCCTCTCCTCTGGCACAGGAGTGTGCTGGACTTGCTTGCCCTACAGGGCTGTCCCTTACCTTCTCTAAGGCAAGGGACACTCTCCTGTATCGGCATCCAAGACAATATTTCCCATGCCACTTACCAGCTTATCTCTGTACCTCCTATCTTTGACTACTATGACTGAGGTCAGCATGTACTATTCTCAGGTTCCCCCAGATGTATTTTCTGGCCTGATGTCTCTCCAGGTCTCCTGCCCCAGTTGATCCCAACTCCATGTTCTCTGTTTTCATGTAGATCCCAGCCGTGCATGACTTTGGACTCTTTATGTCGCTGATTGTGTCCTGCTGCTGGGTGGCCGTGCTTTTCACTATGCCAGCTGCTCTTGGAATATGGACCCTTTATGTGTCCCCACTAGAGAGCTCCTGCCAAACCAGGTGAGCCCTGGAACCTCCTCGTATGGGTTGGGAGTTGTTGTGGAACTCAGGGCCAAGGCAGCGTGCTTATCCCTGCCCTATCCTCAGTTATCCTCACCCCCGGGCAGTTTGGCTTCACCGTTCCCTGTTAGTGCCTAAAAGAAGGGAAATTTAACTTCTGCCATTCCAAATAGGAGCAAAATGCCCAGGTCCCAGTTTTATTACCCCTGGTATATGTCCAGGTGTCTGTCAGGAACCAGATTCTGCAATGCCCATCATACCTCTTCATTGAATACCATGGAATATTGGAGCTATTGGTGTCCTCAGAGCAGTTATTGCACAGCTGAATCCTCAAGTTCTGGAGACACAGGCCCTGCAAGGCAGACAGATCGACATTGCTCCTGCCTGTGAGCACAAACAGTGCATGTAGATTTGTATTTGAAAGTCAGCACATTTCCCCTTCCCCTGCTCTTTAGCAGTGCAGATGACCTGGCCTGATTTAATTCATTAGCAGGGAGATGAACTGCTGAAACGCCCGTCACTCGGTGTTTGTGGCTCAGCCCTGCTCTGTGTGTCCACCCCAGCCTGTTACTGCTTTGCTGTAGCAGCTCAGCCCCTGACCTCCCAGCACTTAGCAATGGAAATTGCTCATGGCACTGCCTGTTGTCTTTCTGAGTAATTGGAGCGGGCTGTTGCTGCTCTCCGTGTCACTGAAGGAGCCCACTGGTAAGACTTTGCAGGGTATGTGGCTTTAAAATTCATGCCTCTGTTTCCTTCCCTGCTCCAATCCAGCTGTAGTCAGAAGTGCACCAAAAAGAGTGCCTTGCACCTGGCTGAAGATCTCTTCATCGCCTCAGAGGGCACCTCCAGGGCAGGCAGGGAGACGCTTCCCTATCTGGATGATGACATCCCACTGCTCAGTGTTGAGGAGGAGCCAGGTATGTGCCTGCTGTGTACTGCCTTCAGAGGGACCATGCTTCCCTGTTCATCCTGTAGTTCTTCCTGCCTGTGACTCAGTTTCCCTACTTTTAATCTGAAGATAGTGCTGTCACAGGAGGCTGTAGAGCTCTGAACTCACTGATGGTTGTAAATTGCTTTGAGATCTTCAATGGGTGTCAGTACATGTTTTCTAACTATTTTGTTAATCCTCTTGGGTCTAGTATGGGTTGTACTTTTGGGCTGGAATCCCTAATTGAGACAAGGATGCAGCCATGAAACATCTAATCCATAGCACCAAGACAGCTCAGCTTTGAATAAAGAAAGTTTTGCCCTCTTCCCTGTCATCCAGAGCCCTACATTTGGGGAAAAGGTGAGAGAACGCTTTGTTATTCTTCAGCATCACCTCCTCAGAGCATCTACCCTGTCATGGCAGGAAGAGGGCAATGACTTGCCTGAGACCACATAAGCAATCTAGAAAAAGAGCCCACAAATTTCCTGTCTCTTGTTAGCAGGAAATAGTCCTAGCCCTGATGAAAGATAAGGGTGCTTATGGGCTCATGCTCTGTTGTACTTGGCTTTTAAAACTTGCTGGGTTCTTTCCTACAACGGGAGGGTTCTGGGCAGTGAGTAGCCATCATGACCAGCAGTAAACTGGAAGTGGAGATGAATGGATCAATGGCAGAGAGCCCATCAACCCCACAGCAGTGTGCAGACCCCCTCCCTGCAGAGTAGGCTCTGGGCTGCCTTTGGGCAGACAACCAGGCTTTGGCTCTGTGTGTGAGAGCTGTCTCCTTTGTATGCCAGGGCCACGAGCAATGGTGATGTATGGAAATAACTCCTTCCCTGGAGCAGAGCAAACAGCAGGATGCTTTTCTCCGGGGGCCTCTGGGCATCCGGTAAATTGTGAAGAAGCAAAGCGGCTTGTTCCAGCTGGTGACCAAGCGTGGTTTGTGTGTCACCTGTACAGCATGCCAGGCACACTTTGACCCCACTACAGCAAGTGCCTGCTTCTCACTGGTAGAGAAGAGGGAAGTTCTCTAGGCATCCCTGAGATGAGATCAGAGCCAGGTTGCCATCAGGAAGAGGTCAGCTTTGTGTAATTATCTGCAAGACATAGTGGAGGAGAGGGACAAATTTTGCAGTGTCCCTGTGACCATGTGGACAATGTTAGCGGGATCTGCCAGAGGAAGGATAGCCTGAAGCATAGGCTTTGGAGTGAGCTATGAATTTAGAAGCGTAGCTGTCACATAGAAGTGACTTGACAAAGATGCTTCTTATGACATCCTGCGAAGCCACTGCCTCTGCCTGGGTCTTACTCTATCTCTTAAACTTGAGTGAATTGTATAGCACCTTGTAGAAAATCATGCAGTCACGTTGTAAAGGAAGGCAGAAAACTGTGAGAGACATTCATGACACGGAGCACCAAGACTGCCTTTGATCTCTCTCTCTTCTAGTCTCTCTGGAAATGGGGGATGTCCCCTTGGTATCTGTGATGCCAGAAAATCTACAGCTCCCTGCAGAGAAGTGCAACCGGGGTCACTTGATAACTCATCTGCAGGAGCTGCTGGAACACTGGGTGCTGTGGTCTGCAGTGAAGAGCAGATGGGTGATTGTGGGTAAGGAAGGAGGGGGGTATTCCATTTGCATGGATTTTAGACAGCTTGCCAGCATCTCAGTCAGATCCCAAGCCTTGATTATTGGTGGCAAGAGGATGAGAAAAAGGTAATAATAGGTGGCTTCTGACTTGGTGAAGGAGCGTCCCCAGAGCAGTCAGTTCCTATGGGTACTGCATGAGGAACTCTGAGACTTTTCCATCCCTCTCCCCATCCTCTCCTCTTGCTCAGATTTGTAATGGCAAGTCCTGATGAGGTTAGCCAGGTATGGGGCTCATTACCAGAAAGCCCAGCTGCCAGTGTGCTTTAGGGGCTGTTCCTTTTTCCTCTTGAAAATACCGTCTTTCTGCCAAACCTCTGCTGTCTGAGTATGTCCTAAGTGCAAGATACGCACTTACCCAGGCTTCTCCTTGCAGGGCTCTTTCTCCTCGTTTTGCTCCTGTCCGTATTCTTCGCTAGCCGCCTCCAGCCAGCCAGCCGTGCTCCAGTCTTGTTCCGGCCGGACACTAACATCCAGGTGCTGCTAGACCTGAAATACAACCTGAGTGCTGAAGGCATCTCCTGCATTACCTGCTCAGGTGAGAGTGCTGCTCCCCAGACCACGGTGGGTGCAGCCTGGCCTAAGCCCTGGGCTGGAGGAGCTGAAATGTGAGGTGGAGGCCTGCATTACTTAAATATCTCATTGGATGTTGGATGGAACCTATTGAAGAGAGGTGCACGTTGGGAGTGGGATGGCTGACTTGCCTGTAGGAATAGAGTATTTTGAAAAGCATTTCCTGCTTTAGCCAGGAACTACCTGAGTGATTTTGCTGGAGCAATTCCTTTATAGTCCATGAAAACCATTCCTAAATGCTGGTCACATTCCAGTGACCAGGTGGGGCCCTGGGGCTCTGTATTCCCTGCTTAAATTTTGGTCTTCAAACGGTGTGCTCGGGGCTGGTGGGTCTCTTGTCATGCCATTCACTTTTTCCTCCCTGACTAACCTTGTGGGACAGGTTTGTTTCAGGAAAAGCCCCACAGTTTGCAGAACAACATCCGAACCTCCTTGGAAAAAAAGAAGAGGGGCTCAGGGTCAACTTGGGGAAGCAAAGGGAGCATGAGTGATACAGGGCAGCAAGGTAAGTGGGGCAGGATGACTCTGACCACGTTTGGGTCCAGGGTGAGGGGTTCACTCAGGTAAAAGAACCATGGCTGATGGGAATAATTCTCTTCAGCCCCTGTCCCGCTGAGCCTAGTTTGGCGCTGGGTGTGAGGGGCATCATTACAATCCCCCTTCCCCTGAATGCCTGCTGTTCTCTAGGACATGGTACTGTAATCCAGGTGGCAGTACAGTCTAGTGACAAATCCCTCAGGCCAGACAGATCAGAGTACAGGGCTAGGAGCTCAGAGCTTTTGTATTCCACTCCTGTGTCACAACCTTGTTGGCAGGCCATGAGGAGAGTAAACTCAAGCTGCTTTGCAGGGGATTTTGAGGATAAAAGTGTTATTGGGCCAGGTCCTGAGATGACATGAATCAATAAGCCATCAGGAATTACTGCAGCTCAGGATACATTTGTGAAAACCTGTGAAAGGTGTGCTGTGCTGCTAGAAGGCAGAGGCTGTGCCTGCTGCTCCAGAGGAGACAGCAGACCAGAAGAACCCTCCTTCGCTGCTGTCCATGTCAGTAGGATATACTGACTGAGAAGTACCACTAGCCCTCATGCCCTCTCTTTCTTTTTCTTTTTTTTTTTTTTTTTTCAGATCTCCAAGGAACTGTGTATATCTCCAAGTCCAGAAGCAAGGGAAGGCCAGCCATCTACAGATTCTCACTCAATGCCAGTGTCCCTGCCCCTTGGCAGATGGTGTCACCGGGAGACGGGGAGGTGCCTTCATTCCAGGTGAGTCAGTCCAGGGATGTTGGACCCCCTCTATCGAGAGTACAACACTCAACAGGTGAGCACAACAGCCTCCTCCTGCTTCTCCACGGGGTCCTAGGTAGCTCAGGGTGAAATTTGCAGGGCATTGCAGTAAGGTAGCTAACGCAGAGGGCATTGTGCCTGGCATCGTTAGAGATTATGCCTCACGGTGCTACGATACTTATCTGTTGTTGTTGCGGTGTGGCCATCAGCAGTTGGGAGCAGAAGTGCGGGTGTCTGTGGAGATCAGATGAGGCCTGGCATCATCAGTTGAGCTCATCCTAGTAGAAAATGCTACTGAGGCAGCTGGATCCCCACTGCCTCCTTCTGTCCATCCACAAACATGGGCCACACCATATTGGTGTTGGATATAAACACCCTCAGGAGGACTTGTTTCCAGATGTCCCTCACCCTGCACAGGGCAGCCTGTGCCAGAGAACGGGGGTGGTGGGGGGCCCCATCACACACTGGCCAACCCTGGGAAGGGGGCAGGCTGGGGGCTGGCTGGGCTTGTGCCTGCAGTGCTCATTCTGTGTGGCTGTGCCAGTGCTCAGGGAGGAGGGGAGCGTGTGATGCTGATGTGCAACAGGCTGCAACCCTGTGGAGTTAAGTGTCTGTTTTCATTAATCCATTGCTTAGGTGTATAGAGTGCCTTTCGGTAACTTCACCAGGAAGCTGACAGCTTGTGTGTCCACAGTAGGGCTGCTTAAGCAGACGAGCCCCAGGAAGTGGATGATGACCACCTTGTCCTGTGACACCAAGAGAGGCTGGAAGTTCGACTTCAGTTTCTACGTGGCCGCCAAGGAGCAGCAGCGAACACGGTAACTTTCCAAAACCCACTCAGGGCCAGGCAGCAAAACCAGTACAGCTGAGGGGCTGATATGGGATGCCTAATGTCTAGTGCCAGTCCTGCCCTCAGTTGGTGACGTCTGTGGCCCTAGGACTTGCTTTGCTGCAAATGTGCCCCATCTTTGCAAAGTTATTTTCCAAGCCCATAACATCATTAATGTGCCAAGGGCCTGACAGGTGCGGGACTGTGACTGGGGGCTGCTTTGGGTGGAAAAAAGACATTGTTGATCTTGGTCTTGCCCACCTGAACTCTTGGGTTAAACAGGCAGAACAGAATATGCAATGGCTAGGGATTCAGGTCTGGAATTGCTCACCTTTTCCTTTCCTTCTGTCCCTGAGAAAATCTGTTTCCACGTAATGCTTTGGACAAATAACCTTTAATACCTCTGGTCCCCCATAACAAACTTTCTCTGCTACACAGGAAACTGTATTTTGCCCAGTCACACAAGCCCCCTTACCATGGCCGAGTGTGTGTGGCACCTCCTGGCTGTCTTCTCAGCTCTAGCCCAGATGGACCCACCAAAGGCATCCTGTATGTTCCCAGTGAGAAAGGTAAGTTGGCAAGGACCTGTTCAGCCATGTCTGGCTGGCTGACCCAGAGTTAGACCTTTTTTTCCTGCCTTCTGATGTAATCAACCTTTCTTCTGTATTTGACAGCAGCATCCAAAGCAAAGCTGTCGGCCACCTCTGGATTTAACCCTTGCATGAACACAGGCTGCGGGAAGCCAGCGGTGCGGCCACTGGTAGACACAGGAGCCATGGTCTTTGTGGTGTTTGGTATCAGAGGTGTCAATCGCACGAGACATCCGGACAACCACGTCATTGGAGACATGGTACACACATTCTGGCACGCTGGATAAGTGTGCTCAGGGCTGCCAAGGGAAGGATGGTCTCCCCAGATGGTGTTTAGTTAATCCCCACAGCCCAGGGAGCACAGCCCAGCGGTCTAGACAGATGGAAAGGCAGAGATGGTAGCATTGTGATGAGCCAGAAGTACACTTCTGTTCTAGCAAACTCACAAATAATGGAGATCAGGAAGCCCTTATTGAAATCACTTCAGACTTTTCAGAAAATCCCTTTCTGAGTGCAATATCTAACCTTCTAATTTTGAGTGTAAATCTAGCTTTCCTGAGGATTTTAGAAGCAAACCCATCTTGAGCTAAGCATGAAAATCTCACTACAAATTCAAGATCCAGGGAACTTGGATTTTTCTATAATTGTTTATCTTGTTATGAGAGATAAACATAAAAATATCAACTGAATTTCTCCAGGGAAGGGTTACCAAACGTGAGTTTTCCAGAAACAGCTTATCTCCCACATCTGATACCTTGACACATTCACAGCTTTTCCCCAGCAAAATTATGCTTAGCTCTGGTCACTGGCAGATGCACTTCAGCTTTCTGCTCTTCTTCCTGCCTTCTGATCTGGGGGCTCTGTGCAGAATCAGCCTGTTTCCTTGGGAGGGGGCAGCATGAAATGCAGGCAGTGGAGTGGGTGGAAAGCAGGGGTTGCATGCTGGGCACTGCAGCTGCTCCTTGGGCAGATCTTAATGGGTTTGGGCATGGTATGATGACTATTCATCTATCAGTGCTTCTGTTGTACTGCCTGACTCTCTTTAGGGTTTTTTGGGGGGGACGGGGGGTGGTGTAGCTTCTTCCTGAGCTGTCTGGTGAGACAAATATGTCCGGTGGGTTTTTCCACTGTATAAGCTGTGGTCTGTATGAGCTAGTCCCAGGCTGTGTAGCCAGGAGAGGACTCAGCTTCTGCCTTCTTGTGCCAGTTGCTGTGTGCGTGCCTCACGTGTGGTTCTCGTATTGTTGTGTCTCCTTGTGAAAGGGCAGCGTTATCTATGATGACAGCTTCGACCTCTTCAAAGAGATTGGCAACCTGTGCCGCCTCTGCAAAGCCATCGCCAGCAACACGGAGCTGGTGAAGCCAGGAGGGGCTCAGTGCCTGCCTTCTGGTAGGTAGGACTGACACCAGCCACAGAGTCCCCGGGGAGATCTTGGGTGGAGACCAGTTTTCACCCCCCACTCTTGAGGAGTGTGGCTGCTAAGGGCTTTTGAATGTTCACATCCCAGCTTGCTGAAGCAGGGAAAGGAAAGGAAGGTACCGGTCAATGATAAATACAGGCAGTTCAGGGAGAAGAGGAGTTTCCCAGGAGTCTCCTGACCTGGCTGCAGCACAGCTCTGCCTGTTTCCACCTGGCTTAAGTCACGGCTCTCATCTCCATGGGCCGTTCACCTCATGCTTCCCTGTGTTGTGCCAACTGTTTTGGGGTTGAGAAATACACAGTGAGTGGGACAAGAGCATCAGGCTCCTGTTATGCAGCTTTGCTTGCAGCAGTGTTTGTTTGAGCTGGAGTTCTCAATGGCAAACCAGAAAGGGTGGCTGCTTCTTGCTGCCTCCTTTTCTTCCCAAGGCAGCTTTAACCCTTCTAGAACATGGCCCTGGTTATGCTTTCTGGGAGATGAGAAAGAAGTGATCTCTTTAACTCCAAAGACATTGGGCATGTTCTTCAGGATTTAATCCAGTGAAGAACACAATTGTGTCTTTCCAGTTATGGATTGCTTGTGATACACTTACAATCTTTTGGACAAATAGATATACTCTTAGTAGCTCCTGAATAACCAGCAAATCACACCTAGTCCTGTTGTGATGAGGCTACTCACTGCATCTGTGGCTTCACAT
Source organism: Gallinago jamesoni (assembly GCA_025769975.1). Taxonomy (NCBI): domain Eukaryota; kingdom Metazoa; phylum Chordata; class Aves; order Charadriiformes; family Scolopacidae; genus Gallinago; species Gallinago jamesoni. Next base: position 3,618,638 of record JAOQGH010000008.1, on the reverse strand, counting down.
ACCAAAGCAGTGACTGTCTCTTCCGACTTCAGAGGTCAGAAGGTTGTGGAGCTGAGTCTATGAAGTGTATGTTGACTTCAAACCAAAATCCAATCTCGTGCCTGGAGAAGAATCCCCGCCAGGCCAGGCAGAGTTCCTCAGCACTTGCTGTTTATACTGCTTCCTGACAGCTGGGGACAAACAGCAGTGGTAGTGTCCTGTCCAGTGCTGATGGCACAGTGTCCTCTCAAGCTAGCAGCAGCTGAGGGCTCTGGTACAGAGACCTCAAGGGCTTTGGCAAGTCAGAGGTGTGAGGGGAAGCTGCTGCTGACAAATGGGACCTGCAACTTTATCTTGTTGGTTTTTTTTCCCATTGCTCCAATATGCTTCCTTTCCCTGTCCTGTCTTCCATCCTTTGCTCTTTCTTTCTCTCCAGGTTACAGCATCTCTGCCTTTCTTCAGATGTTGCACCCTGAGTGCAAGAACATCCCTGAGCCAAACCTGCTGCCCGGACAGCTCTCTCATGGGGCAGTGGGGGTGAAGGATGGGAAGGTGCAGTGGATCTCCATGGCATTTGAATCGGTGAGCACAAGGCATCACCATCTGTCCTTGTGATGGTTTCCTCTTGTGACTTCTGGGGGTTTAGCTCTGCTCTTTGTGCACTGGCCACTTGCATTTGCAGCCATACCTTAGTGCTTGGTGGTGTTTGTGCCTTGCTGCAGACAGGTGCCTGCAATCACAAGTTGATAGAAGTGGCTGCACAGTGAGCTCTTACTGTGAGAGCTCAGGCAAAGAGCTGGTGGCAGATTTGCCCAACTGCCTGGTGCTGCAACTCCAGCTGCCTTATTCTACCTCTTCCCTTGCCATGCATGCCTTGCCCCGAAGAGCAGGACACAAGAATAACATCTTCATCTTTTTACAGACAACCTACAAAGGGACATCTTCCTTCCAGACATATGCTGACTACCTGAAATGGGAGACATTCCTGCAGCAGCAACTCCAGCTCTTCCCAGAGGGCTCTTCTCTCCGGAATGGTTTCCAAACCTGTGAGCACTGGAAGCAGATCTTCATGGAGATTATAGGCAAGTGGCTGTCATGTTTCTATCCCTTAGCAGCCCACAGTCTCTGATACACCCTCATAGCACACTCTGACCCATCAGGTATTTCAGTCCTTTACTGTTGCTGTGCAAACCCCTAAAGCCTATTTTTGCCCAAGCAGCGTATGCTGTCAAATCCTAGGCAGAGAAGGGAAGGGCCTCTGCCCTGCTGATGTGAGAGGCAAGAAGCTGGTCACCCACTTTCTGCTTTCATCCTCCGCTTCCCATCTCCCCCAGTGTGAGTCCCTGCCTGCCTTCTTGCCAGCAGGGACACAATGCCTTTCTCCTCCCAGCTGTCGCCTTCCAGGAGTCAAAAATAACTGCCTTTTTTTCTTTCCAGGAGTGCAGAGTGCCTTATATGGTCTTGTCCTCTCCCTGGTTATTTGTGTGGCTGCAGTGGCGGTGTTTACCACTCACATCCTCCTCCTGCTGCCAGTGCTGCTCAGCATTTTAGGTAAAAACACCAATTCCAACGTGTCAGGCTTTCTCTTTGTCTGAAATTGGTGGGTTGTGCCTCTGCTGTGTCTCTAGTGATTTGAACTGAATTGCCCTTATTCTGTGTAAGCCCTTTTGGCTTTCCAGGAGCCAGTCCTGATGTACCTAGGTGAACAGGAGAAACTCTCAACAAATGCACAGGAACCTCATTGGAAAAATGTGTGTCTAATTCCCAGTGTGTTTTATCTACACAATCCCTTCTATTTGTTTAAATAAGGGTTTTAGCTACACAAATGCCATCCCTGCCTGTTATGTATAATAATGTGATTAAGTCCCACATGCTCTGAATAACAATTGCACTACTTCCCAAGGATCTGTACCATGGCTGCTGTTTTCAAGCAGTGGGAGATTTGAAAAGCTGAATATTTTAGCGGTTTTGTTAGTATTTGAAGCAAATTTGTAAATAGTTCCCTCTCCCTGGCTGGTGATTTGATGATATTGTGGACTAAGTGTGTTGCTAAACTTCTCGGTTTAAAAATCAAATCTATCATTTTAAAACCATTTAGTCTCCCACACATGACTCACAAACACATCATTCTTTGCCTTTAAGAAAAACCTGTGTTTGCTCTCAGCCTGCGGGGAACGCCAGCAAAACAGAGGGTCCCCTTTCCTGTAGCACATGTGTGCACACACACACTTGCCTGGGCTTGGATTCATTTAGCAAGCATTAGCCTAGATTGGCAAACTGACAGACTGATGCCAAATCCTTAATTAGGTGCTTCACTCTCCCCAGTGGGTCGGTTACCTATTGGCTGGTCCCTGTGGCCAGTAGAAGGGGAGTGTTTGCCTCTGGGGAGGAGGGAGTGTGTACCAGACTCAGACTGGCTAGTGTGCAGACCTGCAGGGCTATGATCCCAGGCTCCCCAGTGATGAACTTGTATCAGGAGGCCTGGGCAGAGTCTCAGAGTTCTTTAAATTTGCCTAACATGACCTTTTTCCTGCAGGGGTGGTCTGCTTGGTGGTGACCATCATGTACTGGTCTGGCTGGGAAATGGGAGCTGTGGAAGCCATTTCTCTCTCCATCCTCGTTGGCTCCTCTGTCGATTACTGTGTGCACTTGGTGGAGGGCTACCTGCTGGCAGGGGAAAACCTGCCGCTACACCATGCAGAGGTGAGCTCTTGTCTTCCGATGGCCTTGCATCCATTCCCCTCATGCCCTCCCGTGCCACTGAGCTGGGATGCAGGACCTAAGGTGTGACGGGCAAGGGGGGGGATGCATCTTGCCACCCTCACAGCATGGCTGGGGTGCTTGCTGCTTGTCCATCTGGCTGGTCAGAGGCTGATATGAGCTTGTGGATCTCAGTTCAGTAAACCCAGCTGAGAGTCCAACCCGCATGGTTGTCCCTTTCTTACTGGCCACAGCTGTGTCCAAAGCAACCCCTTTTCATGTCCCAGTGAAGAGAGTCTTGTGCTGGAATGGTCCTACGCTCGTTCTGTAACCTCTGCAAATTGCTGTGCTCTGCTGTGCTGGACCTCCAGGTCTTCTCTAGCCTTGTTAACATCTTTTGCCTCTTTGGGAAGACAGAGACCAGAAAAGCTTGAGGATGTCTCCCAGGTACAGTGTCCGCACACAGACTCTGCTGTGTAGGCACAAGTCAGTCTGATGTGGCTGAAAAGGTGCACAAAATCCAGCAGACTGTGCCTCTGCTGGGTTTTAACCTCATGGCTGTTTGTCCAGCATGCTCAGAGACTGCATGAATTGTCTGAACTTCGCTCAAGCGAGCTAAGTCACCCTCTCGAAGGCTAAAATACTAGTGCAGCCCCATGTGCTTGTCCCCACTCCCCCCTAACACTGCTGTCCCCTTCTGCCAGGACCCCACCGCGTGCCGCCAGTGGAGGACGATTGAAGCAGTCCGTCACGTGGGTGTAGCAATCGTCTCGAGCGCCGTCACTACAGTGATTGCCACCGTCCCGCTGTTCTTCTGCATCATTGCCCCTTTTGCTAAGTTTGGGAAGATTGTGGCCCTCAACACCGGAGTCTCCATCCTGTACACCTTAACTGTGAGCACAGCCCTCCTGAGCATCATGGGGCCTGGCACCTTCATCCGCAGCAGGACTTCCTGCCTCAAGGCTGTGGTAGGGGTGCTTCTTGCAGGTCTGCTGGGGCTGTGCATCTGCCTTGCCCTGCTGAAGAGTGGATTTAAGATCCCTCTCCCTGATGGGACAACCCTGTAGACCCTATGCCGAGAGCCACATGCTCTGTCCTCTTGCTCCCTTTCTTTTTTCTTTCTTTCTTTTTAAAGGATATTTTTTGTAAGAAAACAAAAGAGGAAAAAAAATCCCCTTTTTCCAGAGGTTTTTCAACTCCAGATGCACTTTATTTTCTAATGGGTTTTGCTCTAAACTTGTATTTATTTTGGGTAGTGATGGATGGATGACGGACAGTGAGGGCTGCCCAGGGAATAGCTCAGCCCATGCGTAGGAGAGGAGGAGGTCTCCTCTCAATTTTCTTTCTGCTTTTCTTTTTTTTTTCTTTCTTTTTTTCTTTTATTCTTTTTTAATGAACAGAGCTTTCTGGAACCGCAAAGCTAAAAGGGGAGAAGTCGGGAAGGCCATCTGATCCCTTTCAATACCCTTCCCTCTGTTTCTCCCGTCCCTTTGGCCAGGGTCAGCATTGCAACAAACACTCAAGGTGATGTCCTACCCCCTGTGTCTCATTCCCTGAGCCTTCAAAAACAGCAGTGACCTGTTGGCCAGACCTGGGAAATAGCGTTGTCTGGACCCCTTTGCCATGCCCTGTACCCAAGCTAGACCAGCAGTGAGCTTGCTGCACAGGAGTTCTTATGGGTGTCACTGTGGGATCCAAACTAGAGAGATGGTGAGTGGCACCACCTGCGGTGACCTGCTTTCATCATTTGTGGAGGGCATCAGGACGCATGGCTTTCCACTTCTTTCTGAAGGGACAGCACACCTTTTGCTGGGATCTCTTAGGTTTGTGAACAGCCATCAGGAATGTGATCGGTGCCCTCAGCAGCCTGCCCTCCTCTCCCTCATCTCAGTAGTGAGGCCAAGGCAGTATCAATGCCCAGTCCCACCTCCTGCTCAGTGTGTGTCCCACCTTCAGCTCTTCATGGTGGACAGAAAACAGATAGTCTTGAGGTTGCTGCAGAGCCTTTTGCTCGTGGCAGTCAGCTCGTAGACTGAGGACAAGCTAGTCACTGGGGAGGGATACAGCCCATACCTGGTGGCATGCACAAATTAACAGTGGTGCATCCTCTGTGGCAGCTTGGAGATACCCTCTGTTGTGGAGACATGAGAGCAGCAGAGCTTCAGCCTGCGGCTGCTGCCTGCTCAGAGCAGATGGTTTATATTAAAGTAAAATGAAATTGCAAACTGGTGCCATTAACAAGTACATTTTAAGCATCACTGATTCTATCATATTTTTAAAATTGAAATAGCTAAGTGTGTGCATTGATATGCAACACATCTGGTCCTCAGCAGAAAAGGAGGGGTCTGGCCCACTGGGAGATGCATTAAATGTTATTTACAGGGATGTCAATAGAGAGAGGTGGTCAGAAAGAAGCCTGACTCCATTTATTTGCAGTGTGGCTTTGTGTTCCCTGTCTGGATTGACCCCCTTTTTAAGATGGAAATTCCAGGAAGCCCATCCCTATTGCCAGCCAAGTTGTGGGGACTGCTGCTGAGACAGACCAGCAGCTGCTCCTGCTTGGCTCAGTGTGTCCCCACTCTGGTCCCTGCCAGTCTTGCACCTTCACATTGTGTCATCCCTGTGAAACTGGATCAAGTGCTTGTTTCTACAGTATGTTCCCCAGGTTTTAGCTGGAGAGAGGAGTACCAGGACAGGAATCTTCTTGATGCCAGGGGAAATCCAGAGCAATCCGTCTGCAGGCAGTGAGAGTGGTGAGACTGTGAGCAGAACAAACCTGGTTTCTGCCTTGCCATCCCACAGTGCAGCTGAGTTACCCCTTTCTGCAAAGCGTTAAATGTTCCTTGGCTCCTACCTCTGATCTGCTCCAGTTCCTTCATAATGAACCCTGTGGCCATGAACAAATGGTTCTGGAAAGGATTTTTGACTGTCTTTAAGCTGTGCTGCTTTGGTGGTTGCTGTGCGCAGTGCAGCTCCAACATTGATCTGTGAGCCATGTCTGTTCTTCAGATTTAATGACTAGTCATGCCCTGAGCACTGCTGAGTGGCAGTGAGCAGAGAGGACAGTGGGCTGTTGATATACAGCCCCCCGAGGCCCACGTGGCTGTGTGGCTGTTGCAGGGGAGAACAAGGTAGCCCTGGTGCTCTGGTTGGTGGCTTGGCCTGAATTTAGCTTATGCTTCAAACTCCTTGGGGTGATTAAAGCTGATGGATATTTCCAGGTCACCAGACAAGAGAATTAAGGTGCTGAGTGCACCCGTAGAAGTAGTTCCTCCTATGAGCATGAAGAAACCTTGAAAGGCCTTTAAGACAAGGCATAGATGTGCTTTGAATCCTGCAAAGTTTAAAGCTCATTTAAGCCCATGGTGTCCTATGTTTGTGCTCACTCTAAAGAGGCTATAGAAGCTCCCCCCTGCCTCCAAAGTGATTCTGGACACACCATGCTGGGACCATTCATTCAGCCACTCTTGGAAGGCAAAGATTAATTTCAAAGCAGTGGAAAACCTTTTATGTCTCTTGGGTCTGATCTGGCAGTGTCTGATCTGCAGACAAAAATAACAAGAGTTCTTGGCACCTGACAGGGTCTGTCCTGTTTTCTGGAGCAGGCAGGGGAAAGGACAACCTGTCATTTACCTTCTCCTCTCTGGCCAGCTCAGGCGCACTCGGTGCAGAAGGGTTGGCTGGCACCAGCAGGAGCAGGGCATCACCTTGCCCTTGTTTGTCCAAGGCAGTACTGGGAGAGCAATGGCTGAAGTGAATCAGAAAGGAAAATGAGAGAGACTGAGATACATACAGAGCTGTAGCAGATGATTCACAAAGGCATATTGAGGAGATTGTGCCCCTCCAGCAAGGAAACTGAGGCAAGGGGAGGAAGAGGAACTTATTCCAAATTGTAGTAGGATGGCAGAAGAGCCAGGAGATGATCCTAGATAATGTTTTTCACTGCAAGGACCCACTGGATGTTGGTAAGCTGACAACTTAATTAAACATAGTCATGATACTTGTCGTGAGATCTAACTAGACATTTACCCCCTCAGCATATCCTAGAATGGTTTGGATTAGAAGGGACCTTAAAGATCATCTAGTTCCAACCCCCCTGCCCTGGGCAGGGACACCTCCCACTAGAGCAGGTTGCTCA
>JAOQGH010000008.1:3548386-3611721 GCA_025769975.1 Gallinago jamesoni | reverse complement strand
TCATGCGATTTGCACGAGCCCACCTCTCCAGCCTGTCCAGGTCCCTCTGGATGGCATCCCTTCCCTCCAGCATGTCGACCGCACCACTGAGTTTGGTGTCATTTCATTCTGCACAGCTCCGTGGTCAGGGTGGCTGGTGCTTTCTCCATGTTCTGCAGATCGAAAGAGGCTTAGAGGTGGGGCACAGCCTTCCCCAAAATGCTTACAACACCCTGATGTCCCCAAGCATCTGTGGAGACAATAAATCAGTGGCAGATGTGTACATCCATCTCCATGTAGGCAACGTCCTCCTTAGCATTAGAAATATTCATAATAGAGGTAAGAAAACGGATGGGTTTATCTGAGCAAATGCGAAGGTGGGGCTGACAGCCCTGCTGGGAGTCGGTGCTCTGAGGCAGATGCTCGTAGCAATAAAAAGCAAGACCTCACCTGTCTGGCACTGTTCTGGGAGCAGATGCTCACACTAAATTAATTCCTCCCACATCTCTGCCAATCTTCTTTCTCTGATGAGTCCCCTGTTTTCCAGACCATCTCTTGGGCCCCATCGTCTTGCTGAGCAAGGTTCAGCCTTCTCAGTGGTAGCTGCTTGTGCCTAAGGTGCTCACAGAGTCTGGACTAAAAGTGGCTGGAGATTGTCTCGGGGAGAATTTCTCAGACAGAGGAAGCTAGGGAGTTAAAATGCTTCATACAAAGCTGTCAGTTTTGATGTTTTTAAACAGTAGAACACAGCAGACCAGCCTTACTTGGAAGAGAATGCCCCAATTTTCCATTTCAAAACAATCTCACTGTAGTAAGAAAGAAATGTACACAAATTTTCAGTTACAGCAGTTTCTGTTAACTGCCCACTCCTTTATTTCTAGTAAATCCTGTTTTGAGGGTTACAGTCTGAAAAGTTAATGTTTCAGGATGGGGGTCATTCTGAAACTGTAGTCTCCTGCAAAATGGAGTGGGCACAGAAGGGCACTGATGCCCATGAAGCTCTGTGACGTATGCACTGAGGTGGTGTTGCTGCTCTTCACCTTCAGTGGAGCTGCTGAGTGGGTTTAAGGCTCCCCATGGCTGTGGAGGACACTCAGAGAGAGTCTCTGCTCACAACAGCCCTGTTGAAATCAGCTTTGGATGGAGGAGGAATAGAGCTGACATGATTTGCAGAGATAATTGTCAGAGGAAGGGATAGCCCCAGGTCTCCTTGCTCTCTTTGTTTCTTTATGTTATGGTGCCTTTTGAGGTGTTGGGTTCACGTAGGGTCTGTCCGGGCAACTGGGGCATCAGGTTTGGCCACCGACCTCAGCAATTCCAGGGGTTGCGGATACTGAAAGGGGCTTAGTGGCTCAACTGGGCTGTGTTTCTGAGTCCCTGATGGATCTGAAACTATGCCAGAGCAAAGCCAGCCTGAGAAATATCCCCAAGGAGGAGGAGTTGTGGCATGCTTAGAGAGTTACTGGGACCATTGGTAATGGTAGTCTGGATGCAGTGGTCTCCAGACACCCCTGTCTTTGTCTCTGCTGGAGCAAACTGGGCTGTTGCTTTATGTCACAGCATCTAATTCTTTTAGCTTGTCCTGCACTGACTTTTCTTACCAGAGCATCCTGCCCTCCTGGAAGGTTATAAAAGGCTTTTTATTTAACCCTCTGACATGTATAAATCCTCCCACGCCGTCCACCGAGGAGGCCGTGCTGATTGATTTACAGCCAGGCAGGACAAACTCACAGTCTCTTAGTTATTTCTTCCGAAATCACTCCTCACCCCAGATAGCATGCAAGCCGTAGTTCACAGGTTATGCTTTTTCAAAGGCCTCCGCTAACTGCTCTGCCCTGGCTTAGTGCCCAGGGTCCTGTAGCTAAAAGTCGCTCAAGACCCGTCTCCATCCCGAGGGTGTAGTTGGTGGGGTGTTTGGTTTTCTTCTCTCTGCCCCTCCTTTGGGTGGTTGCTGGAGGGCTCGGGGAGGTGACGGCCAGGACCAGAGGCAGAGCAACACGCAGATGAGGAGAAAGGTTTGCAGGGGGACACAGAAGAGAACAAATGGGAGGGAGGATGGCTCAAAAGCCACCGGGAGAAGAGGTGTGAGCACCCCAAGGAGGTAGGGCACTGCCGTTTTCACCACGTCCTGTGCAGACCTTCGAGTGTCGGTTCTCAGAGTGATGTAGCACAATTCCCGATGTAACGTACGCGTGTTACTTTTGTAAGTCGTCTCCTACCCTCACTATTTTCAGTGTTCCTTGATTTTTGGAGACTGTTGTAAATAAAGAATTTTGACATTCGCACGTTTGGATCCTTCACTCATCACTGTGTCACTGTTGCATGTAAGCAGAGCACCATTATGTGTTGTAAGTAAAGCAGTGGGATGAGGCCCCAGCACTGGTTCCCTGTGTGCACAGGATCGTTCCTGCGCTAAAATGAGGCTTCTTGAAGCCAACTTGCTGCATCCAGAAAAGATGACAGTCCAGAAAAGTCAGCTCAGGATCCCATGCAGGTCTGCAAGAGGGCTGGCTTGAGCAAGAGCTTTAGCCAAGCTTTTTAGAGGCCTTTTCCTCCTCCACACCATGCTGTGCTACTTGTGGTGTGTGAAGGTTGCACCTTTGTCCTGACCCCACGAGAAGGGGATTCATCTGCCTTTCATCTGCCTGCTCCCGTGGTACTGCAGTTTGTCACCGTACACCTGGCACAAACTTCTGGTTAAGATTTTGTCTCCATGTCCTGTGCTGCAGCAGCAAAGGGCTACTCTGCACCTCCCAGGACCACGCTGAACCGATGCACGTAGGGACTAGCAGCAGAACAGGAGGAGAACCCAGGCTTTTACCCATCTTTGCAGCCGTGCTGAGCGAGGGTTGCTCCCCACACATTTGGGGGTGCCTACGCTGCACCCAGAGACAATGTTGCTGAGAAGGACAGCACCAACAGCACATTGTGGCAAAAACCTCCCATGTTTTCAAGCCTCTGAGGCTGAAGTTACTGGTGAAATCCCTGTTGTGATAAATACCAGGAAACCTCAGGGTCACAATCTGATGAATAAGAAATGAATTACCCCCAGGAAGGAGAAAGGTGGTCCCTTTGCTGAGAAGACGGGGATTGCAGGTAGGGGTGTCCTGGGGTACGGCAGCTGCGGAGAGGGGCAGGGTTTCCATAGCTGCTGGGCTGGGGAAGGGTTTGGGGCAGGGGCTCAGCGGATGGATTAGGGGGGCGGCAGCCGCTCGCTGTTCGTTTCAAGCTGGCAGAGGCGGGAAGGAATTGCCTTTCCGTCTGCGGGAACCCATCCGTGCCGGGCTGCTGGCTCAGCACTGATGGTCCACGCCGGGAAAGCTGCTGCCCGCCATTTGGCAGAGCCCCAGCTCCTCTGCCAGGTGAGCGAGCCTGGTGAGAACTCTTCACCCAGAGAGGTCCCCCCAAAATTTGCTGTCAAGCTGCAGCACGGCGAGGTCTCAGCGGCCTCCCCGACACCCCCCCAGCTTTTGGGGGCTCTGCCCCTTCTTCCACAGGCTCCTTCCTACCTTGAAACCAAACCCGGGGGTCCAATTCTGTGGCTTTGGAAGGGAAAAGCCACTTTTTCACTAAAAAGAAAATAAATCTGCCCTGCGGGAGCCCGCCCTTTCCACTGTGCCGACCCTTCGCCCTCGGGGCACCTCCAGTTCCCGGGAGAGCTGGAAGGACGGGGCTGGGCTCGTTAGTGCCGGCGGGAGGTGCGGGGGTGGGGGGCCGTGCTCTCCCCCCCCCCGCCCCACACCTTTGCGCGAGACCTTTGCGCGAGGCCTCGACGCGCGCGGGCGGGCTCAGGTGCAGCCGTTACCTCATCGGCGCAGCCCCGGGGGGGGGGGGCGCGCTGAGGGGAGGCCGTTGCCTCCGCCGCCACACGGGGTGACGCGACGGGACGGGACACGACAGGACGTCGCCAGGGGTGAGTGGCCCCCTCTGTGGTGGGGTGGCGATGGGGGGGGGCCGCGGCAGCGCTGCTGCAGGAGCGGGGGAGCCGGGGGTCTGTCCCCTCAGCGCTCCGCCGTGCGCGGTGCCGCCCTCGGGCGCTCCGTGAGGGGAGTTGGGCCGCTCCCCGTCCTGTCCCGTCCCTCTTCCTCGCTGCTGCAGGCGGCTTAGCACACAAATAGGGAGCTTTTCAGCCTTACTGATGTAAACAAGCGTTTTCTGCTTTTCTAATTATATTTTTTTCCCACGCAGTCTGGAGCGCGGATTTTGCTCCTTGGTGTTTTTCTCTGCACCCGCCCTCTCTCAGCGCCCTGCCCTTTGCTGAACAGGGCTGGTCCGTGGCTGGTCGCAGCGCAGACCCGCAGGGCTCATTATCCCTTTCTGAGTAGCTCGGGAACAGTCTTCTCCCCCTGATGATTGACACAAAGGTCAGTCAAAGAGGATGACTCACTCTCTTCCCTTCCCTGGTAATTTGTCACCCTGCAGATGACACATCTTAGTGGCTCCTCAAGCAGCGAGCAGAGCTCTGGCGGATCCGTGGGGACCTGTGCCTCTGGGATGCTCTTTTTTTTTTTTTTTGTCCTGGTGGCTGTTTATTCAGCTTTTATGGGCCCCTCAGGGCCCGAGGGTGGTGATGAGCAGAAGCTGGAGGGGCCTGGGTGCCAGCTTTTCCTTTGCTGTAAGCCAGCAGAGGAGCTCAAGTGAGCCTATAACAGTGGGAACTTGGAAGGTTTGTGGATCATATCTCTCTGAGTGTTGGCCCACGATGCCTATTTCTTGTTGCCTTGTTGTTTGTTTTTTTCCTCTCTCTCAAGTTAGAGGAAGTTTATTGCCCCAGGAGCTCAGTATGAAAGCATGTTTGAGTCTGCTGCTTGCAGCAAGCTGTAGGAAGGGCCAGGGAGCTTGGTTAGCACCTTGATGGGTATTTTGGCAGGGAGAAAAACAGTGAAGGAGCCTGGAGAGGAAAAAGGGCTGAAGTGCATTGGTCTGTGGTGAGAAAGATTGCCAAAGATTCGGTTTCAAACCCAGATTTGAAGCAGAGAAGCCTTTTTCCTGGGTGGGGTTGTGCATGTGTTAGTCTGGGGGGATGGATTAATCTGCCAGTGAAGCGCAGCCGTGGCTGGGCTGAAAGGCAGCAGCTGGTAAACAACACTGAAAACAGTCGCTTGTGATGGGAAGTGGAGGAGGCTGAATTAAATTACAAATAGCTTGTGATTTAGGCAGGCAGTAGAAATGTCCTTCATCTTCAACATGAAAGGTTCTGCTTGTGGAAAAGGAGGTTGTGAGGCAACTGCCAAGGGGTGAAAAAGGTCAGGGAGAAGGTATGGACTAGCCATATGCATCTGGATTAGCCAAGAGAGGCTATGTCTGAGTGGAAGGATTGTGGTGCTGCTTTGGGTAGCTGATCTGACAGCACGTGGCCAAAGACGTGGCAGTCTCGGAATGCCCAGAATGAGGGTGCATGTGAGGACATCCACTTGCTGAAGAGGTGAGCTGAAATGTAGCACTGACAGCATTGTGGCTTGGCTGGCTTTGTCAGGAAAGCGAGCAGCTCTTGCTACCTCATGACTGCTTTACTTTAATGTTTGTTAGCTTGTGTTCTGTGTTAGGCTCATCTTAGCTACAGGTGTGGGCACAGATGCCTTGTTTCCCATCACCTAAGAGCTCAGCAGCCTTGTCAGAGCACTGCAGGTGATGGGTGTTGGGTGATTAAGGAGTTCCCAGGTGAAATGAGGTGATGTGAAATTATTTCCCTTACCAGACTGAACCCAGAAAGTGCAGATGCGGAAGGGATGGGACCCTTTCAGCCTGGTGTAGGGCAAACTCAGGATGAGCTTTTAAACAGTTGTGTGGAGGTGCTTTTCAATTGACTCTCTTGGTGCTGGGTGAGAAGTGCAGGTTTGACTGCAAGAAAAGGTTGCTTGTCTGTACTAGGATTTTAATCCTTTCTAGCTGGTGGCCTCTGTCCAGCTGAGCTTCCCAGGGCTGTGTTGTGTTGGACAGAGGGATATGGGCAGGCAATAGGGACTTGGGTGTTCTCTCTTGAACCCATTCCCAAACCCATTGGCTGGCTCGTGCAGGCTCCTGTGAACCTTTCCCAATGCGTAATGGCCAGGGCTTCCCCTGAGCTTTTTGCAGAGTAACAAAGGAGTTGGCAAAATGAGCAGGTGAGTTGATCAAGCAGTTAGTGCAGAATATAATTGCCCACAAATGGCTGGCTGAGTCTGGACCAAAGTTTGTTGTCTCAGCATTGAGCACTGCCTGTCAGAGCAGGTCCATGCTATGGGGAGTGACAAGAGCCACAAGGTGTCCCTTGGTGGCATTCAAGAGCATGATGAGTTTGCTGGTGCCTGCCGCAGCTGGTCTGCTTTGCTTCAAGGAGTTTGTTTGATAAACAATATAGTTTTGTCACTGGAGGGTAAGCAGCGGCAGTCCACGTCCTTGAGTATCGCTTGGGCTTGTGGTTGTTTCCTGAAAGAGACACAGCCCAAGAGTGCTGAAGGATCTCAGTGCTGCCTGTGGGATTTTCTTTCCAGCTCTTTGTTTGGAGAGAGGGAAGTTTCTGGCAAGAGAAACTCCTTAAACTGCAGGGCTGCTCAAGGGAAGGTAGTGGTGAGGGGCTGCTTTGGTCATGTTTGCTGCCTTTACCCGTTCTGTCTTTAGACTCAGTCCATTCGCTCTGGCATGATGACACAGCACTGCCTGCAGACAGCTGAAACAGATTGAGGGGCTGGCTGAATCCTGTGAAAACTAGTCAGATTTTTATTTTTTTCTGCAGGTGCTATTGAGCTAGCTCTGGATGGTGCACAGTGCTCCCACTGTATGCTCTTTTGGGGGTAAACTGTTCCTTGTGATAGTTTCTCAGGCTGGCTGCAGTGGGTGGTGGGTTGATTTGTAATTATTTTTTTTTTAAACCATTGCACTCTTCCTGAGGGTTCTAGTTTGTCAGAGACAGGTGTGAGTGAGCAGCAGACCTGTCCCCTGCTCCTGGTATTCATGTACCTCTCAAAGGAGCTGCTCTAAGGGAGCCAAAGGGTAAACCCAGGGATGCCTGGGATGACAGTGATGATAAATCGTGAATTCTTGCCAGTGCTTTGTCTGTATGTCTTTAAGGTTTATTTTTCCTGATGTGAAAATGGAGGTGACATCTGTGTCTAATGTGTGAGGCTGTGACCTCGGTGAAATCCACTGATGGATGTTGCATCCAGAGCAGTCTGAGGCTGCTTTGCAGGGACACTGCCCTTGCTGAGCCGGCTCCTGTGCAGGCACCCTTGCAGTGTCCCAGGACTGGGAATACAGGAAGGCTGTTCTTTCCTTGGGGCCTGCCTTACACTGACCACAGTGCAGCTTACGTGGGGAGAGAGTGCTCTGAACTGCCCCAGCATGTGTTTAGCCATCTGGTCTGGTGACGGTTCATCTCTGATCCCCCAGTATGCAGCTGGTATCTTCTAGCTGCTGCCAGAGGCTGAGTTTTGCTGTCCCTTTGCTGCTTTGGAGCTTTAGGGCTGAGCAGTCTGTGTAGCTGGTCATAAACCTGAGATAAGAGCAAGCCTCTAACCCTGGACAGCACAGAGGGCACCAGCACCTGGTCAGAGACACCCAGCTAAGCATTAATTCTATTCTCCACAGGTTATCATTGTGTGCTACTGAAGTCTGCTGGTGCTCTCCAGAAAACCTTATCTCTGCCGCCTGATCTGCTGAGGCTGTTTCTAATAAAGCTAACTACTGAAAAGTGGATTCAGCTCCCTCCTGATGCATGAAGACAAGTAAGTTTTTCCTCCAGCACTGCTGCTCTGACCCCCTTCCCGCTGAGCAAATAAAGCTGCCTTACCCCACTGGCTCTGATAACAAACCCTCCCTGCCCAGCCAGCAGCTGGCTTTCGGGGGCGCTCTGCAATGGTGGCTGTGCTGTGGCATCTCCCAGCAGAGTTAACTGGGTGCCAGAGAGGACATGTGGGGCAGAGCTGGGACTAATCTGCAGGCAGGGCCGTGCTCCCCACACTGTGTTTGGAGAGGGTTGATGATTGCCAGCACTGGGCTGGAGATGCTCAAGGAGCCTGGCTGGGGAAGGCTGGTAGTGACCAGTCACTAACCTCGCGTGCGCTCAGCAGCCTGCACTCCCATTTATTACCACTTAAAATTTGCTGTCTCTGCTCCAAATGGAGTGTTTACAGCATTGACACGAACAGCTGTCCCAGTCAGCCAGATCATAACAAATGGGAGCTCTGGCTAGAGTGTTATTTTCCTGCAAGGGGGCAATACATCTTATTACTAAACAATGAAGCTTGTGATGGATTGTGATGAGTCTCTTTGCTGTCTTGCTTGATGATCACACTGAAAAATAAACGTAAAACCCAAGATGTTCCTAGGAATCTAGGCAAGGCTTCACATTGTACCAGGGGAGAGACGGTGTTGAGGTCCTCCTGAGCCTTAACTGAAAGAGCCTTTGTACTAGGCTATCAGTTATGCTGTCTTCTCTCCAGGAGGGATGAGCTGGGAGGGATGTTGCAGTTGGGGGAGAAAATATGGGGAGAGAGAGAGGAGGAGGTGCTGGTCAAAAACGTGGGGTGTAGCAAGAGCTGAAGACAACTGGTGTCTTCCCTGGGAACACTGCAGAGCTCTTGCACTTGGTAATGTTGACTGTTGTCTGATTAAAAGGCAGTACAGGTTGAACAGTGTCATTTTGATCCAGCCTGAAGCAGGATTGCATTATTGGGGGAGCTTATGACTTGAAGGAGGGGGAGTGGGGACAAAGTGCTCCAGGGGCCATGGAGGAAAATGATGGTTATGGGGAGAGGCAGCGCACTCCCTGAGAGACAGGCACATCATCCTGCTGCTTCAAGTGACTCGTGTGGAGAACCGTGAGCCGTAGCCTCTCTGAGCAGAGCGCTGGAACAAATTATATGCTCATTTAATGCCAGCACAAAATTGGAGGAATCGTGTTGAGCAGAACGGAGGTGAGACAGTCTGAATCAGCCACCTCTGCTTCTGAGCAGCTGCAGCAGCAAAGCTCAACCCTGTGCAGGTAACATTACCTGCAGCTTGGTCGCTGCAGAGATATCAATGGACTCCTGGACCGAGCTCTGCGAGAGCCACGGAGGGATGCTAGCTGGCTAAAGATGGTGTGTGACTCACCCAGCTCCTACACATACCCACGCACCCTTCTCCTCGTGCTGTTTTTAAGCACAAGGACTGCTGGATTTTCTTATCTGCTCTCCCCCAGCCTAAGGGTGTTTTCTTCTAAATGGGAACTGTGAAATGATTAGAGCAGGTGGTACTGTGATTTTTACACCATAATAAATATATTCAGAGTACAAGTGGGACAAGCAGAACAGACCCAAGGGAACCAGCATCTCCTCTATTTGGGCTGTACAGGGTGCAGATGCAGCACAATGGGGCTGACAGCAATGAGGACCGGTGCCGGCTGTGCGAGTGACACTGGTAGTGTTGGGAAACCAATTAAAGCTCATTTAAAATATTAGCATATCAGCAGGCAGGAATTCTTCCGACTGGATTGGTTTCACTAGGGGATTGGGGAATAGGGCCAGCGTTCGTCTGGCAGTTTTTTCTTTCAGCACACTTCCATTCAGCTCCTGACCTGCCGGGGCATTGAGGGACCTGCTGGAGGAGAGGGGCAGAGGGACTTGGTGTGTCCCTTGGGAAGGGTATTCCCAGCCTTGCACTCCTCCAGCAGGAGCTGTGGCAGTGAATAGCGGTGGGGGACAGGAGCCATGAAAGCAAACAACAAAGCAGCGCTGTTTTGATGTGTGTGTTTGTGGAGTGGATGAAGGAGGAGGAAGCTTTTAAAAAATCCCAGTCCTCTTTTTCCCAACAAGTTCTCCCTGGTATATATTTATTTTTAGTGTCTATTTAGCAGAGAAGAGGGGGAGGACTGTCTGGGAAGGGGGTTTGCTGAGAGGGGGTGGGTTTGTGATCCAGACAGATTCAAAGACAGACTTAAATAGAGCATTAATGGAAGAGGGGAGCTTTGAGACAGCAGCTTTCTATTCTGGCAAAAAACGAGCTTTCTGTGTGTGCCGACTGCTGCTCAAGCACAGGGGTGGTTGGTCCCTGCACAGAGGAGCTTTCATTTATGTGTTCCTGGAAGTCCTCATGCTGGTTGGGGGGATTTTTGGATCAGGTCCTGAAAACATCAGGAAGAGGGAGTGGAGGTGGCTTACCCCATGCCTGGTGTGCGTGCACCATGGTGGAACAAGCAGTATTCCTGCCAGCTTTGGGTCTCAGTTGCCTTTTTCCAGACATACATGAAAGCAGCCTGGCCTGGTGATCTGTAGGTTTCTGCTGGAAACTTGGTCTGGGAAAGACCTTGTGACTTTGCCGTATTGCCTGGGTAGAAATTTGGGCTTTGAAGCAAAGCTCTTCTGAGCTTCTGTTACCTTGTTCCTGTGCTGTCTTTTCCCTCAAAATTGTACTGAAACTGGAGAATCCAGTGCTGAAGGATTTACTTGACATCAGACTGCAGACCAAAATCATTGTGCTCCCTTTTTTTATTCCTGTCAAAGTCATGGTGCGCTTGAAAATTTTATTTCTGACTGTTCAATAAAGGTGAGTGCTGGGACCAAGAAACTCATCTGCAATAAATCTGTGCCCGGTGACTGTCCGCGACCAGGCTGCCCTTTCCTCAGGTGCATTTGCTCTTTGGGTTAATCAAACCCCAATTTCTTCCCACTTGTTTTTGCTGGTTGATACCAGCATTTGAAAATTGCAGTCATGTTGCTTAGTTACCATGGGGTAGAGAAATTGCATGGACTTAATTTCTGTGGGTGGCTGCGGATGGGTGTACAGGCAATTCCCAAGCAGCTGCATGGGGCGGGAGGGAAATTCAGGACCTGCAGTATTGCATGAGAGATCAAGGATACAGATCTAACTGGAGCGAGAGACTGAAATAGGAGTTAGTTGACCAGATACATAATTTTTGTGGCCCTGGGTACATATTACAAGAAAATAGTCCCGAAGAAGGACTCCGCATTCCCGCACTAGGAGTAGATGTGCTCTAATACCTCTGTATCACTAAAGAAATCACAACCTGGTCCCCAGACGCAGACTTTGACAATCATTTCCTGCTAATGCTTTGGACGAGTTTGTCACTCAAATATTTGCTGAGAGGTGAGATTCTTAGCTCAGTCTGTGCTTGGCTGAGTCCTTGCCAAGGAGGCACAAGGATGATGGGAGAGGTGACCTGGGCTGGTGTTGGTTTCTGCACTCGGAGGAATTTTGCCTCTGAAAAATGCAAATGTGGTTGGAACCAATTTTGTTCAAGAACGTGAACAGACACTCAAAGGACCTTTTTTCACTTTCCCCATGACTTCTCAGTCTCTTAATTGCTAGGATGAATGCATAAACCCTTATACTGAAGTGTTCACAAGAGCGGGTTTACTCATTTTACTCTTTTTCTTGGCATAAAAGGCATCTTATTAAGCGGGTTTTAATGTTTGCTCACCAAGAGACATGGATTATAAAGCTTTAGAAATAACTTGCATCTGGAAAAGCCAATTAATAAAACAAAAATTCTGATGTCATTTTCTCATAAATTAACAATTTATAGATAATTTACAGTGCTCATGTCATTAGGCAAATGGGCTTTAAATTGATTTCAAATTAGTGGGTTAATGATTTCCCACAGGTACCCTTTCAATGGGCAGCATATGCATGGTGGTTTTTTTCAATAAAGGGGTAGGTGTGCAAACTCATGCCTCTGTAATTGAGGCAATAATTGGAGTGGTGATCACATTCAAGTGCAGTATTGATCTGTGAAAAAGTGCTGACTGTCTCCATCACTGTGGCAAAGAGGGGGTAGGAAAGGACTCTGGGAAAGACTGCAGTCTTTGCATATTTCTTGTATAATAACTTTCATTTTGGTACCCGTTAACTCCAGGTGGTGCATTAAGGGAGCCAATTGATTTGGTATTGTTAAATAACCTTGCAGTTCATAGTACTAGAAAAAATATTCAGCCGAGTTCTAATTATAGTTGTAAGGGAACAATATGTCCCCAGATTGATTAAAAGTGGGGTGATGACTGTATAGAGTCTGAGACCAAACCAAGGAGGGAGATGAAGCGTTCTCATTGCTGCTGCGATGCCCAGGCTGCGTGCTGCAAGCCTGGCCCGGGAGCCAGTCTCCAGCCTTGTCACCGCTCTGGTGTCAGCTTCCACCTCTTGTGTGATTTTCTTTCACCTCATTTTTTTCTTTTCTGTCATTTTGTCCCACCTGCAAGTGCTGTGAATACTTTAGGGGACAGCCTGACTGGCTTGGGTATATTAGCACAGGGAGCTGAGGTTGGAGCCCTGAGGTGCTAGCAGAAGGTAAGCAACTGATATCTCGGCTTGGTCAACTGTTAGTTACCAGGAGGTCCAGACTGGTGTCACACTGGAGCAAATCTGGAGCAACTCCACTGGGCTGGTTGGCATTTCTGTAGGCTTGTGCTGGCGTTAATAAATGGATGAACTGGGTTTTTTGCATCTTATCACCCTGATGCAAGAGGCATAAGAAGTGCTAATGAATTCCTCCTCTGGGAGATGAGTTACTGTCCCTGCCCTGCTGTGGAGTAACTGTGATGGAGAGAGATGCCTGCTTGAGATCACGGGAGGGAAGAAGGGGCTTCCCTCCCATTGATGTACTGCTGTTTCTGTGAGCCCCGCTTCACATGGGTGTCTTTTGCAGCGTGTGGCCACCGAGGCAGGACAGCACTGAACAGAGATTACAGTCTGGGTTGGCAACTCCCTGAGCAGTGCCCTGGGCGTTGTTATTTGGCGCCACAGATGGGGGGGCTGTGTACCATGGAGGATTGTGTTTTCACCATGACGGACAGTAACTCATGAATTAAACGGCTGTGGAAATGGATTTTGTTGGCAGTACATATTTGTGGAGTGCAGTCTCCCTGTGACTGGCTGTTTACACAAACTCTATTGCTTCCAAGCTTTGTATTGCAAAATTAAATTCCTCCTGCATTAAAAATTTATGTTGGATGAAAAGATCAGTATATTGAAACTTGGTGAGAATATCCCCCTCCATGCACATACACAGCTCATTTAGATGTACCTGCCCTATGAATGCCAGCTCATGATCCAAATCATGTGAGATAAGGTTTATAATTACCTCCTATCAGCGCTCTTTAGGAAGTGGAAAGGTGCCCTTAAATAGGGGATGATCCCTATAAAGATGGAATTTATACGAACTGAGCAGTTGTTATTGCATCCCTTAGTGTCGCCTGTGCTTCCAGAGGTGTTGAAAAGAACCTACAGAGAGAGATTTATGGGAAAGCGTCTTTTCACAGTGTGTTATTTTGGATTCAAGGACACTGAGATTGTGTCGTTTATTACACAGAGCTACTTGTGTCAGTACACAATTCAGCTCGTAATTATAGCCTTTCATCTTATTAGCATATGTAAGAGTTTATATAAGTTTTATCCAAACATTTTTTAATTTATTAGGTGTTCTCCTTGTATCTGCTGTGCCCTAGGGCTAAGAAACACTCTGCACTTGTTTTTTATGTAAATTAGACCTTAAAGATACACATAAATCTGTAGACATGCTTCTACCATTTAAAAATGATGCCTTAAGATGCATACAATAAAGGGAATAAGGATTTAAAGCCCCATCTCAGTAGAATACACTTGATTTTGTATATATTTTGAAGGAAAGCAGATACAGCAGCACATCTTGAGTTTGGGGAGAGAAGGTAGAATTGAGGGGTGGGAAACGAAAGGGGAAACAGGCCGATGGTGATAGTGGAGGTGAGCAGCGGGTCAAGGTAGATACCCAGAACAGGGCAGGGATGGGAGGGTGGCACAAGAGGAGAAGGCTGGAAAGGCCTCAGGATGAGGTCTTTGGCATCACTGTAGATGTGTTCTTGACATAGCCGCCATGAGTCTTGCATGGGACAGGACAAATGCAGAAGTCTGTTATAAGCAATCAGTATTGATGCTGCCCTCATGGTGTGGAGGGAGCCCTGACCTTCCTAGCAGAAAGGCATATTGGTGCTGGGTGTCTAATGGTGTTTTCTGGTGTTCCCTCTGGCCAGACAGAGCTTGGCGTCTTCTATATTAAATTCCCTTTTCCCATTTAACTTGCACACTGTTTATTTCTGCCTTCCTGCTTTTGGCTGCACGCTGTGAGTCTGGAGGAGCTGTGACCTGAAAGGACCATCTGTTTCTGTGGGTGCAGGCTGCTGGCAGGCAGGAGGGGTGGCAAGGGCTGGGGAGGAGGGCTTCAGCTCCCATATGCTGCTGTTCCCCATGCCTCCTTGCCGGCTTGGTACTTCAAAGGCAGGGGGAAACCCAAAAAATAACTAACCAAACAAAAACCCCCTCCGTTACCCTGGGCAGCTGTAGTGGAGCCAGACTATCTGCGAAGAGTGACTTGTTTCCTCCCTGCACCAGAAACCCTCATTTGGTCACGGGAGTGATAGGTCAGGCAATGCCATTTTCTTCCAGCAGCTGCAGGGCCTTTCACTGGCACGGCAACGACGCTTGTGGGTACCCAGAGCATGGACCTGGGAGCACCTGGCTTCAGAAGGGCTTTGATAACAAACCTCTCTGATTTCTCGTGATCAGAGCTTCCGTCATTGTCTTCAGAAACCCACAGAAAGGCTTGGGGTGTAGCCCACAAAGACTTCCAATTTAGGAACCCAAATGGGAATTTGATGCTTTTGCTGCTGGCAGCCTGTGAATGAAAGCTCCTGCCCCGCGGTGCTATCTGTAAGTATCTGTCACTCTCCACACTTAGTGACAGTGCGAGATACAACCTCTGATTAATGCCTCTGGGGAATCTCTACAATATTGTTTTGCAAGCAATTGTCATTTAACATTAAGGTAAATACCTTGCAGCTATGAACTAGAAAGCCTTTTTCTTTTCCTTCCTTTTAGAAACAGCCTCTTGCCTTCACGAGCTCTCTGGCTGACATTAAAACTGCCTCTCATCTGCCGGTGCTCCGGCCAACCTCCCGCTACCCCAGAGCTGGCCCTGAACAGAATGCGATCGCCTGCACCGGCTCGGGCCACGGGCAGAGTGGCTTCTGCTGCCATGGCTGGGAAACCTGGCCCGGGGGGAGGGAAGGAAAAATAGAAGGGAAACTTGCTGCTTTTGCCCTTTTTATCTCTTGTAGGAGGAGACTGCTGGTTAGTTGGCACAGGCTAGTGCTGAGTGGTTGGATATGTAAATGAGTTCACTTTCATTAGCAATCTTGGCTATGTGAAAACGCCATTAAGTCCGGCAAGGCTCATCTCTTCTAATACTTGTGTTTCCCCTGGAGACATCTAGGTTTCTAAGATAATAATTTCTTATCAGACTCTGGTGACTTTTAGTTAAGAAAGTAGCGTGATGGGGGAGTCACCACTCCTAATGTTTTTCCTTCATTTCTAAATTATATGAACTCTTTTAATTACTGTTGCTTCCCTGAAATGTTTAGCTTCCCCCTTTGCTTGGTCCTTGTTGCCTCATCTGGTTCTTGCAGATGTAACCCAACCTAATGTGGTAGCCAAAACCTACAACAAAATCTCTCCCACCACTCTCTTCAGTGGAGTTCAAATGGAATGGTTTTGGTGGGTCACTGCATCGTTGCAGGCAATAATGGTGCTAGTGTGTGCCCTGTGCCCCTGTGAAAGTGGTGGAAGTTTTTTCCTGTGAAGGACAACAGTCTCTCCTTTTTCCAGCAACCCCCCAAAGAGCCAGCAGTGTGCCTTGGTCTGCCTTCTTCACAGCAATGCAAACAATTACCGTTGCGTGAAAGCCACGGCTGCCCATGCTTTAACAGCATTGCAAATTACACTCATAAATTCAGAGTGCAGCTAATTGTTGTTTTATGGAGTAGATGTTCTTTAGGAAAAAAAATTAATCTGTAAACAATCTGATGCCCTGCTGAGTAGAGGGCTATTTATCTTGGGTGAGGAATAGCCTTCCAGAGCTATTTAAGTGCAAGGTGGATGACAGGCTTTTCAAGGGCACTCACATTCCCCTAGTGTGGTTCTGGGCAAGTGGGATCCGCAAGAGTTTTTTTTAATATGGGGTTTTACCTGTCACTAGAGCAATATGCCTTGTGATTATGGTGTTATTACTTGTTCTGGAAACCCCTCTGGCCTGGCTGAGATCGGGGCTCCCCTGTGCCTCCCGCTGTCCTTGTGAAGGGGAAGGATGCAGCTGGTTTGAAGGATTACACTCAAAGTGGATGCGACTGGCCAGGGACAGTGAAGGGAAGCGAGATGCTGAACAGACACTGCTTTGTTAATTTGCCAAGATACTGTTACATGGTATCTGTCACCGTAAGGAGGTGCCGTGAGAACGTTTCTGCTCTTTGTCTGTCTTGAGCCAGGAATGAGCTGCTCTGGAGTCTTGGCCCAGAGTGTTGACCTGGAGTGGCCTCACCCTGCACCCAGGAAAGCCAGTCGTGAAGCAACTCCCCCTCTTGCTTGGGGATGTCCAGGCTTTTGCTGCTGGAATGACTCTAGCTAAGCTTAAGCTCCCCTCCCTTAGTCCCCCAGCACTTGCAGGTGAGCCAAAACCTGCTGCTTCTCGTGGTGACAATCTCACCTTCAGAGGCTGTTCCCTCCTCTGAAAGGCCACTTTGCTTCCCTGAGTGTTATCATTCTTCTGAGCCCATCTCTTTATTCCTAATTGGATCCTCTGTACTCAATTGTCTTCATCTGTGAAAATGTTATGAGGGTGAGGTTTCAGCACTTTTTTCTTATGATAATTTATTGTATTTTAATTCTGCTTTCAGTGTGCAGTGACTTGGCAGGATATGTGATTTGCAGGGAGGCAGAGAGTGGGAGGCTTTATAAATAAAATACCTGCGTCTATTCCATCTCCCTTCACAACCGGGGGCTGATCTTCATTATGCCAGGGCAAACCTGGGAAGCTTTCTACTAAAATTTAGGGTGGCAGCAGCACAGTGCTGGTGCTGCAGAGATGAGAATCTGACTGCATGTGAACTGTCAAGGCTATAGCTTTCAGGGCTCTAACTAGACAATGTATGTGTATTTTAATAACTGTAACCTTCAGTTTCTGCTGAATGTGCAGAAAGTAAACCTGCATTATAATAGCTGGAAAGGTTGTTTGTGGTAGATCTTGATATACTGTTTGGAGTGGGCTTTGCTTTGCTCCAGGAGGCTCCAGTGAGGCTTTGGAAGGGAATGATGTACTAATTGAGAATTCAGCAAATAACAGCTTATAAAAGGTCCTTGTCTAGTAAGGTAAGAGACACCTCTAAAAACACTCTTTCACTGGTTAGAAGCACGTAAGAGAATGTCCTTGTGGGCTGAACAGGACACTTTAGTTATAGGTTATAACAATGCTTTGAGCTTTGCAAATGCTGCGTATAATCAGAAATGCTTTTGGCTCTTCTTTGTGGTGCTGAGGTGTAGCAGGAAGGACAGGGAAGCTTGTTCTGTGGTTTTCCCTTTCAGTGCATGGAGGGGACTGCTGGGAGCTGTACTGAAAGCTCCTGAAAAGGGCTTGGGCACTGTAAGGAACTTGGGTATAAATGCCAAGTTTGGCATATGCTTTGCTACAGTGAATGTTGCTGGGGAGCCAGGCTGAGATCTGATACCTGAAGTGGGGCCTGGGGGGACTCAGACCTTTAAGCACATACAGCTTGCTTTATTTGGCTTGGTGTCAGCTGGGGTGGCTCCTATTGTAACAGCTACCCTTTTAAAGGGGAAAAACTTCATAGCTAGTTGAAAGTGAGCAAAAGCGTTTGAAATGTAAGGTTGATCCAGGCTTTCATGTAAACAATATGCCTTGTGTGGGGTGTACTCTTGGCTGGCAGCCCTGGAAGAGCTGACAGTGACCTCTTCTATGAGGGTGGGAGGAAAGGTCTCCCCGGGAGGTGTCGTGCTGTCACGCTGCTGCTGCCGGAGTCTGATCCTGCTTCAAGAGGAACAGACGCCAAAAGGGGCAAGAACAATAGCTGAGCACAGGAGTTGGCTCGCTCTGGTGTGAGCTTGGCTGGCGGCTCTCCTGCTGGAGGACCTGGGGCCTGACCTCCTGTCTGATGAGCTGAGCTGGAGCCCCTCATCTCTGCTGCTGAATCAAGGGTTGCTGTCTTATGGGGTGAAGGAGGTAAAGGCTTCAATCAGTGCTCTGCTGTAGTTGCCAGGCGAGAGCATGTGTGTACGTTACTGTTAAAATTCAATGTATGGAGTAACCAGTAATGCTAGCTCTTGGCAATTGGTCAGAATGACTTGAAGGGGAGAAAATCCTCCTCCATCCCTTCCAACCCCTGATGTGGTTTAAAGGAATCAGTTTTTATTCCTGGTCTGAATGTGAGCTTGCTCTAAACATTGAATGTTTCTGTGAGTAGGCTCAGCTGTATTTGTGTGTGATCCCTCTTGCTGCTGTACTGGGGCCCCTCGGACTTCCCCTGCTGTACCTCTGCAGCTGAAATATCTCAGCTGTAACCTATTTAGCTTTCCTGACAAAACTTTTCAAACAAAGCACCAGGCTTTGCAGGCAGCGCGTGGGTGAATGTGAGCAAAGCCAGCAAGGTGTTCAAATTCAAGTAGGTCAGAAGTGAAAGAGAATTTCACAGGAAACACTGAGACATGTATTTTAAGTGATTTTTGTTCCAAATAGAAGTCAATTTTTTTTTTTTTTTTGAAACTTGGGTTTTCTAGAATAGAATCTAAAAAATAAATCCCTTCCACCCTGAAAATAATCACCCAAACCTTCAGTTTAATCAAAACATTTATCTCCAGTAGATTGGCTGGGAGCTGTTCCAAACTGGTGCAATTTAAGCTCATTTCTAAGTTGAAATACATGTGATCATTCAGCAGAGGATTTGCAAAGCTCCTGACTTTTCACGTGCATTTCAAAGCTGTAGCCCTCAACAACTCGCATGAATTCAAGTCAATCATTTTAAAAACAACTGCAGCGCTGTGACCTTGGTTATCGTGCAGCCAACCTTTCCACCAGCGTTCCTCCTGTGTTGCTTTCAAATCCATGCCCTTGGGCACGCGGTTCAGGTGCTTTCCGAGTTGAGGCCCAGCGTACAAACCCTTGGTGAAGTTCATCTGTGGGAACAAAGGGCCCTTATTCCACTGTCACTGTGATTGCTGCGTGGGAGTGTTACAGTGGTGCGGGGGGAGGAAGGGGGAATATGCTTCTGTGCAATCACAAAATTGAATTCATTCTGTGTATTAATGTAGCAAGTGTCATTTTCTTTATACAAAATAGAAAGTTCAAGAAATAAGAGGTTTAACTTAAGTCATCAATACAAAAGAAATATGCCTCCGGGTGTACCACTGTAGACAAATGAAGCTGGGTGTTTGTCTAAACAACCTCTAGCTCGCAGGCAAGTAAAGAAAAAACACTCAGGATGTGACATTTCTTTAAGGGGACTTTAATGTTTTGATTTACCTTCACTAAGGAGCAGAACATGGTTGTGTTAATGGAGCTGCCCCAGCCCTGAACTTTGCTGGTTCCAGTGTGTTTGTGTGAGCACAGAACACGGGTCCCTGGGGAGGGGGACTTGGCTGGAGCTGGCTGGTGAGGCAGCTGATGTGTGAGTCGCTGCAGACCTGCCTCTTCTTCTGCTGAGCTCACTCCACACACGTGTACCCTTCCTGGGGTCTGATGGGTTTTTGCAGGTTTTGGAAGGTTCCTGTGGATGTTGTGGCACTGCATGCAATTTGAAGTGCGTGGCTTTGTTGTCTCTACTGGGAGTCTATCTGTAGAGAAGATGAGCTGTGGATGAAGCTGTACGTTTCAAGCAAAGGTGAGATGTGCCCAGTGGCGTGGTGGGAGCGAGGCATAGATAGACCCAGGAGCTGGAGTGCTGCAAAGCATGTGCCAGGAGCCTCCAGCCTGGTTTTGTCCTTGGCAGCACCCTGGTCACCCTGTGGGCAAAGCTGTTGGCTGAGTATCTGGGAATGCAGACTTGAACAGGAATCCTGGGGCAGTCTTGTGTCTGTCCACTCCACAGAGCAGGGACCAGTGAGTGCTGGCAGCTGAAACACCAAGCGCCGCCTTGACATTTCCTTGTCGCCCCTTCACAGCCACTGAAACTGCTCCTTTATGGCTGTGAGCTGCAGGAAACACAGGAACGATTTCTCCTTTGACATTTGAATTGCAGACAACACTTCCAATTAAATTTCCCTTTTTTTTAAATAGATGTTGGTTCAGGTGTATTAGCCTCTTTATTTTATTAGTGTTATTATCTGTTGTTGAGGTGGCTAGCGATGCAGAATTTGCTGACATTTTTGCAGAAAGGCTTCTGAAAGCATTGCCTGCTCTTAACCTTTGGGGACATGTGGGACTCCGCTTTTGGGCATTTGCCAAGGCCGTGGCTGTCTTAAAAGCTCTACCTCTCTTCTGGGATCTGCAACCCCAGTGAATCCAGCACATGCTGGAAGTCCCAGGACATCTTTAATTACCCTACCCCTTGGCTGCAGCCTGTAGGCTGCCTGCCTGGGTGGAAGGTGGTGGGGTCTCTGGGTAGGATGCACAGGAAAACCCCAGACTCACCTCTGGAATTGCCTCCTGTGAAGGTATACAGCTGCGCCCAAATACTTCCTAATGCCTTTGCTTTTCATCTCTTTCATTCTGCTGGCTGGATAAAGGTTTTCTTTTTCTCATGATGATGAGAGATGTTCTTTGTCAGGGCTCTTAATCTCTGAGGCTCCGCAGATAAACCTACAGACCTGGAAAGACAGGGGAGAAGGAAGATGCAGCTAGTCAGGCAGGGAGAAGGAGGCTGAAGAAAGAGGAGGGGGAGGGAAGTGGAGGGGAGGGGGATGTTAGGAGAGGGTGAGTTATGTCACATTGTTAATTTGTGTTACTTGTCCTATTCTCCCGAGCTGTTGTGAATTAGAACAAACTGGGTCAGCAGAAACTTTCTGGTCTCCCAGCAGACGCATCAGGAGATGATGTACAGGGATTTAGCCATATGAAATGTATTTTTTTTTATTATTGTTTTCCAGTGTGTTGTGGCTGGGGTTTAGCTTGGAATAGCTTTACTGAGAGACCTGCAAAGGCAACAGTTGTGGCATTACCCGCAGTGAGCAGGAGATGTGCGGGGATCAGCTGTGTGGCTGTTCCAGGCAACAAGTTATGTTGCAGGGATTTTGCTTTGTACAGAGCTATGTGGTTAAATCCTTTTCATCTTCTTTATGACTGGTGCTGCTCATATAAGTTACTTTCTCTTCTGCTAGAGATAGCTCTGGTCCTAGTGTGATAGGAGAGAGAAATGCCCTTTGCTTCACAGAGTGCTGAAGGCTAGCGCAGCTGCCTTTGCTGATTATTTTAAAGGCATTTGGGATGCAGGAGGAAGAGGGCTTGCAGCTGCTTATCCTAGTGCCAACACCAGTAGTGGTGGTCTGGATCTGAACTGGAAGAGCTAATATCCAGTTCCTGGCAGGTCCAGAGGCTGTGGGCTAGGTGGGTACACGGGGGGATGCCTTTTGATGCTCTTCAGCCATGTACCCTGAGTTGGGTGGTTGGGGCAGAGCTGTGCTGTGACCCTCTGGGACAAGACGGATTGCCTGGATATAAAAGCTGAAAACATCCTAGGCTCAGTCAGCCTCACAAGGGCATCCTGCCTAGTGTACAGCTGGAGGAATACCACTGAGCATTGTTAAATGCACCAGCCATGCAACATAAGGTCCAGTTTCCTCTTCTACTACGTGTATGTAAACTCTGTCTAAATGATCCAAGGCTGGATCCAGACCCCTTCTGGTATTTGGGTGAATGGGTCATCTGTGCCCCCAGGATTGATGCCTGCTCTAATCAAACTCAGTATTTCTTCTGACAGTCCTTTGCCTCTGTATGGCATCTTCCATGTCAGTAAGTCCTAGTGCCTCTACAAGCCTTAATTACCTGTCTTTTTCATCACGTCCCTGTGGAGAAATATAATTCCCTAGTTTATAGGTAGAAGCTTTGAGGCGTAGAGAGGCTAAGGTCAAGAGGAGAGATGCATGGGGAATGATAATACAGATCAGCAAAGTATTTTGACACTTATATTCCTTCTGATTCTGAAGGAGAATCAGAAATGTTGAATTATCTGTGCCTTTACAAACTTCCTTATTTACAAATATGTGCAGCTCACTCCTTGCTGATATAAGACAAAGAGTAATTGAGAGGAGCAGTGCTCCCGGGAGACTCCCTTAGCAGGGCATGGGACTGTATGCCTCTTGGCAAGAGAGGTTTGGGGCTTGAGATGTGTAGCAGGAGTGAAATGCAATTTATGAGGGCATAGATTTAAATGAATTGGATCATTTATAAAATCAACTTCTCCGGGCTACTTAGCTTTTTGATGTCTCACCAGTATTTAATTGTCTTAACTTGGTCTTAATAGAATTATTAGGTTTTATATCTCTGTAGATCTTGATTTATTTCCCAGCTCTCAATCTATTGGCCTGTGGCAACACTTCTACTTAGCTTTGATTTGCAGGGGGGAGGAAAGTTATTAGACCAAGTTTGTTCTGCATTGACAAAGGGAACAGTGCTTAACCAAATTATCTGTCTGTAGCCCAGTAGTAGCAGCCACAACAAAAAAGGCTCTGGGTTTGGCATTCCCAGCTGCCTGTGGTGTATTTGTTTCTCTGGTGGTGTGAATGGTGGGGGGCTGTACACAGGAAGGGGATGGTGGCTTTGCTGTGGTTGAGTGCTGCTTACTGTCCTTAGAGAGTGTGAGGGGTTGCTGCTACTAAGTCGGAAGAAATGGATAAAAACCTTTTCTAAGCAGAGCTGCGAAATGAAGTTTTGAGCCAAAGTTTCAGTGTTTGTATTTTTCTGAAGTGCTTAAGTATGTTTTGAAACAAAGTCTTTATTTGTTTTCATTTGATTTGATACAAAACAGGATTTTCAGGACTTGAGCCAAGATGAAATTTCACTTTTCACATCTTCCTTGGTCAATGAATAAGGTGAAGCAAACAAAGAAATTAACTCCCTGAATCAGCTGCATTCTCAGGCTGCCAAAGTTTTGGGTGGGAAAGACGAGATTGGCCCCATATCCTCTGGGACCCTGCTTTTTAGAGAAGAGGCTGGCCAGCAGCAGATTGGGGAAGGCATCTTGGGACACCAGTGGATTTACCTCGTAATAACAGCAGGGGGTCAGTGACAGCTCTGTCTGTAGCTGATAAGTAAAAGAACAAGCTCAGAACTGCAGGTCAAGAAACAGCAGCTGTCATTACCCTAGAAGCCCTGATAACATAATCCTTTAATAAAACCAACATAATACCAGCAGCTGAAGGCGGGGAAGGGAGAGGAAAACTAGAAAACCTGGCCCTGGGTTTGCTGTGGATAGATGTGGGAGAGGAGG
Organism: Gallinago jamesoni; assembly: GCA_025769975.1. Taxonomy (NCBI): domain Eukaryota; kingdom Metazoa; phylum Chordata; class Aves; order Charadriiformes; family Scolopacidae; genus Gallinago; species Gallinago jamesoni. Next base: position 3,588,532 of record JAOQGH010000008.1, on the reverse strand, counting down.
ATGTGTGCCCAGGTGGCTGGGGCACGGGAGGGCTGGAGCACAATACAGGTGAAGGTGGATGTCTCTAGCACAGGAGGTGGCTTTGCTAGGAAGGATGCTCTGCTGCATGTCCCAATGATTTGTTGTTGTTGTTTTTTAACTTTTTCCCCACCCAAAAGGGAGCAGTAGGACCTGTGCTCCTGCCTGTGCCCTGAACTAACGCTGCAGCTGCCTGCTAGAAGGAATCCCCTCTGGTCACCCCTTGGCCTCTCTGTGCCTGGGCCAGAAGTACCAGCTATTTGGGACCAGGGATCCTCTTGCTGCTGAAGACTCTTGTCTAAGGCTCTTGGAGGCAGCAGGGCTTTGGTTAGCCCCTGCAGAGGAGGGCTGCGTCCTCAGGGCTGTGCAGCTCCTCTGAAGTGGGGAGTTTGTGCAGAGCATTGAAAATAATGCCAAAAGTGTAGTCTGCCTCTTACTGGATATGTTGTCCCTCTGCCCCCCACTTAAGAAAATATTGCCCTCCAAATTCAATCCTGTAGCCTATTATTCATGAGGTCATTACTGTTTAATTTAATCACCAAATGTCAGCTGAATCCCATTTATTCTGCTGGCTCACTAGAGATTTACCTATTTATTTTACATTTCAAATGAATTGCTCATTATTCTGTCATTCTGGGATTTTATTCTGTAATTTATTTTGTGGGCCCTGACAAGTTGAAAATGAGCCCTGGTTCTCTTCTCTGTCTTGCATGTTAATTGTCAGGCCCACGGTTCAACTGTTCGCTTGCAGGACCGAGGGACCTGACCCAGTATGCGGGGAGGGAGGGGACCCAGGCTGTTTAATCCCACAGCTGCTGTTGCTGATTCAACTGTGACAAAAAGGAAATACTTTTTCTCTCCCCTCACTCCTCTGCCTCTTGGGTCAATGTCAAAGGACAAATTGCCCTGTGCGACTTGGTACCGAAATACATCACGGCGGTTGGAGGTGTGTAGAGTCCCTTATGGTGCGTGGGCATCAGTGTGAATGTGCAGTTGGAGTCCTGAGAGCAAAGGCTGTAAAATAAAAATGTTGGAAGTAATACACTCTTTAGGCTATAAATCAGCCTTCTGTTTTAATGAGGTTAGGACAAAACGGTCCTCAGTGAGGGACTGTCCTTAGGTTGCCTATTTCTAGCTCTTCTTTTGCTCTTGTTTTTGTCCTGTGTTGGTGCTGGAGAACACAGACCAGTTGCTCTGCTCCAGCTAGCAGGGTCCCTGGCTCTGTGGTGTCCCTCGCCTGGATTAGGTCTTGTTTGCTGTAGGTCCAGGTGGCCAAGCTCACAGACCAGCTCCTCACAGACAGTTCATGGTGCTGTTTGCCTGGCTACCGAGATCACTGTGTGCGATCTCAGCCACAACCAGCCTCTTTCTCTTTCCTATTGCAGAACACACAATATTATGGAAAACCAATTTTCTGTCTGGATTAGTTCTTTATCTGCCAATTGAGCGCTCTGTGCTATTTCTCAGCTGCCCTGTGAGCTGCTGGGACCCATGGGCCCTGCACATTGCCCCTTTATTATCCAGTTGAAGAGTGGCTCTTCTGTGCTGGAGAGAAGACTTGTTAAGGAAATTCACAAAAGGCCAAAGACACTGGCAGGCATTAGAAAGAGCAAGAGGAGGAATTCGGAGGGTGTGAAGGGGGATTTCAATCTGCAGGCCCATTTTTTGGTGGAATATAAGCTGAGCATGCTCTCAGCATGGTGAGAGTAAACAGCACAAATTCTGGGTTTGTCTTTGACACCTTCCCTAACTGATGCCAGTCCAAAGCACCTCATTGATTTTCTGCTTTGCCCAGCCTGAGATCAGCAGTATGAGATTGCTCCTATTTGCTGGGCTGAGTATTGCCTGCTGCTTCCAGTGAACTTCCCTGGCAGGTGTGTGAGTTGGATGGCGTAGACCTGTTTGGCTTTTTTTCTGAGATGCTGTTCCTGGACATGGTATTTTCGCACCCTTCTCAGCCTGGGCTATCAAGGGCATGGTTTTGGAAAGCACTGTTTCCTAGGACAGGAAAAAGCTTTCTTGGATCTGCCTCGCCATCTCTGTGAAGTAAGAAGTAAGCCTGATCTGGCCAGGCCAATACCCATGAGGCTGTAAGGAGGGTGAGCTACCCAAACAAGCTCTCTGCCTCCTGGTGGGTGCTTATGCTGTAAACTGCTTGAAGCCAGATCTTTCAGTCCTGCTTTGCACAGCACTTTGTACTCTTACTTTGTAAGAGTAATATGGGCTGAAACAGGGTCTTTCGGACATGGCTGCAGTATGAGCAATTGCCAGAGCACCTAAAATGTCAGCGACTCGCTCTGGGCTGTTTCCTGGGATTTATCCCTTTTCCTGGGATCTGGGTTGAGTTTCTGTGCCCTCAGTGGTGAGGTTTTTGGGAGAGGGATTTGCCTGGTTTGCACTTGCTCAGTTCCAGGAGGAATGGGGTGGCCAAGTGCTCAGTACTCATTTTTGTGAACAATGGCTCAGAAAGCATAATTTTCCAACTGGATGTCAGGCATGTGTATTCCTGGATACTTAAGTACTCTTGACTTTCCCCTAACTGAATTTGTGTCCTAGCATTTTTCTTAATTATGCTCCCTGATTCCTCTGTGTCAGTATTTAATTGGAGATTAATAGGGAAAACAGCAGTATGCATCCTGATAGAGGAAATGTATCATGTGCATGTCTCTTCCATGCTCCTGCCAGGCTCTAGGGAAGAGCCTAGCTAAATTTTGGGCTTGTCCTCCCCTTTCAATGTCACTGTCTCTTCTGTTTCCCTCACTGCTGCCCTGCTGATGCCAGGGAGGGTGGCCAAGTCTCCTGATCAGCACCTGTCCTGGAGCAGGCTGGATCTGCTGAGAGACACAATGGGCTGAGCAGGCTTCCCTGTGCATCTCCCCACACCCTGGCTCTTTGGGGTGTGGTGGGGAGGGGTATTTGACCATCAGTAGGTATTTGGTGGAGCCTGGTTAGATCCAGCCAGAGGAAAGGCTCTAGAGCCCTGCTGAGCACTCCTGGTCCTGCCTTCAGCTGAGCATGGGATGACGAATAGAGGTTATTCCTGCAAATGCTCCTTCCACCCATTAACAAGCAGTTAATGGTAGGGGGATCCAATAACAATCCCTCAGACTGGCTCATGAGGTTGTATGGCAGTGTCCCTGCCAAGCAGCATCTCTTGCATCCTCCTGTGACCAGGAGAGCAGTGAAGGGGATGAGAGGAAGGCTGCCAGGGGCACCGGATAAATTTAGAAGCTTAAGCTCCTTATTCTGTCCCCATAAGGTAAGTGTAACCATGACTGACACAGATGTGGCAGCTGGTGTCCCTCTGATAGCCAGGGATGCGGGTCTCAAAATCATTGACTGTACTGCAGCTGAGCACCTGCGTTAGGCTCATTTTCCCCCAAATGAGTGTTACCGGACAGGCTACGAAAGTGAGGAGCAATTCGGTAGGCTGTATGGTGGTTGGGTGTAGGTTTGGTGTTGCAAAGCTCCTTGTACCTCTTAACTGTAAAAATTGCTGCTCCTTTTGAAGCTGCATAAGCAGTCATATTACTGAGAGCACTAAGTAGAAAATAGAGCCCCTCAACATCTTCCCTGCTGGTAACACGTTGTGAAAAGCTTCCTTTCTTTTTAAAAGGAGCAAAAGAGCCTTGCTTTACTGCCAATAGAAGATGCATTTCTCTGGCAATCGGCGCAAAATAAATCTATTTAAATAGAGGTAATTTGGGCCAAAGGAATTGATTTTGCTATCACAGTATGTTGGATAACACTAGTTTGTTTCTTAAAAAAAAAAAAAGATGGGGCAGGACTACAATTTGGTACTTTGCACAGAAGTATAGCTGTTTCCCTCCATGTTTTTGCAGTCTCTCTCAGAGGGGTGTTGCTGTCCCTTCCTCCCACCCCTGGTAGGTTTAGTTTTGCTGTCCCAATTAGCATGCAAAATGCCTGGCTATTTAGTCTAGCCCCACACACCAAAAATGCTTGTTTAACTTTGGATGATTGCAGTTCTAGAGGAGATGGGGGGGGGGGCATAGACATGGCAAAATTAAGGCTTTGGACACCCATAAGCTCTGGTAGAAGATGCAGGGGCTTAGAGCATCCAATAATTGTACCATTGGTTACCTGCAGCCAAGTACTAAAAAAAAAATGAGGTGTCTAAGGAAAATGGATACTTGGTCAGCTTAGGCTGCTGAGTTGTAGGGCCGAGTCGTTATGTCTCAGTTCTTTCCCTCTTTATCATCAACAGGGTGCTTTCCGGCATGGCCAAATTACCCCAGGGCTAAGTAAGTCTGGGTTTTGGTACTGCTGTTTTGTGGTGCCACGGTGGCTTCCTCCCTTCGTGGCCCCTTCTTCGAGCTGAGGCCGGACTCCCCAGGTGGAGGCTGCAAGCTCCCTAGGGTGCTGTTGCTTGGGGGGAGGCTTTGCCTCTCTTGCCCCAGCGAGCCCTGGCTGGAGTGAGGATGCAGAGAGCTGAACCCCAGCAGGTGCTGAGCAACAACACACCGGGGGCAGTGGGTAAGGATGGAGCTGATCCAAACACATCTCCTCAGTGCCTGTCAGTCAGTAGTACCCATCAGACCTTTGAGGGTGGTGGGAGTAAGATGTGAAGGGGAGAGTTGAATTATGGCTGGAAAACCACCAGAACTCTTGGTTTTGATCAGGAAACCTTTCAAATTTACCTCCGTGGCCTGGCTAGTCTAATAATGAATTGATTTCTCTGCGCCTTGGCACATTTTACAGAAGCCCTGTCAATACAACGCACTTGATTTAGTCAATAAGAAATGGGCTGGGGACTTCAGACTGGGATTTAATCATTGCAACATCACTGGTGACATTTCAAGTGACAGATTTCCCATTAACTGGGGAACCCGCTTTGGCTTGTTCCTGCGGTGCCCTCTGATCAGCTAATGTTTGGGGGGGAATTCCCTGCACAGACACTGGTGTTCATGGCTGTAGGACCAGGGAGCTGAGGAGTGATGGAGAAGGGAAGAGCAAGGCTCCAGACCAGCGTAGCGCTGCTGCCTCAGCAGATGCACTGCTGGCTCCATACTCAAGTCCTGCTGTCACGCTGCAAACTTAATAATGTTTGTCAGCAGCTAATTAACACAATAACAACTGCTTTCTGCCAGAAAGCTGCATGGACCCTGCAGATCAGGATTCTCTGCCCTGCTGGGGAGAGGCTGGGGCAAAGATGGGTCTCCAGTGAGTAATAGCAGTGCTGCTGTGCACCAAAGGTGGGGTGAAGAGCTCTTGTCACTTCTGAGGAAAGGCCACCGCTTGCAGATGGCAGAGGGTGCAGCCTGTGGGTGCAATGGGGACTTGTCATATGTGGGAAGATAAGTGAACTGGCCCCTGCTACAATCTTATTAACCATGCTCTTCAGAAGCACGCAGCCACAAGCCACAGCACTTGTCTCACCTAGTAGTTGGTAGGTTTTTAGTGTATTCCCTTCTGTGTGTGGCTGGAGTGTGATGGTTCTGACCTGTCCAATTAAATCTTAGTGCTGGTGAAAATGCCATTCAGGTGGGGGTTCTTTTGCACTTGGATGCAGGACGTAGTTCTGCAGAGTTGATAGCTGGACTGTTCCAGTGGTGGGTCTCCTGCCAAGCCACTCAAGTCTATGGAAATCTGAGACTTCCGCAGGCTCTGGAGTACAGGGATGTCCAGGAAACCACACTTTTCCATCTTCCATCAGAGCTAAGTGGTCATGAGGCAATGAGCTTTTCCCTGCCTTCCCTATGGCATCTTGGGGAGCAAGCTGTCACTTGCTGTGCTTTTGTCAGAGTGGGGGCTGCCTGTGTGAGGCTCTGTCCAGACACCTTTCTCCATGTCATCCCGGTCCACCATTCCCTTGGCAGCTGTGGAACAGAGGTCTCTCCTGCTCCAGTGGAGCCAAGATGCTGCCTGCTCCTCCTGGGCCTGGAGCTGAAGTTTTTGACCGTAGGTTGCTGCCAGCTCTTTGCCTTTCACCAGAGCCCTTTATTCTCAGCAGGGCAAATAGAAAACCCATGACCCCCTCTGCTGGCAGTCATCTCCTGTTGAAATATTATTTCAAGCCAATATAAAATTCATTCACATTATCATCAGTGTGAAATGAGGAGGCAAGGGTTTTCCTTGCTTTTCCCATTAAGAATAAGTCTGCCCTCTGAGACAGCCTGTTTACATCCTTTAATGAGCCTCCGCTGTCTGAAGCGGGATCGCTGCCTGCTCTGCTGAGCACCCTCTGGTCTTTCTGTTCCTCCTACAAGGAGTGAGAAATGCTCCTGAGTCGCCTGAGCAGGGCTCCTGGCACTCCCTCCCCTGGGACTGGCTGTATTTCAGCTCTGCTACTGACACTGGAGGTTTTGTGTGGCTGGGGCAGCCAGATGATGCTGGGACACAACATAAAAACTAGCTGAGAATTCAGAAATAATTCTTTTTGCTGTTGTAGTGAAGGAGGCTATTCTGCTAATTAAGCTAACTCGGAGTCCCTGAGGCTGGGGGTTGGACTCATTTGTACATTAGCTGAGGGGGGGAGGTAGCCAGTGGCATGAGGTCTGAGCTGGGAGCACTCTTGGGGGCTGCACTTCCCATCTGATACAAGCTGGGTTCTGGGGTGCAGGAGTTTTTTTAAGAGAAACTTAGGAATTTCAGAGTTTATCTAATATACCTTATTTCTTCAGGTTATTTTTAGCTTGCTGTGGCAGTGAGATGAAAGCATCTTCCAAGCCTCTAAATGAGGAGCTGCTTGCTTCTCTTCACTGGATCTGTTTTATAGGTGAAGGAGGAGAGTAATAGAGCCAGAAATGTAATTATATCTCTCACAGGTGGGGCTGTTCCATGGCAAGACCTTTGCTCTGTGCCTAGTGGTGAGGAGCGGTGCTCAGCTGCAGGGTTTCCACAAAAGAAACGATGCAGTTATTGACTCCCTCCCCTAGCTCAGGAGGGTGCGAGTGAAGAGAGAGATGCTGTGGAGCCCTCCACAGGACAGGGTGTTGTGATTTGGTCTGGGCTGACACAGCCAGCTCTTTTGGTTTGACTGTTCTGTCTTGCACTATGAAATACAGAGCCTGCTTGGGTTGGCTGTGGTGGGCTCTTGTGTACAGGCAGAGCTAGCACCTCTAATGCTAAGAACTTAGACTTGAGAAGACCAGAGATTGATGTCTAATTTGTCTTTCTCCCACCTCATGGGTACTGGATGGAGGCTCTGCAGAGCGAGATGTGCTGCAAACTGACAGTCAGCAACCTCATCTGCAATTTGTGCCTGACCAGCTCATTCTCTGAGGAAGCAGGCCAGTGCTGTCTGACCTGCCATAGCCTAGGCTTCCTAGGTGGCCTCTCGTGGCCAACACACACAAGCTGTTCCATGCTTATGCTCATATAACAGTGAGGGAAACCCTTCTACCTGCAGATAAGGTGATTTCCAAGCATGCTCTGTGGTCAGTGGGGATGGCCAGTCATTGTCCCCTCCTGTTAGCAGCCAGCTGAAGTTTCCCAGGTTTGAAAACTGTGTTTCTGATCCATTCATGCTGCTTGACACTGACAGAAGAGCGAAGACCTTGTGGTTAACTGATTTAGCTCAGAAAAGTTGTCTCAACTTTGCTCTGTGTCACTTTCTTCCTTTAAACCAGTTGACCAGGACTGAGAATTACCTGTTCACTGGTTATGTGGGCTATGCAGACTTGTCCTTCTTTGCTAGCACCCAAAGGTGCTGCTCATCACAGCTGAGGCCAGCAAGAGGCAGGGGGTACCTGTGGGTGACTGGTGGAGCTAGAAGAAATGGGTGTCTGGGCAAGTAACCAGCATGTGACAAGGTGATCGTTACCCTGTCCTCTGTTCACACCTGGAGGGGACAGAGGTCTGGGTGTGTGAAGGAGCAAGGGGCTCTGTACTCAGCTCACTCGTGGGTAAGAGCACTGTACGTTTCACTGTCTATGGAAACTGGATAATAAGCTGAGCTGGTATCACTTGGCTGCAAAACACGCTTCCCTGACTTGGCCTGGATTGTGGAGGAGGGTGCTGCGTGTTTACACCAGCTGTGGTGCTGACCTAGTAACTACAAAGTAGGGGGGGTTGTTAAAGCATGGAATTGGTCTGCTTTGGTCTGTACAAAGCAGCCTTTTTAAGCTGGTCCTGCTGTGTGAGTTGAAAAACAATGTTGAAATAAGAAAAGAAAACCTCCATAAACAAGAGATCTTGAAGACTTTATCCTAATCCTATGAATGCTTTCTGCATTAAAGCATTACTATAATGAGAATGTGTCAAAGGCTTTGCTGGAAAAAACAACGTTAAAACAGATTAGAGCATCTATCTGTACCATAAAGAGATCTTTTTAGTAGGAACTGCCCATAATTCCAGCTGTCACAAAATGAGACTCCTGGAATGCCCTGTGAGTAGCCATTAAAACTGGGGAAGACTCAGCCACATGGTCTTGCTTTGATTGTTTTCAGTGAAAGAAGTACTCTGACCCTTGGGCCATCATTGCTTTGGGAACCTCTGCCTACAGGAATTAATGACCTCTCATTAAACCAAGTTAATCATTACCTCAATTCACAGTTGACTGCAGGGAGGAGGATGAAGGCCATGCTGTGTGATGTGCCATATCATGTGGCTTGCACTTGGTCCCCAGACTTGTCCCTACCTCCCTGATCAGAAGCATGAGATGGTCAGACAAAGGCTGGTGTGACCCAGGGCCTGAGAGGGGCAAGCTTCAGCAAAGCTGGGGAAAAGGAGTTTGCAGAGACAGTAGCCTAAGGTGGGACAAGAAACTTTGGTTTCTTTGGAGCTATAACAATCAGAATGTGTTCTTTTCGCTGGAATAACTTCAGTTTTTATCATCATCCCCCTCCTTCCTCTAGCAAATAACGGGTTTTTTAAAAAAAAATAAAATCCTCCCATACCTCTGAGACTCTAGCTTAGCTGAAATGACGTTTTCACTTGAAGTGAAACAGAGGAGGAGAAATATCTAGCCACCTTGGCCATTATTTCTCCTCCATCCCAAATGAAGTAGTGGAGATAGAAGGAGAGATGCACTGGGCTGAAGGAGCTAGGGAGTATCTGAGGGAGAACAGAGGCAAGATCAGATTATCATCAATGCTTTTGGGTTTCTGCACTAGTAACAATTCAGACATCAGTCCCTAGATTCTTATTTTGATCCTTTTGAGTTGGGAATATAAAAAGAGTTCTCCTCCATATTCAACAGATGCATCTGAAGAAGGTACAAAGGGGAGAGAAAGTGCCAGATCCTTTAACTTCTTTGAAGAACTGAGCATTTGAAAAAATGATTTTTATTTTAAAAGGGGGAGAATTAGGTTTAAAAATTCAGTAAAGAAAGGGAAGGAGGGGAGAGAAACATAACTTTAACCTGTAATTGTCCTCTCTGCATTCATTTTACCGCTCCAGAGGCCATTACTTGTGCTGTGTGACTTCTCACAGGTTTTCTCACTGTTGTCCCCACTCCTAAATGCAGTCTTTGAGTATGATGCTGCTTTGTCTTCTCACCTTCCTGTTTTATTCCCTGGTAAGGAGTGAGGTGCAGCCCAGGGAGACCTGGCTTTGACATTACGCTCCTAGTGCAAAGTGCCAGTACGCCAGTGCAAAGCTGTAGCTACCTCTGGAGTGTTTGGGTTTGGGTTCCCCCCCCCAACCTCTTTCCCTCCTTTGTCCTTGTGTTTGCAGCCACCTCTTTGTGTTACGAGGGTTCTGCTTCAGCCTTGAGTGAACAAACATTGCAAGCACTTTGTGGTGTTTGAGGTATTCCCTCTGGTCCTACAACAGGACTTGTTTAGACGAAGACCTTGACACAGGCAGATGGTTTCTCCGCTCTCTTTGCTTCTGGCATTTCACCTTGAACATAGTGATTTCAATGTATCCTCCTTTGTTTGGAATAATTTGTCTTAACAGTTTCCACCTTGTGCTCCTTTCCTTTGCTGATAGCCCTGGCTTGAGGGTCGGATACAAACATTTGCGATGGTGTTTGTCTCTCCATCCTTTAACAGATGCTTATGCCATCTGAAAAATATGCATTACATTGTCAAGCAAATAGCTGTGGCTTTCGATGGGTGAAGAGGGGCAACTGTATTTAGATTTGGTGGCACTTATGAACACCCCCACTTGTGATAGTAGTTGCTGGTTTAGCAGTGAGACTGCATTTTTTTCCCCAGTGCTTTGGTTGTGTATACAAATTATTTTGTAGTCTCAGGTTTTTTCCATTGAGATCTGTTGGGGAATTCTTCTTTTGTTTGTCAGTTCTTCTAATGGCTGTGTAGGAGGGTGAGTAGCTTTTCTAGAGTGCAGCTATGAAAGTGGTCACTTGGCAGCAGTGTGGTTTGCAAGGTTGTTGTAACAGACATGCAAATTACTGTTGTTCTTGTGTTGAATCCCAAAGCGGGTGGAATCCTTCCTCAAGAGAAAATAGCAGGACAAGGCACATCATAGCTTTGCTATTACTGCAGAGCACTGAGCAGTGACCATGAAGTGCTGTTGCATTTTATTTGCTTACATTTACAGTCAGTTGACTGACCTGCATTCTGCATAGGCAGCCGTGTGATTTGAGCTAAATGAATCAATGGCATGTGGGACAGAGATAGGTGGCTCTTCTAAGCATGGGTGAAAGGCGCCATTGACGTGTCTTAGGAATTATGTTAAAATTGATGGGAGTTCATAATATCCAAAGTACATTGGCATTTACAAATGCTCAGCAGCTGCCGCTGTGGCTGTTCATGCTCACTCCTACATGTGCTTTGTAGCTCCAGGACCCTCTGGGACTGGAGCTGGTGTGGGTGGAAGGTGCAGTAGTGGCTGTGTCTCCTGAGGACTCGCTCGCGGTGGGCAGCTGGTGTCCTGGGGCAGCTGGGAGGCAACTGTTTAGTTTTGTCCTTTTTCTGTACCAAAACAGCTTGTGCATCTGCCGGATTGTGCTGCAGAGTGATTTCAGAGACACTCTCAGACGGGGCAGAACACACTGCTGTGGACATGTCAAGTGTGGTTTATGTCCATGCCAGCTTCAGTTGTGAAGTGTGGAGCTGTGGGTTTGTTCTAGGTTGTCCAAGTTTGGGAAAAGGCACCAGGACCCAGCCCTTCAGAGGGAATTCACTGCCACAGGGTGTCCTGCTTAGGCACAGTGCCAGGCTGAGGGCTCGGGGTGTCCCCTGTCTGATTGGTGTTAGACCCACCTTTGGAAGGACCAGCACAAGCCAGAGCTGAGACTGGTGAATGATCCCCTTGCTGCTACTGCTGTGTAACATGAAAATAAACCATTTTCTATATATGAAAGCCTGCAAGGTAATTAATATCCTAGCCATTAAATTCCACTGTAGTATACTCAGTGTTAATAAGCTAGCTAAGAGCTCTGCTTGAGATTAATAAGTTGTAAATGACCCAAGGGCCACTGCTTCATGCTTGCTTTTTTCCCCATTTACCCACCCAAAATTACAGAATTTAAATAGAAAGACAATTTTCATTTATGAGCTAGTATCATTATTCATAACTGGAGAGTTGTAAGGAATAAAAAGCCTTTCTGGCTAATTAGAGACTTCTGCATCTCGGGAAAATTTGGAAGGGAAGAAAATTTGGGTTTGACTGAGGTCTACAAATATAAGGCACAAATCAAAAGCAAAGGTAATTTCTGCAGAAATTCCAAAATGCTTGATCCTAAGGGTCCAGCTCTTCTGTGCAGGCCAATAATCTTGCTGCAGGGAGTGTGAAGCATGCCAGGAGGTAGAGTTGCTGGATATCCAGGGTGTTTCTCCACCTCCTGCCTGCTCTCTAGGGAGAGAAAGACAGATGGATGTGCTCCAAGAAGAAAAAAGGGAGAGAAATGGCCAGATCAGCTTCTGATCTGAAAGAGCAAGGAGTTCCTTTTGCTGGTCATGCTCCACAACTTCTAGAGCTTTCTCCCAGCACTGACCTGCTTGGTCTGCCTTTGGTGAGCTGCTCGTGCAATGTGGGAGAGGTGCTTGGAAGGAAGCAGGAGCAGAACTGGGCTCTCCCCTTGGAGTCACACAGCTGAGGCTACTGAGCCAGAATCCCCTCTCCCCTTTGAAAAGGGTCAGGATGGGAGAAACTTGGAATGCTTTTGTGTATAACTGTGGCTTTTTTCTTGCTCTCAGGGCTGTCAGTCTGCTACTGCTTGCCAGCAGCAGAATCTCTAATTAAAACAAATTAGAGGCAGAAGACCTAGAAGTATAGAAATGCTGTGCTAATTATGTGGCTTGCTTAGTAGGAGAGCTGGGCTGCGGTTTTGTTCACATCTTTTCTAAGAGAAGGTGGCGTTGCTCAGAGATGCTGGGGAGAGAGAGGGAGGGAACAGTCTTGGAAACTTTGGCTGTTTGTATCCACATGTAGATAGATAGACTACCTCTATGCCCAACGTATCAGCCTGATTCCTATATTAATGCTCTTTCCACACTCTCTGAAAACCTGGTGTTTCTACTGAGCTGCTGTGTTCAGAAGCATCTCTATATTGTGTACAATCCTCCTGTAGCTCCAGATGCTCATCTTTTCTTCCATCCCTACCCCATCCCTTAGGGACAATTAGGGAAGAGATTGTAAATTCATAATTATGGACCTTTTCAAACCTAGATTAGTTCCTCCAGACTATCAGGTGAATACATATTTATAAGTGTTCTTAAAAATGCGCCATCCTTCGCTCGATGAGGTATAATGAATCCATCATGTAAATACATGCTCAGGTGCAGAATGGAAAAATCCTTAGGGTATTTTTTAGGATTATTAGAGGGATGTTCCTTGAGCAGCTTGGCTTCTCTCAAAAGTGATAATAAAAGTGATTTAACTGTAGACAATGGACAGATCACTTAATGGAGGTTTCTTCTTTATCAAGAGCATACTGGTGCTCTTCAGGCAGGCAGGTTCTTTCTCTTATCTCTGCAACTTGGTTCATGTTAACAGGAGTAAGCTAAATGAACTTAAGGAATAACTCACCTACGCTGCTGAGATCAAACCCTGAAAAGCGCATTTTCCAAGAGTGCATATTCCAAACAGAAAACCAAAAAACTTGGTTATTGATACAAGAAATTATGTTTTAAATGTCTGAAATTTCTTGCTATCTAGTCTGTATTCTGCTCTGGTAACACTTAACCAGCTTTGCATTTCTAGTTTTGCTATGGAACGTGGAGTAAAGACTTCCTGAAAATGCTGAGCTGCTTGAAGTTGTCCCAGTGTTCTGACTGTGGGGTTGGGGAGGACGTAGATGACCCTGAAGCCGAGCTGTGGGGAAGACAGAGTCTCTGGTGTCTGAGGTAGTGCCCAGTGTGTTACAGGTAAAGAAAGTTATGTTCACAGCAGCCTGCTGACCTGCAGAGGTGTCTCCAGATAACAGTCTGGTGGTGGCAGGATAGGTGGAGGAATGTCATCTTGTGCATATTGGCAGCCCTGTGCTGAAGGAGGAGTTGTGAATCCAGAGTCCTTTTTACCCACCCAAGCTCTGCAAGTCCTGTACTGCATGACTATGAGAACTCCTGCTGTTCTGCACCTCAGTTTCTCTGGTGGTAATCCAGATCCTTGAGCTACTCGGAGGGTATTGGCTGTGGAGTTACTGCATCCGATAAGTGCACTCTTGTCAGCACTGTAGACCTCCCCAGAAGGCTGGTACCAGATGTGTGTCCCCGTGGTTTTGCTGCCTTTCTGCATTTGGGGCAGTTGGTACTGGAGAGGGCTCAGACTCTGGAGAAGAGGCTGTAGCAATTGCTGTAGGGGGCCTTGCAGTGAGGGTTGGGGTTTGGGACTGTTCCTCTGGTCAGTCAGACCTTCCTTTCCTCCTCAGTGTGAGCACTTCCGAGCTGAGGGATGATGACCATGAATGAGTTGGTTCTCTTCTAGAGGAGGTGTTGGGTCTTGTAGGTTCTCAGGAGGAGGAAGGTTTGTGTCCCCATCACTGGCTCTGGTGCTGGCCCATGGGTAGCCTTGAACCACCAGTTCTGGTTTCCTTCCTCGTACTGTGGTTTCTCTGCAGAACCTAGCATTTATTGCTGTTTTGAGTATTTAATTTAGCTTTTTTCTACTCACAAATGTTAGTAGTGAATCTTAACACTAGCATATGTCTCTGGGACCTACCTGTGATTACAGTTAATCAGGGCTGTAAGTGCTTCGTTGGGCTGATGCCAGGGCACTCAGTCACACTCTAAGTCAAATTTGCCTATCAAATCCTCCTGCTGCTGGGTGGAAGAATACACTTCCCCCAGATTACTGGGTGTCGGGGAGGGGAGTACTCAGCTGGAAGTGAGCCTTCTCATCTCTCAGCCAAGTTAGGGAACCTTGCAGACTCCTATCCTGACCCTAATTAAAAGAATCCATTCTACTTTCGTTGCATGCCACTACTTAACTTCTTAGAAAGCAGGAAACAATGATTCTGGAGTGTTAACAACTATCCTAATTTAATGTTGCGTGAAATAGCTGATGCAGAAAGAAATCTGGGATTTTATGGCTACAGCTCTCCAGAGTCTGCCTACCCAAAGGGAAAGGATTTATTTTATTTATTTTTTTTTACTTGGAACAAAGGGAGCCTATTTGGTAAAGCAGTGAGTCAAGAAATGCATAGAAGAGGTGCAAAACACTTTTCTCGTATGCCCATTTTCCTGCAGACATATTAATTGCTGTGTGCCACAGGAGACAGCAGTTGTTCCTTGTCAAATGAGCGGGAGGAAAGTTGCGCCCTCAGCATTTGCAGGTCAATTCTATGTATGTGTGTGTGGTAGCCTTTGTCTGATGCTGAGTTACTTCTCTGTTTTCATGTGATGTGCAACAAACCTAAAGATGCTAAAGCCAAATGGTTGTGGAAAAACTTTTCATGCTTCTAGTCCACACTGAGCTTGTGTGAGCCCTACTGTCATTAAATCCATGAGCCACTGAGTGTGTGCTGCATGTTACCAGGTGCCACCAGCCACAATCCCCAAGTTTTTTTTAAAAAAAAAGTCAAATATCTGAGCATGGGACTGCTGGGCAGAATTGAGATCAGCATGCAGGGGAAGTACCTCTATTCTTCCTGACAGCCCTTTTTCTCCTAAACAATATACCTTTCTGTAGATGCTCTGTTTATGCTAAAGTTCTCTTACAAGGTTCTTGAGGATTCCCCCACTGAGCGCCAATACAGAGAAATTACTTTTGATCACGTTTCTAAACCCTCGTTGCCTGTGTTGTAAGCAGTTTTGGGGCTTTGTGTTCGGGATGCTAAAGTTGGGGTTCTGCCAGCGTTGGAGGTATCTGTGCCATTCGGGTATGGCTTTTCCAAGGGCTCTGGGTCTGTTTTGGTGAGACTGATGTACCAAGTTCCTAGAGGATCCTGGTGCCTGCCCACCTCGTGCCCCTGGGGAGGCTGCCGAGAGGTTTGACCGTCACTGGTGACTGGCAGGTCGTTAATGGATGAGATCATCTCCTGGCACCGACTGCCAGCTGATCCTTCGCCAGCGGTCTTTTTCTCCTTTTATAGTGTCCTGTTAAGTTTGTCTTTTAAAAATTACCATTTTTAATGTTACAGCCTGAAGATGTTGTTGAGAAGTTTCATTAATTGTTACAGCTCGTTATGGTTTTAATTACTGCACTTTTTAATGTGGGCTGAGGTTTCTGTAATATGAATCTGTTTGTCCTCACTTGTTACTTTACGTAAAGCAGAGTGCTTTACTGTCTAATTACAGTGAACTTCATAGAGTTTGCTGAGGGGCAATATTAATTACCCTTTGTCCTAGCTCATCTCTTGATGCGTTTTCTAATTTCTCAATTATTTCTTTTTATGTTCTTTGCATTGTGAAGCTCAGGAATAAAATTAAAAACAACTAGGAAGGTCAAAGTTTGGGGTGGGGGGAGTTGTATGTAAAACCTCATCAGCTGCGTTTCTGCACTCTTGATCTGTTTTGCTGCAGCTGGACGTGGCAGGGCATGTCAGGAAACGTAGAACTGGGGCATAGCTCTTTTGGCACTGTTTTGCCTGCTCCCTGGTCCCTTTATGCTCCTGGTGTTAGAGGAGTGATGGATTTCATCCCCCACCATCCCCTCAGAGTAAACCTAATGGTAAAGTGAGCAACTAGGGGAGATGGAAGGAGGCAGCTGGCAATAGTTCCAGGGCCAGGTACTCATTAAAGTCTCCTCCAGCTCTCACAATGACCATTAATGACTAATTAGCTGTGCTCCCAGTGCCTCCACTGCAGTACTGATTAATTCAACAAGCCTCTCCACTACACACAGTATCTGTGCAGAAAAAGGGGTCTACGTGGCATACAGGTGCCCTGCTGGCACTGGGACACCCACAGCCTGACCAGTGGCCAAGGAGGAAGGTGTGCTGTTGTACCCAAGGTTGGTGATGGGTTTATCTGTGAAGGCAGCTCTGCTGCTACAAGTCTCCTCCCTGGCAGAGACAGTGGGGATGCTGGATGCTCTCCTGCCCCAGAACAGAGGGAGCAGGCAGGAGATGACTTGCAGCGTGTTCATCTGGTGGCCTGCATGCTCCTCTGGCTCCTGCTGTAATTTACTGAGGCCTCATGGTTTATTAACTGTGATCTTAGAATGATGGATAGTGCTTGTTTAATGTGACTCTGCCTTTGGTGCTGCTACTTCAGCAACTGCTGATTTGGGGTTTTTCCCTCCTCTGCATCAAAGCTGGTAGTAACCTAGCTGGGGTCAGGATAAGGCACTCTTTTCTCTGACGTTGATATGGGCATGAACTTGTCCCGTTCCCTCCTGCCTGCTCTGCCTGGCTCTGCTGTGCAGCCTCCAAGAGAAGAGAGGATCTGCTGCCCTTCCAACAGCTCAGTGCTGGGCAGAGCCAAGAGCCAGCCTTGCCATGAGGGACAAGGAGAAGAAGAAGGAGCGATGGCTGTGGGGCAGGACTGAGCTGGCCTGGCCCCCCACTGGTATGTGGCAGGGAGGCTTATTAATTGCTTGGTGGTGCTGTGTTACATGGCCCATTTGCAGCTTTTTCTTGTCTGTTTTGAAACTGTGAAATGAGGCGCAGTAATCAAGGAGGGTTTTAATAACCATCCCAGCTCTGACATTTAAATTACAGATGGCATTTTCAATTAAACAGGCACTCTCAGCAGGTTTAATTTAGCTATCAGTTCTGCTCTGTTCTTTAAGTGCATTCTTTAAAACAGTGATGAATTTAAAACTTGCTCCAAAGGGAGAAGAAGCTGAGGAGGGATTGGAGCTGGCTGGAGAAGGGGAAACCCTTCAGGGGATGCTCAGCGCACAGAGGGAAGCCAGAGATTGAGGAGATAAGACATTCAACTTCCCCAGTACAGTTTGTGCACGGGATGCCTGATGTGCTGCTCTTCTCAAGTGTCATTTTGTGTCCCTACGTGTCTACATGCACAGTCACAACAGCATGCTTCCAAATGCAGTGACACCTGGACCTGAGCTGCCCATCTATTCTGTGGCTGGTCAGGTGCCTGTGTGCATGCCTGCCTGCTTTCACTCCTCTGCTCTGTACCATCTTTCTCATGGCAATACCTTATGCATAGCCTTAGCAAACATGCCTGGCTGACATAATTAGTTGCATACATCTTGGTGTACATAGCATGATGTTGCAGGCCTTGTGCCTGGTTGCCCTCCAGCTCCGGAGTGGAGACCTGTGCGCTGATGCTTTCTCTGGCAGGAACCCTGTTCTCTCCATGAGCATCCATGCTGCACTTCTGCACTATTGTTTTGCCTGTATTTCATTGTTGTCCTGCTTCTGCCCATGCATGAAGCACTGTTTCACAGCACAGCAGCTTATGGACCTGTCCATGCACAGCTGTATTCCCCTGCATGCCCACAGCTGTCCTTTCTACCTTTTCACACCAGGGTACCCTAAATTCATTTACACACTTGTGCTCTCCCTTGCACTGTTCATGGTTTGTTTGCTTCTTCCAAACAAGGCTGTTTACAGCTCTGCTTAAACCTAAACTTAACAAGGGAAGACCATAAGGGGCATGGTGGGAATTACTGGTTTGGTTCAAAGTTAATTGTCTCCCTGATGGCTCTGGCTTGCTTTCCTCATTAGTTACTGGATGTGCTGGTTGCTGACATGCTGAGCTTGGTTTGCAAGTCCTTATGGGCCATGGGAGCTGCTGTTGCTTGGGGCTGTGTGTGCTGAGAGGTGCCCTGCCTCCAGGTCTCTCCTGAGAGGAGGTAGGGAGGGAAGCACCATGCTGGTTGTGTCGTTCAGCTGGGGTAAGTGCTGCTCTGGAAAGCCTGTGTTGTCTGACAGTCTGCATCTTGGTGGTCTGCAGGCAGAGTGATACCTGGGTGGAACTTGCTCTATAAATGAGACAGGGGTGAAGCTGGGGCAGCCCCAACTTCTGTGTGCCGGAGGCTAGTCTGCTGCCTTGCTTGTGAGGTGGACACAACTGCTCTTTACTTAGTACAGATAAATGCCTGCTAAGAGTCCCTGGAAGGTTCTGTGTTCTCTCTTGCCTGTCCCTCTGCATGCAGTGCACTAGTCTCTGGGTCCTTGCACACTCAAGTCCTGCTTGCTCCTCTCTTGGTGTGGCAGCTACAGTGGACAGTCAGTCTGGGTACCTGGTGCTTTTGGAGGACAAAGCTAAAGGGCTGACGGCTTCCAGATCGCTTTCTGATCTCCAGGAATGAAATCCTGACTGATTTCTGTCGAGGCATATGTGTTTCTAGTCCTCTGTGGCAGAGCTCATGATCCCCTAGGTCAGAAATGTCTCCTCATTACCTCCATACCCAGGTGAAACATCTGGAGTTCTGCCCAGCACAATTACAGGGCAGGGATCGCTTGTGGTACTGAGGAAGGAAACTTACTTCAAGTAGTACAATTTGGGAAAGTTCTGCTTGGGTCAGAGTTCGAAAAGGAGGTGGGATGGGGAGCTGTGGTGTTGGTACCCAGCTCTGTGCACTGTATTGCTGCAAAAACCTGCAAGTCATAGCTCGTGTGAGGGTGTAGTTCAGGACGACTCAGCCATCGTATATTCTCATGGTTCTTAGCTGGCAATTTCTCTGACAGCGTGTGGTGCATTAATTAAGGCTGTGGTCCTGGGCCTTCCTTTGGGGGGGCTGCTGTGGCATTTGGAGAAGAGCCTTGCCCTTCTGCCGAGGAGAGCGCCTGCTTCCTCGCAGCTGTCATGAGGAGCCTCCTGCCTTTCTCTCCAGTGTAAAACAGGGCTGGATAATTTCATCACCGCTAATAACATTTCTAGCGAGGCAAGCTACAATAATGATAAGGGTAATTGAATCTCATGCTTCAGGGATAAGCTGAGCTCAGGAGAGGGATCAGGGAGGAATTCATTTCCCCCTTCCCTGTGGAAGCTGCTTTGCACAGTCGATCATTTGTGTTGAAAGGCTGATGTTTTCCCTGGCACAGGGGCTGGGCTGACCTGAACAGTTGAGCTCCAGAAGATCCCTCTTGCCTGCTGTCTATCCTGGGTCTCAGTGCTCTGGTTTGTGGTGAAGGGTGAGCCGGATTTGCCTGCAGTCATTCTAGGGGAGAGCGGTGATAAGGAGAGGGAGGCACTGCCTGCCCAAGGCTATCGGTCACTTAACACTGGCTGGCATGTGCAGGTGTGTGCCGACAGGCAGGGTGAGTGGGCACCATTGCCAGGATGTACAGGAGAAACTGTAAAGTTAGCCCCTATGTGTCCTCTCCCTGTGCGACTTGTTTGCTGTAGAAGCAGCATTTGAACAGCTGATGGAGGTAAAGTGTTCTATGTCTAGAGCTCTGCTTTGATTTTTAACTTTGGAGGAATGAGTTTAACCTATAGGGATGTGTGATGAAATGAGGAATACAAAGCCAGGCTGTCCTAAGAGTTTCCAGGATGGAATACCAGCTCCATTGTCAGCTAACATCTCTGGGCTTTGGTGAATCTAATCCCCAGGACTAAGAAACTTTGTTCTTGCCTGTTGTCAGAGTAGCTAGGAGTTCCAATTCCTGCAATTGCATTACAAAAATTCTTAAAAAAAATAAATCACATTACAGAAAAGGTATCTATGGACAAAACTTAATTTCAAATTGTATGCTTTGAGAAAATCCTAACTGAATCAAATCTTAAAGGGAGCCTAGGAAGCAAAATGTGTCTGCATAAATGTTTTGTGTTATCCTCCCAGCTTCTAATACTGTCTAGAAGTGGCTGCATGTCTGAGGGGATCTCTTAATGCCATTCTCTTACCTCAAAGGAGCATTGTTGTTTAATTACCTCATTTATGCTCGGTGGGAAGCTTAAAGCATTCTGAGCTGTGGCAATGAAAGGGGCTGTAGAGGATAGTGTGTTATTTGTTAAGAATAAACCACAGGGTGATGCAGCTCAGCTAAATGGAACTTTCAGACCCATCTGACAGAGTGGGAGCTCTCACAAAAGAGACCTGGCTGGCTGAGCTGGAGAGAGGAGACAAAGCACATGGTGGGGAAAAGGATGTCAGCAACCATCCCTCTGCCCTGGTCCCCTCATTGTACTCAATGACCATCCCTTTGGATGGATTTATCTCCCCCAGTGCTTAGTCTGGATAGGATCAGGCAGTAGAGCTGTCTCAAGGTCTGTAAGTGAGCATCTGAGACCTTGAAAACAAAGTGATGTGTTAAACAGCCATGCAGGGAGACTGTGCAGAGCGATGTACTGAACCCAGCAGCACAGAGGTGTGCAGGAATGCTCTGGAGTCTTTCCTCATTTCTAGGAGAGAACCCTCAAAGCTCAGCTGTGCTGGTCCTGGAGGGTGAGCCCGGGAGGCAGGAAGGCATTTCTATTCATTTTTTCCCTCAGCAGCTGTGAATTATTCATGGAACTCCACGGACTTAGTGCTTGGGAAAGGATTTCCTGTTCATTATTTACTGATCTCTTCAGAAGCATTTCACTTTTACTTTTTTCTTTTTTTTTCCCTCCTTACCCAGGATCTCTTTAGGAGCAGGAGAAGCTTGTCCCCCTGGACTTTCAAAGAGTCCTTTGCCATGTGCCTTTGTTATTTATTCCTTATAATGAAGCTGCTAGAATTAATTTGGAATAAAGACAAAGAAACATCCCTGTCATTAAACAGTCTTTAGAGCTTTGGTTAAAAGATTTCCAGGTGGCAAATGAATGCCTCAGTGGACTCTGTGTCAATTGACTCATGATGTGATTGACTGATGGTGTCTAGTCTCGTGTTGAAGCTGTCCTTGATGTCTATCATGTCGTTCCTTCCCTGGCTGCAAGCATGGGATGAAAAGACTGCAGTGGGATGCACAAAGGCCCTGGTGACCATACTGGGAAGGAATCCAGCAGTTTGGCCTGGGACTAGGTCTCTCTTGAGGTTACAGTCCCCAAAGTATCAAGGACATTGGGGTAATACCCTTGGGTTTACTGTTTTTGGTGAAGGTTGTGGTGTGTGGGATCCATGCTCTGTAGCAGTGTCACTCCTTGTTCATCAGACAGTCTGTGTCACCTTCCTGTCTCTGGTAATGATCTAATAACCAGAGAGGATGGTCTGTGCCAGCGTGTCCTGTCTGTTCTTGGGTTGGGTGCCTGAATGAGATGGTGACATGTCTCCTACCTACAGTCCCACACATGATGGCATTCACAGGCATTCCCACACGTCCGAGGAGGCACACTGAGTTTGTTTCTCACTGGAGTTTTGTGCTTTTTTGTCCAGCCCTAGCCCACAGATGTTTCAAGCTCTGCCTATTGCTTTTTATGGGACATTTGCTGTTTCTAAAGGTGCTACTCATCCTTATCTAGTGATTTGCAGATACACATAGGGTAATTTCTCCAGGTCTGTTTCCAGGTGGGACTGTGATAGTGTCAAATAGTTAATTGGGCTACGTGGTCTCTGAGGTCAGCTTCAGACTCCTGATTACCTGAGTGGATGAGCGAGGGAATTGCTGCTGTGCATATTGATGAGGATGAGCTTTCTGTGGGAGCCTGCCAGGCTGGGGGGGTGATGAGCAGAGCTGAATGTAAGACCCCAGAGAGGGGAATGCTGGCTGGTGTCAGCGGCAGAGTAGCTCAGAGTGAATTGCACAGCAGGCATGGGTGCAAATGTGGCTGTGAAACACACCCTGTAGCACTGCTCCTGCGAAGCAGGGCAGTTGGCCGCAGCACAGCCCTCTCTCTGGGACACCATGGACAGAGAAAAGAAAGACACTGTGGCTCATTGTATGGGTCCCTATTGGTGTGCTCAGGCTGCAGTATGTTACATCCCCTGTGTTCTGCTCTGTCTGCTTTTGTTCACGCTGACTGTGCAGGGTCTGTCTGCCTCTGTAAGGCACGCAACTCAGCAGGACTCATTCCCAGGAAAGCCTCCTGAAGACTTTTGAAAGACCAGAGGAACAAAGTGCATTGAGGCATAAAATTTATAGTTAGTCACAATCCAAAGGAAGGTAGCAGCTCATCTGGACAGGAATTGCTTTTATCTTGGCTGTTCCCACCTCCTCCTATCCAACATCATTAGACTTAGGAAGGAGCAAATGTGAAGGAAAGGTTTGAAAGCAGCCTGGAAAAGCTTGGCTGGGGTTTCTGGGTCATAGTATACAAATCATTAGGAAAACAACAGCACCTCTGCCTCTCAGTAAGCTCTAATGCTGTCTGGAGATGCAGGTTAGCTGTCTGGCCAGGCTGCAGTGTAGGGGGATGGGGAAATAGGCATGATTAAATTATCCAGGCAGTTCAAAGGTCTCTGCAGGTGGCTGCTCTTTGGTTATGTGTAGGGAAGGTTGTAGGATTGCTAATGAGGAGACCTAAGGGAGGATACCCAGAGTGTGTTGCTGAATCCTGGCAGTTCTTGGCTCAGGGGTGTTCACTATTGGGCACAGAAATCCAGGGGCTCATCGGGACAGGCTTCCAGTGTCCTGCAAGACAGATGTCACTATCCAGCACTGCACCGCTCTCTGACAAGGGGCAGCATGGTCCCTTTTTTTTTGCCTCATGTGGTAAGCACTCTCCACACACCCCAGGGTATTTCCTGGCTGTTTTTCTAACTACTGGACACATAACAAGCCTTTCAGCTACTTCTTGCCACCCAGATGTGCAGCAGTGATGTGCTCGGCAGGGGAGAGCTTGTGTGGATCCCCATGTGACACTAGCTGGGTATGGTTATTGAGGGAGGTAGACCTTGGCTCTGATGAGGCTTGGAAATCTCATGAAATGTCATTCATTTTGCATGCAGGCAAAAAGCACGGTAAATGAAAGGATTAGATGGAGTATGCATGAAGGGAGAGCTCCTGTCCTGATCAATAATTTAAAAATTCCCAGGCAAGTGAGAGTTAGGGCTGCATGTACAAAACAGTTATTTGAGGCTTTAAAAAAAAAAAAGGCATCAGGAAAAAAAAAACCTTCCAAGGAGCTGTGAAAAAGACAAGTTTGTTTGGATTTACTGGTTGTACTTGAGCTGAAAGGTGTAGTTAATCGTAACTGGAACTTATGCATTTATAGGAATGCATTGTTACTTTTATTCAAATTGCCTTAAACACTGTCCATATCAAAATACCATAAAGGAGAACAAAAACTAAGGCACAACGAATTAGAGGAATGCTGTCATACTGAAATCATAGCAATTCAAATGCTTTTTCTTAATGTACGTTGGTTATATCCAAATATTTATTCCTCATGGCCACGTGCTGTGTTGGAGACTGTATAAAGCAGTGGACAAGGCTTGGCTGGGGAGGAAACGTTCAGAAAACAGGTCTGTGGGCTTGGAATTCTTGCCTGTACTCGCAGGCTTCCCGTGTGACTCCCAGCTAAGGCAGGCTTATGCTTCTGTCGTCCCTGTGCTAAAATAGGAATAATAGCTCATGGAAGGTAATAAAATCTCCTGGCAGTTCAGAAGCATGGGGGTATCATGGCCCTCATTCCTGGAGCAAGCACTGTCTCTATACAGATGAGGAATTAATGCATCCCATGGGGGGGGGTGGGGTGGTAAAAAAACCCCACAAACTTGCTTTTTAGGCTTTGCCTGCCTGTATCAGAGCTTCTTTCCCCACCTCTTTTCCATCCATACTGAATCCCAAGCTTTCTGCTATGAACAGAAACACTGACCTTCATAACTGTCCATCAGTAGCATCTCCTTTTCTGTAAGGAGTGTGTCAAACCGTAAGTACAGCAGCTTCTCATTTCATTGAGCTGAAAAACCCAATGGCAACAAATCAGTATAATTTCCTTCGTTTTTCTGAGTTTTCCTCATAGTTGTTGCTACCATTAAAATTTCTAGAAAAGAAAGAAGCCCTCTGCTTCTTCAAATGTACTGTGATGTCTTTTCAGCACCCCACCTGCCCTGAGCTTAGCCTGTGCTGTGAGGATCAGTGGCCAAGTGGCATCAGCAGGTATTGGTGTTCCTTGCTGTCTGTGAAGGGCTGATTTTGAAGGGTCTTAACTCAGGTATTCCAGCAAACAGTCCCCAGTCATGTCATCTAGGAGCTGTTGTGTTGCCTCTGGGGATCCCCAGAACCAAGTGTCCACTTAACTGCCCCAAATGAAGTGTCAGAGCCTTGCAAGTAAGAAAGAGAAGTCTTATTGTGTGTGCTACTCCGAATCCCTCCCAGGCAGGGGAGCAAAACTGGCCTTGCCCCAAGCCTGGGTACCAGAATGAGTGTTTCATTTCTGTTGCAGTGGTTTTGGACAAGTGACTGTTCCCCCACTTCTATCCACTTCTCTCTAGCCCTCTCACCCTTGAGCGCTGTCTTTCTTGGCTTTTATGCCCTTTGCTGCCCAAGAAGAGCTGCCTTGTACTGTTTATTATGCTTTCTGTCGCTGCTGGGTGTGCTTGAATTTGACACAGTCCCCAAGGGCGCAGTGGGAAGTGCAGGTTGGAGCTGTGTTCTCTGCCCTCCTGAGCCCTGGTTTCCACCGATGGTGGGTGATTGCGAGTTTGTGCTGCACGGGATGGGGCACAAAAGCATCTGAAAAGGGCGACTGGGGCTGCTGCCTGATTATTTTTTTTTATATGTTGCTTAGAAACCAAACTCAATATTACCTGACTCCACCAGATCTGCAGTGCAGAACTCATTGCACAAGGGGAAAGGAGGTTTTTTATTTTTATTATTATTTTCTACTTTTTTTTCCTTTTACAAGAAATAACTCACTTTTCAGCTGTTGGAGAAGGTAGTAATTGATCTAGAGCTTTGCAGCTTGCCTTCCGGAATGGTTTTATTCTTAATGTAGGAATAAAACTCTGTTAGGTCAAATACACAGCAATAAATACAAGAAGCACATTAGCTTTAATATATTGGATTATTCCACTTGGTGGTGACGGGGAAAAAACCAAGATTTAATTCCCCTGGCAATGCAGGCAAAGAAAATCGCTTTCCCTACCCATTTTTTTTTCCTGTTAAGTCATTTTTGTCTGTCAATGCCAGTGCTGCAGGCTTTGACAGGGTTTAATTTTACTTTTTTTTTTTTTTTTTTAACCTGGTATGAATGTAAGAAGTATTTTCTCCAAGTAAATTGTCCACAAATTCACTCCATGCCTTTTATTTCTAGCTGGTATGATGGATTCCTTCCCTGGTGGGATGTGGGGAGCTCTCAGTACAGTCAGAAAAGGTGGGGGGATTGTTATAAACTGGCAGGTCAGGGCAGCTTTCAGCTTCCCTCTGCTGTTGGAGCGGAGCAGTGAGTTCAATGCAGCCGTTCCCCTTCTTCTAGGCATGCTGGTGTTGGTTTCAATTCTTACCCTGAAGCTTCCCAGCTCAAACTAGGATTTGTGTCTCAGTGCCAGCTGTTTTCGTGATGTACCACCACACTTCAGTGCCATAACATCTGTTGCATCTTTCCTGGTGTCCCACAGGCTAGTGGTGGCTTGGGGCTCCCGTATGGTGGTGAACGTACCCAGCAGGGCATGAATTTCTCCCAAGTGATGTGCCTTGCACTGCTGAAGTCTTTTACTGAGTCCCATAGTCAGTACTTGTGCCAAGCCTTCTCTCATTTTCTTGGGAGACCAATGGTATTGGATCATTTTCCTATAATCCCTACTTTTTCCTAGATTTCTATTTTATATCAAGAACAGGACAGGTGAGGAGAGGCAGGAATTGATCCCCTTGCTTGTCATCATGGCAGACAGAGGGAAAAGGTGGCTTTGCTGTGGACCAGGCAAACAGCAGAGATTTAGCTTGGGTAACAGAGAGGAAACATCTCAGCATGGGGAAAAACTTTAAGAAATTATTTGCAGGCGGTAAAGCCGTCATAGCCAGAAAGGTTGGGGGGGGGGAAGTAGATCAGTCTATCAGGAGTGAGGTACAGGTGGGGAGGGTGTCCATACACAGGAGAGGAGGCCTTAGAGTAGGCAAGCCCGGGTTGTGTAGCTGGGGGGAGTGGTGTGTGTGTGTTTTGGTTTTAAAGGCGCCCTCTCCTGTGTGTAAAATTGGCAAGAGAGACCGGGGAAAACAGCAAGACAGGAGTCTCCATGTCACGGAGGCTCCATGAGTCTTTGCACTGTATTCATCTGTCCAGGCAGAGTTATCGCTCCAATAAGCAGGGCTCCTCCACCAGCACCTAGATTCTATCTGATTGTATTTGTCTAAGATGAGAAAGACTTCACAATAATCCTGCTGGCAATTAATTGGCTTTTGTTCAGCAAGAGTGAACAAGATCTCATCTTAATCTGTTTCATTATTTCTCCTTGTATAGCACAGTGAACACAAGATTAGGTTTAATTTACAAAAAAATGCAAAGTCATTACTCATATCTGGATCAGGATTTTATCTGCTTCGTTTTGCAATGCTTCATGTGTCAGTATTAACGAGAGGAGCTGCATGGTGTGTGGTGAGCTGGAAATGGCACTGCTTGACTTCAGGACCTTTTGGAAGGATTGCAAGTAGCAGAGCTCTGATATCATGCTTCCTCTACCCACATCTCCTGCCCTTCATCAGAGAAGAGGCTTTGTGCTCAGGAAAACTTGCCTCTTCCCACAGGGCAGGGGGCCATGATGCTCTTGGCTCTCATCTCCTTGCTCCTTAGGCAATAGCAGCCCTGGGCATACAGGGAAGAGAGCTATAGGAAGCCAAAAGGAGATGTTGTGGGGTCCATGGCAGTGCCAACCAGAGGCAGGTCTCCTTTGACAGGAGGTGGAGTTCCCTATGGTGGTCAGTGTCTGAAGACATCAGGATCCAGGCAGTGCAGGAAGGTCGAATTGGTGTTTCTGAAATGCCCTGTGTGGCTGTGGCCATGTGCGATGCCTGTGGGTTTATCTGCCCCTGTGCATTGCCTGGCACCTGCCTGTGAGTGTTCGTACAACCCATCCCACATCCCACCGAGCAGCTCACAGCATGTTCCCTTCCCCTGTTTCTTCTGAACATGGTACCTATGTCTGCAATACACTCAGGGGGAGGCATCTCACTGCATCTCACTTCCCTCTCTGGTTAGCACCAAGCTCTTGCGGCAGTTAGATGCATTCCCCCACAATCCATCAGTCCAGTGAGCACTCTTATGACTTTATTGTGGCCTCTGCCTTTCTGGGAACACTGATTGCGCTGTGGTTAATGGGTCTGCACAGATAGCAGCTCCAGATGAGTTGCTCTAAGTGCCTGCAAGGGAGGTTAGCCAAGGGCATGTGTAATACAGCAAGGAGTCTTGCCTTGTTGGGGAGGGCTGTTGAATTTCCCATGCAAGGAAGGCAGCAAAGTGGCTGCGTGTGCCTGGGCACGGTATAGATGGGGATGCACAGCCCTGCTGCCCTGGGTGGGATTCTCCTGATTATCATGGGCTGGATTAAGTAAGAAGATACTCTGAAAGGAAGGGAATGTTACTGATTTGACCGATAACTCTAAATAAATCAATGCCCTAGGATAGTGTTGGGCGAGTTGTGCTGCATCCAATTGAATTAGAAAGGCAGGCCTTGATCTGTGTTCAGGAAAGCTTTCGCCACTCTCTGGTCAGAGCATTACAGTTTAAACGACTGCCTGCATCCAAAGCAAGCGTGTCGTGAGTGACTCTTGCCCACGAGGGAACTGTACTTCCAAGATGCGTGGGGTGTCCCAGATGTCAGGGAGACATAAGGGTCTGTCAAGCAAAAGCTGCTCTGCAAACCATGACAGCAGGCGCTTAACAGGGCAAGAAAAGAGGAGGGGAACTTGAGCCAAAGCTGCAGCCAGAAGAAATGAAGTGCAGTGCTCAGAAATGCAACACTTAGTGGTATGCTTACAACTACTCAGCATCTCTCTGGGCGTGGGAAGCAGGAGCCCGGAGCACCCGTGGCTCCCTGGGCTCGCTGCCTGCAGCCCGAGTGCCCTCTGCTGTCACCGCGGGTCCCGGCAGCACTGGGGTGAGCGCTCCCTTCCTTGGTGACAGACCGGGGCCGGTGGCCACGGGGGGCATTGGACGTTGTCCCTGCATGGGCCACAGGCAGGGCTGCGCTCAGAGCAGTGTCCTTCGGATGCTGCCAGCCAGCTGGAGCCCAGGGCTGCTAGGAGGAGAAAGTAGAGACAGCAGGGCTGCTGTTACTGCAGTCTTTTACTCCACTGCAATCTTTCTGTGCATGAGACAAAACTCTTTTCCTCAAAAAACGAGAGAGGCTGATACTCAGCCCAGAAGCATGCATGTGTACTCTCTTGGCTGTATCTGGCTTTTCTATTCCTGTGACATCTCTTCCTCACACACCGATCTTAACCATGCACCTTGTCTGTCCTGTTGTGGTTTGTCTGGGTACCTTTGCTTTACCTGCAGGGCGCTGTGTTAGGAGCGCTGCTCTCAGGCAGTCGTTATACTTTCCAGCTTCCATGAGACTTCCCAGTTAGCTCTGGGAAGCTGTTCTCTCTCTAACTCCAAAGTGCCTCCCCATCCTCAGGAAAGCATCTTCAGGCCCTTTTTTCCCTAAATAGCAAAGGAGGCTGAGAAGGACAGGGTGGTTGCTGCCCCATGGATATAAGGGGAAACTAGCTGGATAGAGGGAGAAGCAGGAGGTTAGCTCGGTGCCAGTGCTCCTCACCCATGGACTTTGCCTTTTCCTGAGGTATCTGTATGGTGCGGGACAGCAATGAAGGAGGTGTGGGAATGGCTGTGTCTGAACTGCCAGGGAGGCGTGTGCACGGGGGATGTTTCTTCACTAGCCCAGTGTTTTCCAGTTCTTTGGAGGTTTTCTACCCCTGACAGGCTTGTGGGCCCAAATGCAAGGATAAGTCGCTGGCTTTCCATCCTGTTTGTGACCATACTCACCTCAGCTCCAGCTTTAGGCTGGAAGTTTCTGCTGCAGGTGGGGGTGATGTCCTGCTATCCTGGCTTTCAGGAGGTGCTATTCCCAGCCTCTATGAGCTCTTTGATTTAGGGGGAATCAGTCTCCTAAACTATTGCCCTTTTTGCAGCTGGCTAGAACAGTTGGGCTGCAAGCAACAGGGAATTGTCAGATAGTTGTCTTTTTTTTCTCCCCCATCCCTCCCATCCCCAGTCTTGAATGCCTGGTGGGGGAGCAAACTCCTCCATCTGTCCACAGTTCCCCCAGGTGGGTAATAATAGATGCTTCATATAGAAAAATTCAATTAGACTTGACAAGAGATGGATGCTAGAGCTTCCTTGCCAGGGCCCCATCTTGCTCTGTTCTGTTCCTCTGCAAGAGACTTGCTGTAGGAGCTGTTATGAAAGGAAAAACCCTTTTAAGTATAGCAGCATTTATAGCCAGGACTGGTGGGCTTTGTAGAAAAAGAAAATTACAGTGGGATCTTGCACAACAGCAGCCACTGAGATGCAATTGTCTACCTAGGACATCAGGTGCCAGCTGCTGAGAGCAGGAAAGGGCTGTGTGAAGTGCTGCATCTAGGGCTTCTCCTCTTCTCCTGGTGCCTCCGAGTATTAAAGCAGCCAGGGTAAGAGTTGTGTTTGTGTCTTGGCCAAGAGTGAGTCTTAAACTCTCCAGTTCTCACCATCCAGCAGTTTTGTTCCAGTGTGGGGTGTTTCAGAGGATATTTCCATTCCTGGTTCAGTGTAGCTCACTGCTAAGCTCAGTGGTGGCCTGTGTGAGACAGCTCTGCTGCACTGTGGTTTGTGCTCAGGAAATAGGAGCCCTTTGTACAGCTCTTGTTGCCATGTTCAGGACTGGGAGGAGACTTCTTTTGTGTGGTTTTGGTTTTCTCCAGCTTGAATACTACAGCAACGCTCAATTTTTGTCGATTAGTGTTTCAGATTTCTGAAAATATCCGTTATAAATTGCTTGGGGACATCTTTTTGCCTGTACCACACACATATCTGCATTGGTCGTCAGTGTTCCCAAGAGCTACTACATAGTGTCACACAGCTGCTTGCTGGTGTTGGCGGCACAATAGAATGCAGAAGGAACCCTCACTGAAGCTGTGTGTGATAAAGCCCTTCAATAGCTGGGAGCTTTAATACAGCTAAACCCTTTTGTTACAGTTGCCCTGACTTTCTCTAATCCTATGAAATTGCATCCTCTCAATTTCCATGAGTCTGTAACATGTGAGGCCCCATTAACCTCCTGGCTCTGCTTGTCTTGGACAGATGAGTTGACATCACCTTGGAATTGGATGTATGTGTACGACCCTGACGGCCAAGGTGAACATAGCCCTGCTGGAAAGAGGGGGGGAAATTGTGAAGGGGGGAAACTGAGCTGCTGGGAAGGCTGTATTTAGAAGTTCAGCCTAGAAAAGCCTAAAGTGGGGACCATGTCCCTACCCTGTATTTACAAGGGACACAGTATCTGAAGGCTTAATCCTGGGGCTTATCCTGACTCTGAGATCCTGGCTAGCAATTGCAACCCTCGTTGTACTGATTCCTTAGGGACAGACGGAGGCCTAATTTCTTCTGTGGGGCAGAGGATTGGCAGTGAGTTGAATATTAACTAGCAATGTCAGCTTCATTAAAGGCTGTGGTGAACAAAGCTGCCTTGTGTAAGTGTGTGCAAAGGTAATGGAGGGGAAGGAGTTAAATTCTGAACTAGTGCTGGTCTCTCCTGGGTCAGAACCAAGGCTGAGTTCACAGTAGAACTACAGTTACAGATGACCTGGAGGGCATCTGTCAGGGCTGGACTGTGTAGGAGCCTTCCCAGACCTTCTCCGTGCCTTGCACGAATTCCCACTATGTTTTAAGCACCCCTCTGCCTGCCGCTGCTCTGCAAACCCATCACCCACCCATCAAGTGCTTCTGACAGGTTCAAGCTGCTGGGTCAGGAGCAGAGCATGCACCTCTTTCTGGGAGACTCATGATGTTATCCAAGACACAATGACTCCTGGTTTTGGATGGGGCTGGCTGACATCGCTCCACATAACTGAACAGAAAAAGCACAGGACACAAACACCCAGCACACGAGGGAGGATCCACACACAGCTGTGTCATTTTATTATGTTTGCCTGGGCTCTGGCTTGGCGTGGCTGTGGCTCAGAAGGCCAGTGTGCCCTAGGCATCCAGGTGCAGCAGTGCACAAAGCCTGATGAAGCAGAGCGTGCATGGTGTGACCAGCTCAGAAGCTGTCTCCTTTGGCTACAGGTAATACCAGTGCACTGCGCGTGTAACAGTGCACTTCGATGCAGAGTGACATTCAAGTATGTACGTGCTGGCAGCCCAGGAAGGGAAAAGAGACAGATGGACACAAAAATGTAAGCGCCCGTCTCTCTAGGCAGCACCAGCTCTGTTACAGGGATGCTCTTCCGAGAGGACTGACTAGCAGGGACAGGCTTGGCTCAGGGAAGCTCAGGTGCCTGTGTTCAGGATGGTGGCTGGCAGCCTGAGTGATATCAAGAGGCACTAGTGGGAGTACGTACGAAGTGCTGTCTTGTCAGCGAACATATGGAATGGAGGCAGACGTGTACTTTTTGCAGACGTTGTTAGCAGGCAGGAGGAACTGAGGTCAAGCGGGGCTAACGACAGCTTTCTGCATGAAGAGTATCTCCCGCCTGCAGTCATACTGGAGGACCAGGGTGCTTGTGGCATGAAGCATGCAGAGGCCGGGAAGGGGTAGAGGAGTTTGTTTTCATTTGTTCCTGGTGTTCCTCAGTTTGCTTCTAACCCATTTCCCTAAGTCCTTGTTGTTTCTCTCCCACTAATTGCTCTCCATTGCCATCTGTTTGAAGGAGCCAAATGAAGTCCCAGGGTTGGACAGCAGAGAGGTTTTGGTTCCCAACATTTTGCTTGATAAATGGATTCTGGGAACAGTGTAAGAGAAAAGGATCCAATACCTACTGCTTTGCATTGTCATCCCTAAAGATTAAACTAATAGCATTTGGCAGCCAGGCTAAAGCTCCTGTGAGGCAAGTATAATGACATCTATTGTTTATAAATGGGAGAAGTTAAGGTTCTCACTGCAGGTCATGGAAACAGTTGATGACAAAGATGAGAGGGCTCTAGGTTTCCCTGGTATGTTCTCAAACACAGGGTCTATGCTTTTCTTTCTTCCTTTTCTCCCCCTTCTTTAACTTCCAAAAAATATGCTCAAACTATCACTTGAAGTTAAGGGGTGCCCAAATCTGGGAAGCAGGCAGGAGAGGTGTCTAGCTTAGGCTGGGTGCTAGGGCTTAGTGGCTTTGGAGAGAAGCAAGGTCTGCAGGATTTTCAGGTGATCCCCTGTCTGATGGAGAACATCAGTGCAAGCGGGTGAGCCTGAGACTCATGTGGTGCGTTCACAGCTGTATTCGTGTTCTTTGCATAGTCCACTTGAGGTGGTGGCCCCTGGCATCTTGCACATGCGTTCATATGCAGAAAGGTTGTACGCTTTACAGCCTGGAAGCAGCACCATGGAGAAACCATCTAAAGGCCATGGGATGCCCTGAGGGAAGTCAGCTGCAGCATGCAGGCCCCAGTTCAGCACAGCTACGGCTCCAGTGTCACGCTGCTGTTGGTAACGCGTATGCCGTACCATCCCTTCCAGAATAGTGTGTCCTGGCCACCGTGTTCAAAGCGGACAAAGCGAACCCCCGGCCCGTAGTTGGAAAAGGTGTGGGAGATCTTTGGGGCAAGAGACAAAATGGTTGTTGGCAAGTGTCAAACCACCATGAACCTACCCTTCCTTAGTGCACAGAGCCTTCAGCCCCCCTGCCCGGGTCATACCTACCAGGCTGGGTAATAATGAGTACATTTACATGTGGGAGTTACTGGAAGGAGCTTTGATCCCATTGTTGTTCAGAGGCTATTGAACCTCTCCCAGTTGGGCATCTCCTTCATCTTACACCTGCAGCAGTGGCTCAGCAAGCTTCCAAGTTTCATGTAAGGTAGCCTTCCATTAATAATCCCTTCATTCAATCACAGGGTCATGGCTGCACAGAACACGACAGAGCCTTCTCCTTCTCTAGGAGAACTCTCCTGCTTTTCTCTGCTTGAAAGTAGTCCCAATTCATGCAGGTTGGGTGTCATGTGCTGAGCCCACAGCTGTTACTCACCTCAGTCCAGTTGGCATCATTGTCCTGTGGGATGTCAACGGTCTCACTTTTGTACTCAGCCAGAACATCCTCATTCTCTGAGAGCAGCTTCACACAGAGCTCATAGAGGCAGCCGGCATCACTGCGTCCTGCATACCTGCAAGGAGATCCAAGCTCCCAGCTTGCATGAGCTCGGCAAAGAGCCAGAGCATGCATTTTGCTGAGTGTGGGCTCTATCAATCTCATCAAGTTACTGGGACGCTGGTTTGAGGTGGAAATCTGTAATGGTTCTTACCCCTGTTCACCACTTCCCTTCATTTCCAGCAGGAACCTGGTCTTTAGAGGCCACATGCACCAAGTTTGAAGCCCACAGGAGCTGCTGGTGGGTCTGTAAGCCCAGACCCAGCCCTGTCCCCGCATCTGGGGGATGTGACAGCTGAGGTGTTAAGGTCCAGTGCAGGTATGTGCCCTCCCTGCCTGCCTTCTGAGGCATCCTTGCTACTTACCAGTCTCTTACCACAATTTTAGGCTGGGTTGTGTCCATCAGCTCTTCCCAGTAGCCCTCAGCCCTGAGGTCAATGACCTGAGCCTTCCGACACCACCTGAAACACAAGATGTTAATTGGCATCACAGTTTCTCCTGGGACTGGGGGAACCAAAAATGTCCCCTTCCTTGAGTAAGAGAAGAAAGCACCCTTACTCATAAGATGTAACAAAGTATTTATGGACTTCTTCACTAGGGAATTCTTTTCCAAAGTCCCCAGGGAGCTCTTCAATTTTCCAGCCATCACCTCCATTCTCTACCTCTCCCCAGTGCTGCAAGTCGTCTGCAGGTGGCAGAAAAGAGATTTGGATGAGTCTTAATTTCTGTGGGCCTGGGGAACCTGACCTTCTCCTGCTGGAACCTTTCTCTGGCTTGTGACAGGTATGCTGCTAGATGCAGCACTAATGTTGTATGGAGATCTATGGAGATGTTTGTTAAGTAGAGCTCAGGAAAAAAAAAACATTTAGACTGGTTGAACCTTAATATTAACAAACTTTAACATTCCCCACCAAAATGGCTGTGTATGCGTGTGTTTATTTAAGAAAGTATTCCAGTGAAATTATTTAGGCATTCTGAACCACATCTCGGCACTTTCAGTGTCATAACACAGGAATAGCCTGGGGACAGATGCTGATTGCTTTATTTCTACAGTTTCTAAATTGCTGAGTGGTATTTCTAGAAGCAGTATGGTCTTAAACATTGGGCTTTTCTGGTTGTAGCCTGAGGGAATGTGGCTGTTGGAAAAGCTTGCAGAAAAATAAGCTGTAAGCAAAATGGAGAAGCTGTCTCGGTATTGCTTTGGTCTATGATGTGTGAAATGTGTGTGTTGCTGCTTGGGTTATGAGGCTTGGTTACTGCTGCTTATTGCTAATGGTCTTGTAGATCTGGGAGGTGAAGTTCATCAACTATCAGAATAATGGCAGATGGGGTTTGAGCGCAGCTCTGTAACGTGGGGTGTGGTAAGGAGGGTACAAACAGGACTTGCCTGAGCTGCTTCAAGGAAGGAAGCCTCAAGTGCCTGGTGAGCCAAGGGCAGACTGGCTCCTGAGTGGGGAAAGGCTTGATCTTTCCTGCTCTGGGTTGACAAGAAGCAATGTGGAAACCCAGTGCCACTACCATCACTGGGACAGGGGTTCTGCAAAGGACATTTGTGTGTCTCAAATGTGACTTGTATCCCCGCAGGGGCTTATATAAGGCTGATGTCAAGTAGAGCCCTTTGCAAAGGCTGAGTATCAAAGGCCTTCATGCCCATTAAATGATTTGATCACATGCATTAAGTGATTTGACTCTTGGGCGAGAGGAAAATGCTGCAGCCTGGTGGCAATTAAGACCTCTTTTCAAAGACTGGAGATGCCCAGTTCCCAGTGACTAATCATCTCTGTGAAATCTGGGGGCTTGTTATGCTTGTTTCTCACCTTCACCACATGGGTTCCTGATGAGATTCTTCCTTTTCTTACTCAGGAAGTAGAAGTTTTGCCAGTTCTCTGCATTCTCCTCTGACTCTGCTCCAGTGAAGCCTTCCTGCTGACACTTCAGGATCCAAAGCGCAGCTCCATCGACCAGGTTCTTCCACTGGCAGCAGACCAGGCGGCACGCCAGCACCAAATCCACCGCAGGTATGGAAGCCAGGATTCTGATGAGGACTGCTTCAGGGAGGGACTCCATCCTTGGACCAGGCTGGATGGAGCTTTCTGAGAGAGAAGGGGGGGAAGGAGTGGTGACACAGTAGCCCTTCGGACATGGGGTCCCCCCACCCTCGGTGATGTCAGACACTGATGCATTAGAAAAATGGGAAAATAAGCATGTTATCTGAAAGCATGATTTTGAGGATACAGATTGCTTCCTAACCTTAAGGCTTCCTGGCCTCCATGAAGTTAATACCCTGGAGCATGTGAGCAGATCAATATTTTATGTTCTAAGTGAAGCCCTGAGTTAAATCTATCCACAAAATGCAAGGGATTCACATCTGCTATTGTGGAGAGTTTGCCAGCTTCCCAGACTGGAACCAGTCCTTCCATAAATCTCTGTTGCTGCAGAAATCAGCTTCTTAGTAATGACTTCCTCTGCAGAGGGGGGGTATCTGGGTGTTTGTTCTGCCTCTGAGAACAACCCTGGTAACAAATGCTGCAGAGCAGAACCCAAGTATCAGTAGTGAGCATCTTGGCAACCACATCTGCAGTGGGTCATTCTGTATCTGAAAAACTTTCCCTCAAGGGGCTGGCACTTAATTTCCTTAGTCATGAGCCTCGATAAAGCGTAGGTCTGAGCACAACAGAAAATAACTCGGCTGATACTCTCTAATATTCCTTTTTCCTACGGCCTTAGAGCCTGGCAATTAAGTCAGAAGTGTGTGTTTTAACTTCAAGTGCTAATTCTCCATGCTGACTCCCAACAGCTCTCTGCTGCCCTGAGTTCCAGGGCCAGGTGCTGCAGGAGTTAAGGATGAGATAAGTATGCAGATTCAGAGCCCCCATGTCATCAGTGTGGGACACACTGGGACACTGCTTTCATCCCAGTTGAGCCCTGATGCTGGGAGGCTGCCGAGACTGCGGGGAACTGTCTAGATGCATCCAAACTCCTCAGGAGTGAGTCACTAAGCCTTGGAGAGCACTAGGAACAAAGCAGGTAAAATCTCCTGCCATGCTGCCTGCTGAAATACAGCAGTGCTCCATCTGGCAAAGGAGGGAAGAAACAGGGAGTCACTGCTGTAACAGCATCCTAAATCTGGATGTTCCAGAGGCAGAGCTGCCCTGTGTCCTTCATCTGCACTGCAGACAGCAGGAGGAAACTGTCATTTAAAATTCCCTGGCTTTTCTAGGGGTAGCACTGGGGACTCCCTCCCAAACACACACCTTCTACCCTCTCAACCACAGCCCTGAAGGGTAAAGTGTGATTATTTAAAAAAGATAAAAAGAGAGACCATGCTGGCCTCCTCCCCTGCAGGAACCCCGCATGCCTCCCCGCCCGCTGATGGAGCATTTACCGCTCTCCCCGCTCAGCCGGGGTTCCCCCCGCTCTCGGGGCGGGGGTGAAGGTCCCTGCCCGGCTTCTCCGGGGCTTCTCCACCCCGACTCTCGGTACCCTAAACCCGGCCCACCACCGGCAGACACCCCCCCACACCCCCCCGGTAGCGCCCATCCCTTGCCGCGCTCCGGTTCCCTGTCCCCCCTCCCCGTGCCTTCCCTTCCGAGCCCAGCCAGTCCGGCGGTGCCCCCCCGCCCCGTCCCGTCCCGTCCCGTCCCCGGGGGGAGCCGCCGGGCGCTCCTACCTTGGGCGCTGCTGGGCGGGCGGCAGTGGCTCTGCGGCGGGCGGGGGCCGGGCTCCCCCGGAGAAGGGCGGTCTCGGTGGGGCCTCGGCACCGCCCCCCGCCCGCCCCCGCTCCGCTCCGCTCCGCCCGCTGCGGAAGGGCCGCGCCGCCGCCGAACATCCGCGTCCGGAGGGCCCAGGTGGGGCCGGGCCGAGGCCGGGGAGGGATGGGGGCGCCGGGGGGGCGCGGTTTGTCGCGGAGTTATGGGAGTAATTCGTGCAAACTCTGCTTCTTTCCCGAAGTTCGGGCGCTGTAGGGTCCTCGGGATTTTCCGCCGCGTAGCCCGGCACGGAAGCCGTGGGTCTGCCATGACAACCGTCCTGGACCTCCCCGAGGATGTGCTGGTGGAGCTGCTGTCCCTGCTGCCGGCCCGGGACCTGGTCCGCGCCTGCAGGCTGGTCTGCAGGCAGTGGCGGTACGTGGTAGACCTGACCACCCTGTGGAAACGCAAGTGCCAGCGAGAGGGGTTTTACACGCAGAATTTGGACAGAAGCATCACGGACTGGAAGATCTTCTACATGCTCTGCAACTTGAAGAGAAACTTAATCAAAAACCCCTGTGCCGAAGGTTTGTTTAATTATTTATAGTAGGAAGCTAAGAGTTTCCTAACAGTCAGAATGAGTCAGTGTCCTGTGTTATTCTGGAGCTGCGGGGCTGTCTGGTCCATACTGCTGGATCTCTGCGGGGTCACATCCACGAGTCAACGCCTGTGATAAAAGTACTGGGGGCAGATGCAGTTCCGGTATCTCCACGTCTGTGGTTGTGACCGGAAAAGTCCCTGGAGTGACTGAGGCCCAGCGCTGTGGGCAGTGACGGTTAATTTGCACAATTACTACAATATAGTAATGAAGCTGTTGGATGTTGGGGTTAAAGATTCAGGCAGCTGGGGGACTTTTGTTGGCAAAGACTTGGTTAATATGATTGCAGTAATTCTACTTTATTACCGAGTACGAGTTTCTGATGTGGTCAGAAAGTTGCTACCTATTGTCCGAGCTGCTGACGGCCACGTTAAAAGTAATGGCAACGTAAAGCAGGAGTCGCTTCCAGCTGTAGGAAAAATACAGTGGAAAACTCATCAAAGCAGGTTCTGAGTATTCTTCTGTACCTGAGAGTGTAGCAAAAGCAGAGATACTGCTGGAAACTGAAGTGAGGTCCTAACACTCATGCTGGTATCTATGTTTTTAGAGAAATTTCGGCACTGGAAACTTGATAAAAATGAAGGAGATAAATGGAAGATTGAGAATCTGCCTGGAGCTCATGGAAATATGATGCCAGACCCCGAAGTACACAAATACTTTGTCACTTCGTATGGGTAAGAGCTGGATTCCATAACCTGAAGACCTGCTTCCTCCTGTCTGTCTGAAGTTGGGTGCTGGAGGCAGAACCTTGGCCCATGGGTGGGAAAAAGAAGGAGCTTAATTAACCTTTTATACTAGTTAGTCTAAAGAGACAGGTGTGCTGCTGAGAGAATCACAGCATGTGCTGAACTCCTCTGGCCCTACCGAGAATTCCCTCTAACTTTTACATAGTCCTGATAACCCACATGGGATCTCTGCTTCTCTTCCACCAGAGACGGTGGGCAAAGGTTAAATACGCTAATTATGTGCACTTTACCTGATGAGGTCAAAGCTCTGTAACCTCTAGGAATGGTCAGTGTGTCTTTCATGG
Source organism: Gallinago jamesoni (assembly GCA_025769975.1). Classification (NCBI taxonomy): domain Eukaryota; kingdom Metazoa; phylum Chordata; class Aves; order Charadriiformes; family Scolopacidae; genus Gallinago; species Gallinago jamesoni. The sequence goes on along the minus strand of JAOQGH010000008.1, from coordinate 3,549,845 downwards.
TAACAGCTTGCAATAAAAGCTGTCAAGAGAGGGAGATTAACTGCTTTTACATCCATTAAGCAGTAGTTTCCTGTTCAGTATACACTATACAGGTACAGGGACCCCTCTTCATCCAGCTTTTATCTGGGAGTGAAGCTGATCACTTCTTGTCTAGTTCTGGCTACAGAAAATGACGTGCCTTGGCCATGTCAGCCTTGTGGGCCTTCAGGGTCTGGGTGGGCTTCTGGTAAAACTGTCAGGCAAAGTGTGGACATAAAGAAAGAAAAGATGTGTTTTGTGAAGTTATGACTATTTCTTTTGCAGGCCATGCTTCAAGTCTCAACTCATCAACCTGCGGAAAGAAGGATACTGGAATCAGTTGATGGATGAGAAACAACCTGAAATTATAGTCAAGGACTGGTAAGTGTATGCACTGAAAACAAGAATTTCTGGCATTGGCCTAAAGCTAAGCTAGGCCTCTGGAGCTTTTCATGTTGTAAAATTAGTTCTTTATCCTTTGGGAATTGTAGCTCTTGAGCAAAGCATGAGCTAAATGGGAGTTTATTCAATGAGCTGTAGAGAGGTGGCAATGCTGTGATGAGCAGGACTGGTGGAAGCTTTAGAACTTCTTCAGAGCTGTGGGGATGAGCTTCCTTTTCCTCTGGGGACAGGGATCCCCTTGGATACTGGTTTTGAATGCTAAAGAAAACTGAATGTTGTAGGTACAACCCTGCTCCTTGGTTACTCCCCTTTAGGTATTCTGCCAGGTTTGACTGTGGGTGTCGCTACGAGCTGACAGTGAGGCTGCTTTCTGAAGACTACATTGTCCTTGAGGAGTTCCACCCCGAGCCAGTGGTCATAGAGCAGTGGAGTGATGCCATGTGGAGAGAGGTGAGCAGTAGCCCTGGGGGCAATAACTTCGTATCAGTGTTGTGACACTTGGATCTTGCAAGTCTTACTTGGCCAAACGTCCCAAGTGGACCTTCTGTCTCTGCTCCTCAGTGTCCTCTACTCAATACAGGAGGTCCTTGCTGGTGACAACACTGAAGACACAGTAGTGCTGTGAAGGAGCTGTATTCACTTACTAGGTGCCCAGGATTCTTTAGAGTATCCCCTGGGCTCCTGTCATTTTAGCTCCGCCTCTTTAATTGTTTCTGGTTTTTTCACTTAATTTTTTGTCTAAATAACTAAGCTACAAGAGCACAGTTCTTGTTTTTATTGGATCAAAAAGCTTTGTCTTAAAACTATTGCCTGGATGTCATTTGAAGTGTTGCAGACATTACTTTCCTTAAACTGCTAAATGCGTGTAATTGGTTTGATCAGCTGTAGGTTCCCTGTTACGTTGTTGCTGATGTGCTAAACGTACCCAAGAATCAAGCTTAGTGTTACGTTTGACTTGAGGAGGATTTCAGGGCAGAAGCCTGAACGAGAGATGCTTTTTCTCCATCCCTCAAGAAAGGGGTATGGTGCACTTTCAGAT
>JAOQGH010000008.1:3381637-3548286 GCA_025769975.1 Gallinago jamesoni | reverse complement strand
CAGATAAAGATACCTTAGAGTGTTTCCTGAGACCAAGACTCACATACTGTAGTTGTTTGAGTATCTAAGTCAGTACAGGTTTATTTAGGCAAATTAAGAGGAATTTTCTTCTTTCTCTCCAGATTTCTCACACCTTCCAGAATTACCCACCCGGAGTTCGTTACATCTGGTTTCAGCATGGAGGCCAAGACACCCAGTTCTGGGCAGGATGGTATGGGATCCGGGTGACGAACACCAGCATCACCATCGGACCCCTGACACGGTTATGAAATAGAAGTGTCTGCTTTTACCTCAGGACTGTAACCGGGTGGTCTCAGGTGCACTTATTTCTCTGTACTCCTTGGGTGGGTGTCCTGCCTTTGTCTTGCACAGATGATCTCACATAGAAGCAGCTAGTTCTTCTCGAAGCAGAACTTCTGCAGGCCCGGCCCTCTGGAAGGACTTCTGTCTTCCTCTTTCATTCTCTTGTACTGTGGATGTTACTGCAATTACTAGTGCCCTTCCACAGGAGGAAGATTAGGACAATTAAATATGACATATGTCTTTTCTACTTAATACGTCCTTGTGCTAGCTTAAGCTAAATGCTTAAACAAAAAAAGAAAGGTTTTCCATTTAAGACTTATGTAACTTCTGAAAGATAAGGCTAAAATGTTTCATTTCAGATTATCAATGCTGTCCTCAAGGGCTCTGCTACAGAGAGACTTATTTTGTATAGTATTTTCCTATTTCAATTACGTATAAAAATATGTATCTCTCACATCAGCCCTTTCATAAGGGAACTGCCAATGCTTTTTCAGAAATGCTGTGTCACTAGTACTTAATTTTTTATCGTTTCTGTAAGTGTATATGATCAAAATGGTATATACCTTCCCTGTCCCAGTACAGCCCATCGTCGTTTGAATAAACAGCTGCAGAAAGAAAGAGGAGATCGGGAATCCCGCAAGGTGGTTACCTTAAGTGCCTTTTGATTGTGCTGGGCTTTCTCCATGCTGCCTTTGTACTCCCAGAGTATGTGGTTTGTACTGAAGAGTCTAACCCTATATAAAATGTTAAAGCAGTGCACAAGCTGCATCTATAGTATTCTTTTATTTTTTGACTGGGAGGAAGCAGCAGGTACCACACCGTCTTATCAAACTGCCTGAGCAACAAGCTCAGCTCAAATACTACAAACCACGTCTCGTACCCCAGTAGGCACAGAGCCAATACTAAGGCCTTCTTCCATCTGCTTTGATAGGTGTAGGATTAGTGTTTCCCTTGTGTGTTCTGTGAGGAGCAGGACAATTGTCACGTGTCCTTGCTGGACAGACAAACTCCACCTCGCGTGGGTGAAAGCTCTCCCGTGGAAAGTGGACAGACTGAGGTTGCAATAACCTCTCATATGAACTGACAGATCCCACGTGTGTTCCAGAAAAGGTGTGGAATGCGGTGGAAGCTCCACAGGAAATACAAATACTTCCTCAGTGAAGGGGGGAGGCTGGTTTGGACAGAAGTCAGCCTAGTTCAACTGGAGTAAAACTTCATATTTATTGAGGAGGAGTTGGGACAGTCACAGTGGACAGACACTACCTAAGGCCTCGCTCACCTGTAGTACGAGTCCATTGCTGCAGTGGCACACGTAACAGATCGCCGCGTGTCGCTACGACGTGCAATGGAGATGCCCTGTTGAGGTGAGAACTGCATCTGTACAAAGCGCTGACTGCGCTGCAGCGGCCACGTCCTGCCCCCAGGGACTGGCTGTAACAAAACCTACACTCGCTCTCTCTCACGCGAGCGTACAAGGGAACAGGCTCTGGCTCCACATTCCAAGTCAGTTCTATATACACTGGTAAGAGCACTTGAAATCGAGGCAGCAGCTGCTCTACATTCACCCGGAAGGCCAGCTGAAGAGACGGTTATCAGGGTATGGTTTGTGTTGTATCTTATTCCACTGGAAGATCAGACGAGGCTTTGAAGGCAAGGAAGATTTGGAATCAGGTGCCTTTGTGGGCTCGCTCTTCTACATACAGCTGCATCTGGAGGAGAGAAACAAGCATGAAGTCCCTTTGACATGCAGGTATGTGAATGGGGAAAAGTCCTCAACAGGCTAAAGAGGAGGAGTTTGTACCATCCCTCACAACCAGGTTTCCTATTACATTATGAGGAGTTCTGCCCTGTTTTGATTAGTAGCACAGGCTACTGCTCAGCAGTATGAAAACTCACCCTAGAGGAACCGTGAAGCTGGCACCAGAGTAGACAAGACTTAAAACCATATACAGTTTCTGGCACCTGTGGGGACAAAACACTCACCTTTAAGATGTCAGATGTCATGGTTTTCAGGGGAATGAGCCGGGGGTCGTGCATGTGCACATCTTGTTCATCAGCGAGGATCCACGGAAAATCCTAGGGGCAGGAACACAAGGTGCTTTATTTGCAGAGGCTGTAAGGTGAGCCCTGAGCTCGCTCTCAGCTCTAGGTCAGCGTTACATGAATGAGAGCTCTAGTGGCTGAGGGAAGAAATGGGTAACAAACCTTTCATAACAGCAAAACTTAAAACATTGCACACTTGGCCCTAAGACTGAGCGTAATTAGCTTTAGTTACAGCATCAAAGTATAGTATTAACCCACTTACTCCAAGTGAGTCACTCCACGGTGACATCTCACTTCTTTAAAAGATGCACTCTTCACTGTCCTGAACTAGCACATTCTATTCATTACACCGTTTGGAGCAGCGTTTAACTGCAGCTCCAAAATGCTTAGGCCATGGATTTATTTCTGTCCTGCCTTGTGAGGTGAAAGGGTGGCTGACTGTACTACTGGTTTCCGTGACTAAGCAGTACAGAGCAAACTCTCCCTTTGGAACAATCCTGTGCCTCACTAGCTTGCTGTATTGTGCCTTAAGACACCCAAAATAACTTGGCTTAGGGAAAAAAGTTTCCCTGTACATAAGCAAGGATTCTTTAAAAAAAAGTCTTGCTTTAAAAAGTGATCTGCACAGGCTTTCCTGTGCAATGAAATATATTTGTGCACTCAAACCCCACTAGTTTATGTGACTCTTAGGCTTCCTCACTATTTATAACGAATCGGCCACCCAAACACAGTGGATATGAAGCAAAGGTGCTTTTTTTGTTGTTGTTATTTAAATTCAAGTACCCGTTCTCTGTGCCAGAGTACTTCTGAGCCATAGAGCAGGCATTGTGCAATGAGTGTCATTACAGTCTTCAGGTCAGGCGTTGAAGCAGCTTTTGTCTGCAGTTGTGGCTGGTGTGTGGTGAATGTGCTCGCTCACCTCACTGGTGTAAACCATTTTAACAGGTGCAAAGCAAAGCTGTGAAGTGCATCACACAAAGCTAACCTAACTAGGTTCAAAGCACCTACTGGCCTTACTCTTACAGATGCCAAAAACTCTCTAATTTCCAGTCTTTGCAGGTTGCTCACACGCAGTCAGGCAGCCAAAGATCTCACCCACCTTTATCACCTGGATTTTTTCCATGTTCCGTGTGGCAGCCTCCCGTGTGTGAACCAGAACTGTGAAGGTGCAACCTGCAAGAGAAAGGATAGGCTCCAGATCAGGGGACAACCACCAGAGGACGGGACACCACCTATTGCTGTCACAAGTCAAGCGAGGCCGTGCGTGGCCGTGTTTACCTGGGGGATTGTTGTCAAGCACAGCATCGCACACGCTGATCTTCAGGATGAAGGCACGCAGTAACTGCTCCACGTGGGACAGCAGGGACTCTGAGCTGTTGGGGAGACAGCAGTTGTTACAGACGTGCAGCAAAGAACGGGGGCCTGGAGCTGCTTCCAAACACTGCTGCAGAGGCAGGCGTTGGATGCCGTGGGCAAGCAGGAATGGAAACTTTACCTAATGGAAAGAAGAGGTGGCTGGGTGATCTCGAAGACAAATCTCTCCACAGGGTGGTGCTCTTTATCCAGGATTACGACTACGACTTTCTCCACATCATTCTGAAAAAACAATGATAGAAAAATACCTTCCTTAAAACAAGCTGTCTCTGCCCCCAGCCTGCTTCATGTACTGCTGATGAAGTGGGAGTATGCGGACTTGTTGTGGCTCACAGCACTAGCACCTATCCAAAGCTTGAGCACTGACAGATTATTATTACCAATCAGAAAAAAATGCTTTTACAAAGCCATTTCTTGCTAGATGTTGAACTGACAGCTTATCACTAAGGCCAGGAGAAATGAAATGCTCTAAACAGCACATTTCTCTAGATACTGTTTTGGAACAAAGGAGGAAACGTACAGCTATCTCACTGCGTTGCTCAGGAACGGACAACGACGAGGACGTTAAGATAAGCTTAGACCGTTGGCCAAATACAGCAGTTTTGTACTATCGCAGTGTAAAACTGACCTCTCTCCGTTCTCTGAATGTGCATTAAGGTTGTCTGTAAGGAGCAGAGAATGCAAACTCTGCAGTTCCTTACGGACACACCTTTCTCTCACAAAACCTAGAGTTCAACCTACCTTTGCTTGCTGGCTTACAGCAAAGCATTCAAACTGTTCTGCCAGACGGGTATTTAAATGTATTCAAAAGCAGAATGTTAACGTGTAGGATGATGTAACTGAAGATATACAGCTGCATATCTTTGTGCATGTAACTAAATGCCAATGGTCAGCAGTAAGGCTGGGTCTTAACTGCAAGGCAAGGTTATGGATGTTGTTTTTATTAGTAGCTTTATCAGCTCATATATTGTGTATGATAAATTTGTGAACAGATTTTGCAATGAAGACAGTATTTCTGTTCTCTTATTTTCTATCAAAACCACTTGCAGCAGTTTTTGGCTCAGTCCCTGATGTGATCTTACCTTCTCGAGCAGCGGCTTCACGCAATGCAGCGTGTCCTGGATGTACTGATTCAGCTCCGGGTGGCAGGACATCTGCAGCAAACACAGGGAATGGTCAGAGCCGGGTTCTGATGTGAAGCAGGAGAAGGCTACATGTGGAGATCTCAACAGAAGCACCAACATAGCAGACATGCCAATGTTACAAGGCACTTGAGTCATCCTTCACCACTAAGCTGCTCTTTCAGTAATTCTTTCATGGAGGGCTTAATTAGCTGAGGCAGATCACTGCACCCACACAGTTGTAGTCTATTTGGAATATACACCCATAATAGCATATTGGGAATAGTATATTCCAACCATCTCTACTTCCGAGGAAGCATGCTTTTGTGTTACCTTACTGCACATAGCTGGGGAAGCCGCCTACTACTGCTATCTATGATCTGCTTGTCCCATGAGCACTGCTCTATCCTCAGCTATGAGCCTGTTTTCCCTTTAGACAGGAACTAAATTCTCTTCAAAAATGAGTTTGGACATTAAAACAAACTCTGGAAGTGATTTAGTTTGTTCTGGTGAGTGTTGACTGATCCCTGCTATTTCACTTCTCCACACAGCTGTCAGCTTCCAGGACAGTCTCCTACCTGGACAGGTACATTGTATTTTTTCCTCTTCTGAAAGATCCCAATAGGGTAAACTTCTCTGACGTACAAGATAAGGTGAACAGCCACTTCCAGAAATTCTGAAAGAACATCTGCAACCACTGAAACACAAAATTAAAGGATGTGAAGTAGGGAGGGGTGGAAGCTCACACAGTAATACCAGCTACTCATAGGAATTACTATTTTTCTAAGGTATTTTTCCCTGAATACATTTCACCTGCTTCCCCTTAGCTGCAGGAAGGTTAGGGACAGAGCAACTGTGATCTCACAAGCTCATGTCCAAGAGGAGGCCTTGCCAAGCCGTACCAGTTGGCAGCGCAGCACAACACATTACCTTGCCCAAAGTTAAGGTCCTGCCGCGTGAGAGTGGTCATCTTCCCCAGAGCCTGGAAGTAACCACAGAAAGAATGTTTACTCTCTGGTTCCTGTATTATTAATAAAGTCAGCTCACGGAGCCACCCACTTCCCTTATGGCCCTCAGCCCCCCCAAAAACCTGTCCTCTGTGCCTAGGCACAAGCACGTCAACACTGTCACGACAACTGTGCAGGGCCCACTGGGAAAGGTTTAACCACCCTCCATGACCCACATGTCATCAGAAATCACCAGTACTGCAAAAAATAAAAACAAAGGACAGTAGCGTTGCTGTGTTCTGGCCCACACCTCAGATCACTCATAATTTAATTCCTGCTTTCTTTTTAATTGGTTTTTATTAAAAAAAAGGTAGCGAAAAATCTGTCCAGTTCAGAGTTCTTCACTGTCTCCCTCCCTTTTTGATACGTTTTGCTAAGACTGGAGAACTCTATTCCGAAGGCATAAGGAAGTTTAGACAATCACTTTTTAGTAGCACGAGGAACATTTCTTTTTTTCAAAGCCACACAACTGTTCCCATAACATACTGGAACATACACCTTTTCTAATCCCTGTATCCTATTATAAAACAAGAACTTGTCAGTTTTATGGGTTTATTCCCACACCACTCCATGAAGCATTTCTTATTCAGGTATGTTCCTGCATCTTCCACCGACACTACACAACACAGGTACTCAACTGCTGTCCCTACCAACAGCTTCAGAGCATCTTACTCTCTCTCTAGTCCCAAGGACACCAAACCCTGCACAGCTGTGTCATTCAGTTAACATGGAATTTGTCACACAGAATCATAGAATCATGAAATATCTTGAGCTGGAAGGGACCCATAAGGATCATGGAGTCCAGCTCCCTGCAGGACTACCTAAACCACAGGTCTAAGAGCATGATGCTCCTTGAACTCTGCCATAGTGGTGCTGTGACGACTTCCCTGGGGAGCCTGAAATTTGTGACAATCATAAGTGGCAGCACATTAGAGAGCCATTAGATACCACGTGCCAACAAACAGCAGATGCTGGGGCTCAGCTTTCCTTATCCAGTGAAGAACACGCCTTACACATTTGCTTAAAATCATGTACAGTGAACACCATTTTCTGTTATGAATTTTGTTTTGTTATTTTTAGCCGCACTCTCTGCGCACATGCAAACTCTAACCACTAATAGGAGTGGGTTTTTTGTTCATAAACTGTGTGTGTCTTTAAATGCCTCCAGGTGCACCCTGGCTCCATCAGTAACACAGGTGTCACACAGACCCCTGATGAGCCACAGACATTCCAATCAGTTCTTTAGCCACTGATTTTCAAGCTGCTCCAGCTGCAACAAACCAGGTTGTTCAGACCTACAGAGAAGTACTTCAACCTTCCTGACATTGGGAGCTACTCTCCTCTCCCTTTTTAAATAAGAATCTTACCATTCTATACAAAGACTCCCTGGAATATTAGTGACCTGCTACAATAAATAGAATTAAGATACTTAAGCATCTCTCCAGCACCTCAGCTGCAGGGACTCTCAAATTTGTACAAAAGATCTGTATCACAGCAGCATAAAGAATGTGTGTTTTCACAGAAGCATGGAATTGTCAGAATTGGAAGGGACCTCTAGGGATCATCTAGCCCAACTCCCCTGCTATAGCAGGATTGCCTGGAGCACATTACTCAGAACTGCATCCAGGTGGGTCTTGAAAATCTCCAGAGGAGGGGACTCCACAGCCTTTTTAGAAGTTTAGGTTCACGTCCTCATCTAGACATCCCCCTTTCTTAAACTTAGGGCCCAGTGGGGCAACAGCACCCCAAGAGACCCACCCTTAAACACAGCCACAGGCCTAAGAACCACACGTTTCATGCTCCCTCAGCTTCAGGCTTTGGAGTAACTGAGCAGAGCGACGCTGCAGTTAATTGCCTTCCATCTATTCATTTGAATTCCCTGTCCCGTGTGAGGTCAGTTGCCAGAAAAACCCGTCCCACGGCACCGAGGGCCGGCAGGGGAAAGTGAGGAGGAGTAATTAGGGAAGCGAAAGCCTGAGCTTCCATCGGGCTGCTTTCTGGAAGCCAGCAACCCCTTGCTGCAGGAATTCCAGCAGGGAAGCTCAGGAGGCAGGGACAGCGCGTCCTTAGTAACCCCCCCCCCCCGCCCATATCTGTTACCGGGGCCCCGTCCCAGCCCACAACGGCCACCCCAGGCCTCGGGCACCGGCCTGCGCCGCCCCCCGCCCTAGCACGGCCGAGGAAGGAGACCCGCAGCGGAGTCTCCAACAACCGGGCAGAGGGAAGGGCAGAGCCCGGCTGCGGGCACAGGGATGCGCTCCTCACCCGACCGCCATCGCCGTCACTTCGGCACCGCCGCCGGGGCCTTCGGCACCGCTCCCTCCCCGAGCGGGGCTCCCCCTCCCTCGGATCCCCCCCCCCATCACAGCCCCCTCATTCCCCCGGTGCGTGTGTCCCCTCCCGCGGTGCCCCCCCCGCTCCGTACCGCTCCGCTCCGCTCCGCTCGGCACCGACCCCGACCCCGCCGCCGTCCCTCCCGGCCGCACGCGCGGGGCGCACAGCGCGAGGGGCCGCCCGGCGGCGCGCCGGTGTGACGTCACGGCGGCCGGGGGAGACGCAGCGCCCCCTGGCGGCGGGAGGAGCGGGCTGGGGGGGAGCCCGTCCCCGCCGCCCCCGCTCCCCCCCCCCCGGCCGGTGCCTCCCCCCCCATAGCTCCCTCCGCTACGGCGGGACTGGGCGCTCGGTGCAGGGAGCGGGGGACGCTGGTGTCCTCCGCCCCCGGGACCGCTTTCCTACCCCGTTACCGTAAGGCGGGGGCGCCCTGCCCGCCCCGCCCCGCCGTGCAGGTGAGCGGGGGCCCGGCCGCCCCCCCACCAGGACCGGGCCGCCCCGCCTTTGTCTCTGTCCTTTGTCTGCCCCGGGCAGGGACCAGAGGAGGGACCGCTCCTGCCACCGGCCCCGTGGGACCGCTCAACCCTGCGCTCCCGCAACCCTCCTCCTCCTTCGCACCGGGCACCCCCCGCGCCCCCCTACAGCACCCCCGCATCCTGCACCCCTTGCACCTCTGCACCCCCCTACAGCACCCTCGCAGCCCTTGCACTCCCGCATCCCCCGACAGCACCCCCCCGCCCCTCCCATCCCCACCTCCCCCCGCACCATGCACCCCAGTCCCCCGGGATTCCCGGCGCATTCCCCCACTGCCTTCCCCCTGTCTCCTCCTCCTCTTCCTCCTCCTCCTCCTCCTCCTCCTCCTCCTCCTCCTCTCGGGTTTGAACACCCCCTGCCCCCCCGGCAGACCTGCCTCCCCTCCCGCTGCATGCACAGCCGCTGCCCTGCCCTGCCTGCCGGGCTCAGCCCAGACGGAGGAGCGGCGGACAGGTAGGCAGCGCTGCCCGCACCGCGCTCACCTTGCGGGGTGAGAGGGGGAGTTGCGGGGGGGCGGGGAGGGGGGGAGCATGTTCCACCGAGCTGATTTCCCTTCGCTTTGGCAGGGACTGGGGAGGAGTAGGAGGGGGGGCACTTTCCCACTTTCCGTGCGCCCCGGAGGAGACAAAGACCGGGGGTGACGGGGACTGCCGCCGCCGGGACGCCCCCGGTGCGCAGTGCCTCGGGCGGCGGCGGCATCGCTCGGTGGCAGGAGCCGAGCCCCGAGCCCGGACGGCGCCGGTGCCTCCGGCCAGCCCTATTGTCACCCGTGACCGGGAGCGGGCTCCAGGCTCCCCCGGTCCTGCCGACCGGCTCGCCCGCCGTGCACCTTGCCGGGGTGCGCGGGGTGGGCTCGGGGTCTGCCGCCCCGGTCCCTGCCACCCGCCCCACCGCCGGTCCCTCCTACTCCGGGGGATGCTGCGACCTCCCTCCAGGGACGGCTCTCCCCTTCCCTGGAAGAGAAGTCACCTCGGACAGAGGCACCGGCCTCCCCGCAGGGAGCTGCTGAGCCCCCCCCCCCCCCGCACCTCGGGGGTAGCAGAGCCAGGGCTGCCACGGAAAGTGTCCGTGGGGTGACGGAAGCTTTTCCCAGCGAGTCATTGTGTTCACGGAGCCATGCGCTGCCGAGCCCCTGAGTACCCCCCGGGTCATTCCCCGCGCTTCCTCTGTTGGTAAAAGTGAGATCTCGTTTCTGAATTAAATCAATTTGGCATCCGTTAATGGCTTATTACCGCTAGTAATTCATCATGTAGGATTTTAAGTGACACTTATCCAATTCACACCTGAAGTCTTCCGTCAACCAGAGGGTTTAATGGAAATGGGTTTGTGTTCCCATCTCCTCTCCCTTGCAGAAGGAGGCATTAATCCTATACGTTTTGGTTCAAAGTGAGAAGGACATGCCAGGAAAAATGTTGAAAGCGCAGCCCAACTGTTCTGCCGGTCAGGACACATCCACTTCTCTCCCCCCACAGTGAAGAAGGGGCCAAATCTGCCCCCATTCTTCCCTGTCACACTGGTGGGTGCTTTCCAGCCGGGTGAGCAATGACCTTTCCTATTGATTGTGTCTCATTTGTCACTAGGCATTGTGCATTAAACTGGAGAGTCTTCTCTGCTGTGCTGACAGCAAGCGACTCTATCTTGGATGCTAATCTCAGGCTCATTGCTATTTTAATCTCATTATTGGGTAGAGTAGACCCTGTTTGATAGCAGGTTGCCGATGATGGCTGTGTCAGCCACTCCGTGAAGTCCCAGGGGGAAGCAGAGCAGAGGGTACTGCATATTCATTCATGTGCCCCTCTTCCCCTTCAACAGAGTGACTTGCTGGGCTGCTCCATCCCTGGGGGATGTTGGTGCCGTACCCTCCGGGCTCGTGCACTGGCCCAGAGAGCAGTGAAGGTCTCCGTGCAGGTCAGGGTAGGCACAGGAGAAAGGGTGGTTGAAGGTGAGAGGCACAAGAGTGACTTGAAGGTGTCCAGTATTCATCAGAGCCAGGGTTGCTGGCGCTTAGCAGTGACCTAATGACAGGTACGAAACTGCCAGCTTCCTCACGAAGGAGGCTGCAGGAGAAGATATTTCCTGGGTTGTGCTGCATGAACAAGCCACTTGTGTCCTCAGTGGTTTGGAAGGCAGAGTACAGTTTGTCAGCCTGCCCAGTGAGGGGAAGGCATTGCCTGGGCCAACGGGTCAGAAAAACCGAAGTCCCAGTTCCAGCCCTTCAAGTGATGTTGAGTGAGTCACATTTGAAGTGGTCACTGGATTTGAGATGCCTCAGGGAGATGCTTTGTGGAGGCACAGAGGCAGGTACAGCTCCTGCTCAACCCCCCCCACAAGCCTGGATCTCTATAACCTGTCCCTTGTGACACTAGTGCAATTAGTGTATTGGTGAATTTGTCCCTTTCTACAGCAGAGTGCTGTTTGGTGATGGCAGAAAGTGAGAGAAAACGACACAAGCCAAAGGAAAGCAGATGTTTCAAAGGGTAGTGGTGGGATTCAAGTACCCCAGCCTAAATCTCTGCAGAGCAGAAATGTCTCAGCCCAAACACAGTCACAAGGGACAAGGAAACTGGAGTCAGATAAATATGAAAGGCAAGGTAGGGAGGAAAGGTGACAACGGATACAAGAAACCTAAGAAAGAAGTAGGGCAGCTCCAAAGAGGGACCCAAAAGGACTGGAGATCTGTGAGTAAGGGACCCTGCTGCTCTGCTGCCTCAAGGATGTCTGGGCCAGCAGCAAAAAAAAATATTCTTTACAAAGTAAATATGCAAAAGAAAAAAAGAAGGGTGCATATAAGATTACCTGTCTGTTTTTGGAGACCCTAGAAAGCTGGGAGAGATCCCTTTGAAACGGGAAGGTCTCTTGGCAGATTGTATATGAAGCTTCCCAGCATTTGCCTCCAGAAACAGAAAAACAGATGGAAAGAGACCCAGCAGGGAAGTGAAATCTCATTTATCTGCACAATGCCATCCTCCTGGCTCCAGCCAGCTCTCTGCATGTCAGCTACCATAGAGCCTACCCCATCCATTCTGCTCCAGGCCTTCCCAAGCCCATCCATCACCCTATGGCTTCTTATTTACAGGGGGCCTGGCACACAAAGCTGGGTTTATTGTCTGTCGTCCCTGCCACACATGCACATACACACAACATCCATGTAGATGCACATACACTTTGTCTAGTGCTGCAGCTTGGGGTTGTCTGGAGTCCAAGAAATCTCTACACGTTCTTGCCAGTCTGAGCTTATCAGAGCCAAAGAGAAACCTGGCCCAGAAGTATGTGCTCAAGTCTTGCTTGGTTCAGCCCTTGAGCACATAAGCTCATTTGAAGTCTGGGGCAATAAAGGATCTTGATATTCTCTATTTCTCAGTTCAAGAGAAGAACAGAGGTGAAAAGTTAAAGCCAGGACTGTCAGGCACCATGTTTTAAGTCAGATATGTGACTGCGTGTAGCGGATCTGATGTTCCTGCTTTGTCAAATACAAACCAAATGCAGCAGGGGCAGTTTCAGAGCCTACATCAGAGAAAAGATGACATAACTGTATTTATAGGGAGAAAACATGTCTGAGTTTCTGTGTACCTACTCTGTCCATGGCTGCCTTGCATGATTGCAGGCGGGGAGCAGAGTAATTGCAACTGTATCAGTGAGTCCAGAGAAAGAGACCTCCCCACAGGGAAAGTTAGCCAGGATGCAAAAAAAAAACAACCCAAATTTCCCTTACGCTGTTGTGACCATTAGCTATTAGCCCAAAATAGATCAAAAATAGTGGCTGAGAGACAGCACTGCAACTCACTCGTCAGCCCTGAGCCTGCACCCTGGGTAGCTCTAAGGCCTTATCTTTGCTTTACACATTTTCTTGTTAGTAAGCAGATTGGCTGCTTCAAGAGGCAGGTGGCTCGTAATCCTGAGGGTATATAAAGGAAGTGCGAGGCATAGGGTAGAGTAAGGAGGATGTAGGTCTGGTGTTGTGAAGAACTGTAGGGGTAGCTTAACTTGGTAAGCACTTCAGCTGTTTTCTTTATTAATATATTAACCTGAAGAAGAGGATGAATTCTGGGGTTGTTGTAACGTGTGTTTGTTTTAGAGCTATTTAGGAAAGGTGCCTTCTTACAAGGCCAGGCTTCTTTCTACCTGGTATGTGTCTTAGGGCAGAATTTCAGCCTTTGCAGAAAGGGTGCATCAGCAGTGTGAGAACATTGCTGTCACCTACATCAACGAGCCCAGGGCTAGCAGGGGCTTCTTTTGTGGTCTGTGGTCCTGACAGAGGAGAGGGTGGGGTTTACTTTGGTGCTCAGATACTGAGGAACCTGAGCACTGAGGAGAACTAGAGATGCTGTTGTGTTATCTAGCTGTCTTTTGGAAGTGTGAATTTTATACCTTCTATAGGGTAAGAAAAATGAAAGGGGTGGGAAGAGGGTTCAGAAGTTAAAGATAGATCATGACATGGAAATAAGTGGTTAAGAGAAGGTTGGGACTTCAGTGCCTCTAGCACAGCAGTGTTGTGTTAACCCAAGGTAGCAAAACTTGTCCACGCGCTGTGTTAGTTTGACAAACAGCTCAGACCTCCCCTGGCAACAGCACAGTACAGGTATTTATCTGCATTAGTAGTGTAAGATTCCCAGTGACACAGTAACACAGCACGTTAGCCTGCCCTCTCAGCCAGTCCAGAGATGAGGTATCCCCTGTCATACCAACAAGGCAGCCGGGCAACTTAAATAAATGCCCCCTACATCTTGAAGCAGACCTGTTTAACTGCCCCACAGCATTTAGCCGCTTTCCAGCACCTGCTGAAAACCAGAATCTGCAGCTAATGTGTCTGTCAGGTTCCCCATCAAAGGGCCCGTGTCTGTGTGAGTGAGATTGGAGACACCTGCCTTGCATTCTCTTTGCACTTGTTCTCTCCTCTTGGCATTTTGCCTGTAGATGAAAAGGTAAGATGCTGTTTCCAGCTCTTTGAGTTGTTCTGAGTGATGCCTTGATCCAGCTGGTTTGCTCTGGTTCTTAAAGAGAAAATCCTAGGAAAAAACAAAGACTGTGGATGCACAGCTTGGGTTTTGTTTGGTTGCTATTTGTTCCATCGGTTTTGAAGCAGGACTTCAAGTGCTTTGTTAATAGATTTAGCTGTTGGTCTGGTTTCCTTTGTCCCAGGTAGCTGCCAACAAAATACTCCTTCATAGTGTTCTGCCTTCAAATGAACTACCCAACACCTCCTAAATCCATCCTGAAGTAGCAGTTTGTTGTCCTTTGTGGCCAGTGGAAAGACCTGCTTTTCAGACACTGCATTAAAGAGAAGGCCAGTGTGCTGCCTACCTCCTTCCAGGGCAGGTCTGAACTGAACATTTGCTCCCAGGCTCTGAGCAATAACGGAGATGAATCTTGGAAAGGCAGAATCAGCTGGTGAATGAATGAGCAGTTATTCAGTTAAGAGGATGAAAACATCTCCCTCTAAAGTGCCCAGATGCTCCATGAGGCTGGGGCTGCTATAATGGCAGCAGCGTCACGGAGTCAAAACACTCCACATCTGTCTCATCGATTGAAAGAGCAAAGAGCGAGCCAAGGCCCTTCTTAAGGTGTCTCATGCCAGCTTCCCAAAAAGGCACTGAGATTGGCCTCAAAGGCTGCTGCCCTTAGCTCTGGCTTTAAGCATGCCTTCATGCTGCCCAGCTTGAGAGGGACAGTCTGAGAAAGCTACCCTAAAGTAAAAGGCTGCACTGGAAATGCTGAAAATCCCTTTTCCCCTTTTTGTGGAGAAGGACAGGTCAGAACGACCTAATTAGAGAGGTCTCTGAGTTGTGCAGTGTCTCAAAAAGCCATGTCTTATAACACAAACTCAGGGATGAAAGAAGACCCTCAAAAATGTTATAGCAAAGCAGAATGAATGAGAATAGATTGCAGCCACTGTGCTGAGGGACTCCATCTCAGGGTCCTTTGGACTTAAAATACCCTCCCAGTGACAGCCTCACCTGTGGGGTAAGGTGGAGTGACTTGTGCAGGGTCAAGAAGGAAAAGTGGGACAAGCTAGAGAAAACTCAGTGTGCCTCCCTGCTCCTTGATCTTTAGGCCAACGTTCCATGCTCTGCTGACAGCAGCAGATTTATTTCTCTGCTGTGAGGTATCAGCACAAAATTTCCCATGTTTTTTCCTCCCTTGACAAGTGTCAGCCACCCTGAAGCAGCGTGTGTGTGTGTGCATGCACGTGTCTCTGTCTTGAGCTGCTCAGGGCTGTTGCTGGTCCTGCGAGGCCACCATCTGCCTCCAGTTCTGTTCATCTTGACATCTTCATTGCAAGGAAACCAGCTGTGAGGAGGGGCCAGTGCCAGCCAGGCCCAGGATGCCAACCTGGCAGCAAAGAGCCCTAGCCAGACAGCTGGTGCTGTGCGGGTGGCTCAGGAGCTGTGGCCTGCAGGAGCCAGGCTCCCTAGCCCCTCAGATGGTAGGCTGTGAATGGGAGGGTAGGGGGCTAGCCAGGAATCAAAGGGAAATGTCCTGCTGATTGATGGCCCTCATTTGCACATGAAACTGGGACTCTCAGCCCTGCAGGCCCTGCACGTGTGCCTCAGCTGCTGTAACCAGGGCTGGGAGAGGAGGAGGCAAACAAGGAGGGAAAAAACCACTTCCAGCCCTGGACACCATAACTGTTTTCATCTAAGTGTCCTAGGTCTGAATCTTGATTGCCTTTACAGTTCCTAGAAGTTGGTTGCTTATTTTTTCTTCTTGTTTTAAAATGCAGGTGAGGCAGAGCACCCAGGATTATGGCAACTTCTGCTACCTTCTTCTCTCCTGTCCTTTTCCTGTGCCTGCTGGTTCTTTCTGACATCAGCCCTGCAGACTTCCTGGAGCCTGGCACAAAGCTCAAAAATGTCCCAGAGAACAACAACCATCTTCAAAACCAAGAGATGTGGCTGCAGCAGCCTAGAAGTGGGCACCACCACAAGCATGGCTTGGCCAAGAAGGAGAGGGTGCATGCCATGCCTCCAAGAGGGCGGCCGGCTGGGGAAGAGACCCTCAGAATGGGAAGCGGAGCTCCAGCTGCGGAAGAGCTGGCAGCAGAGGGACAGCCAGCAGCCCTGAAACAGAATAAGGATGTGTTCCTGGGGTTTGAATTCCCACATCCCGAGAGGGAGAACCAGTCCCCTGGGTCTGAGAGAGGAAAGAAGCAGAACCGAGAGCATCGGCGACACAGCCGCAGGGACAGGCTGAAACACCACAGAGGTATTTGAGCTCCAAGGGAAGCTGAGGCTGTTGGGTCAGTGGAAATGAGTGTCACTTGTCTGAGGGCAAGAAGATGCAGCTGTGGTTGAGCCACATGGGTATGTGGAGGGTGTGGGATGTGTGCTTGCTCTGGGGAGAAATCTGCCTAACAAAAGAGGCACAAGAAAAAAGGGGAACTCCAGAACCAGAGGTTTTTACTGCTGGCTGCAGTTTTGGGAAAATGACCTGGTTTGCCTTACAGGGGGAGCTCTGAAAGCTCCTAGGCCTTGAGGGGTTGTTTTAGGGTGGCCGCCTTTGTTTTTGTCCTTTTTTAGTAAATGGTTCAATTTACGAACAAACATGTCCAAGCCATGCTCAATCTCTCCACTGACTTCAAAACATGACCAGAACTAGAAATAATACAAAACCTTTACTTTGTTTGAAGATCAGTTTGTTTTTATCAGAGTTTGTATTCTTCTACGTTTATGCTGAATTACAAAAAATATAAATTTTGCATATATGAACTTGAACTAATTACTTTAAAATGTTGCTTGTTTCTGACTGGGACTGCTTTCCTTCGCAGGTCAAGTTGTGGGTGTGTGTCTCTGTGGTGTGGTACACTCGGTGTGGTAAATCTCTAGTTCTGCTAGAGCCAGGCAATTTGTGTCAGTCTACACTGTTTGACAAGCTGGGTGTCAGTATCCCTGAGTTCCAGCTATCACTCCTCTCTGCCTCAGTAAGAAGAGATCTGTTGTTTTCTCAGAGGACTGGCTAATCGACTCCTGTTAAGCAATATAGAAGAGTATGCAAGAAAGCCGGTTCAAAGTGATATTTGCAGACTACAAAACAAGCCTTGTTTCTTTGGTTTAACTTAAGGTCTATATCTAAATGAATACTTAGGAAGAACAGGGATCAGGCTCTGAAAATATTCTTCTTTCAAATTAGAGAGGTCCTGACTTGAGCTAAATTGAAATAACCCACAACTAATATCAAATAAGAATGCATTCACAGGTATTTGCAGCAGCTTAATCCATTGGGTTAAAAATGGTACAAACAAAGGGACCAGAAGAAGAAATTCTTTGATTCTTAAGCAAGAGATATCTTCAAGAAGGTGTGATTATGTATGACTTAAGTGTGTAAAAATCAAGATGCATATACTCTGGACCTGATCTATCACTTTAATTTAATAGCACATTTTCACTGGTCTAAACACCAGCTCAGGGTGGTAGAACACTGGCCAGTGGCTGGATGAAATCGGAATTCCTTCGACTCAAATCTATGGCACACAAAGAGAGAGGGATGAGAGAAAGCTAATGCTACTGTACCTGTTGCCTTCTGCAGGGAAGACTCCTGAGACTGGGCCAAGCTCCCTGTACAAGAAACCTGAAAGCTTTGAAGAACAGTTTCAAAACCTCCAGGCAGAGGAAGCTACAAGTCTGACTCCCACCATGCTTCTCATCACTGCACTGGAACTAGCTGTTTCCACAGAAGAGCCTCCTGTTCTTCCAGCCACATCACCTCGGTCACAGGTAAAAAGAGAGCTAGGGACAGCACAGTACCTCTGATGCAGACAGAAATTTCCTGCAGCTAAGGTCCAGTTTCCTTTTTTTTTTTTTTTTTTCCTGCTTCCCAGTTAGAGCTTAACATCAAAGTCCTCCCTCAAAAGCAAGCACTCTGTCTTGGAGACATCTACACCTATCTTCTTCATGAACATTTCCTTCAGTTGCTTCTCTTCCTTTCCCTACCTCTCCCTTACCTGGCCATCTTCATTCAGCTTCCAGGACCAGAGGGGCAGTAGGAGCTCTTGGCTGGACAGGCAGCCTGTCCTAATGCTCCTTGATCGCCTTTTGTCCTCACATAAAAGCAGTGGAAACTTCCCTCTTGGCTTCAGCTGCAACACAGGAAAGCTCTATCCTTTTGAAAATGAGATGCCAAGAATCCTCAGTGGATCAGACAGGGGGAAGGGAGCTGGGAATCATAAAGCCTTTTGAAGGTCTAAAACCACCAGGAAAATTTGCGAAGTATAATCCTTTGTCTCTTTGGTTTCTTGTGGTTTGCAGGCCCGCCTCAGGCAAGATGGGGATGTGATGCCCACCCTAGATATGGCACTCTTTGACTGGACAGATTATGAGGATCTCAAACCAGAAATGTGGCCATCTGCTAAAAAGAAAGGTGCTAAACCTCCCTGTCCTCTTTCCCAAAAGTAATTCTGTAAGGCTTGTCCTACGGTTAGCGTTCACAGATGTGCTGAGGGATGTGAGATCATAGTGGTGGTGAAAGAGACAAATAAGGATAATGCTGATTGTGTTTTGTGCTCAGTTTCAGAATGTTTCTCATTTTGGATGCATAGTTTGAGGGCAGAGGAAAAATGATAGATGGAGGGTTGAGAAATAGGCAGGAAATTAGACTATGAAGGTTTAGAGTTCAAACTCTTGAAGTTTGAGGCTGTTTATACCCTGGAACAATATAGCCTCCAAAATAAAAATACTAGCGTGAAATTTTCTATCAGCATCTGTTTTTTTTTCTATAGAAAAACGCCGCAGTAAGAGCCCCAGCAGTGGAAATGAAACTGTGACGGCTGAAGGAGAGCCATGTGATCATCACCTTGACTGTCTCCCAGGTCAGGATCAGCTTGGTAGAGTCATTTCTCCAAACATGAGCGTGTTTGAAATCCAGCCCAGGTTCTAAAATAAGTATTCTTACATCAAATACTGATAGAAAGGCAGAGGGAAGGGTGGAGGCTCTTTAGGCATGTTGTGGGAACAGATGATGTCTGTACCATGGACCTGTCATGGGTGTCAGTAGCCCTACAAGGGAAGGGGATAAGTGACCTGTGCTGACCCTTGTTCCTGTGTTGCAGGCTCTTGCTGTGACTTGCGTGAACACCTCTGCAAACCACACAATCGAGGCCTTAACAACAAATGTTATGATGACTGTATGTGCACTGAAGGTGAGTTCAGCTCTTTGCTCTCCCCCTTCCAGCTGGCTTTGTAGTTGACTTGGAATAGTCTGTGCATGAAAATAGGAGCCAAACTCTGCTGTTCTTAGCCTTTCCCTGCCACTGACTCACGAAGTGACCATTGAATCATCTATCTTGTTTTCCCTCTTGAAACCAAAAATTCTGATAGCTACAAAAAAATCCACAATATTTTAACACTTCAGTGGTGCTTTCAAGTATCACAGGTTATTAAAACAAACTACTATCCTTGTTTCAAGTGACCTTATGCCTAATATAGCTTTCCTGAGTTAATTATGACTGAATTTATAGCAATTTAGTAGGTATGGGCAGGACACATACTTTTGTTTCTTAAAACTGTTTCTGAAGAATCCACAGCAGCCCTTAATAGACAGTTGTATTATGAAGATGTTGAGAGTCACACTCTTCTAATCTGAACATGTTCACGATCAGGTCCAGGCACTAGGACTTGTCAGCCAGAACAAAACTCTGATTGCCAAGTTTTGTGACCTGTGTTAGATACCTAGTGACTTTGAATGGGTCGTTCACCTACTTTTTACCCAGTTAAAGAGACTGCTTTCCTGGAGTTGCAATGTTAAATGATAGTCTTCACCTTGGGTATGTCATGTAACACTTGAAAGTCCTCATCAGAGACAATGTTCAAATAGATCAGCCTAGAAAAGCATTTCTGCAAGCCTAACGAGGGCTGCCCCTGGCCCTGCTTTATACTTAAGCTAGTTTAAGTTGATGCCAAATACGCATCCTCTGTAGCATTAAAAAAGATCCCCAGAGATGTAGGGGGATGTAGAGACAGACAAGACCCTTAGATAAGAGCAGAGCTCTGATCTTGTGTGCTCTCCTGGGAGGCCAGACTTCCCTGGGGGGATTGGTAATGAGGGGCAGAAACCTGACTTCAAGGTAGCCTTCTCAATGTAGCCCAGGGACATGCACTCCAAAAGGCTGCTCAGTGACCTGTGACATTGGCTGGGTCTCCCGTGTACAAGTACTCAAGGACAGTTTATGGGCTGTCTCATTATAAAAGCTATAAATCTTCAGCCTCCCCAACTCTGGGGGGTGCTAGCACTGTTGCTATCTGCTGCCTGCTCTGGAAGTAAAAAGAGTTGCAGTTTCTAGGACGATCGGATCAGCTCCTGCCAACCCAAATGACCAGATACTGGGCTATTGAAAATTGGGGCTTTCATGAGAATTATTTACTCAAAGGCTGTACCCTGTTTGGCCCAACCAGCTATGCATTCTGGTGTAACAAAGTCAGACAATAGACACCAAAAAGATAAATCTATCAGTGCCCAAAACCGAGATGAGTTACCCTGACCAGAGGCTCCCATTGCCTTCCACTGCCATGGGAGAGTATGTACTGATGTTTTTTACAAATGAAATGCCTTATTTCCCCCCCCCCCTTAGGATTCATCAATGCCATATCACATAGCTTCCCTCAGACCCTGTACTTTGAGCATCCAAAGCAGAGAAACTGAAGGAGATCAGCAATGAGCTCTGGATCAGACCTCCCAGTAATAACGCTTCAAAGTCTCTTCCCTCCTCTCCTGAAGCTTCAGGGAAATAAATAGCAAGGGGAGCTCCCTAGCCATTGCTGCTGCACATTAAGTCTATAGTAATTTCCCAATGGAGAGATCACTTAGATGGTAATGGGAAGTAATATGAGGAAACCAAGCAGGGCTTCCATAAAATCACTGGAAACAATCAGGATAATTCATTGGTATTTCAAGAAGTCAGTGAATCCCAAACCAGTACAGTGAGCCAAGCAGAATAGCAGGGCCCAGAAAGCAATATGCCCTGCCCATGCAAGGCATTTCTCTGCCACCTCATTTGACACAGCCCAGGCTTTCCAGTCCTGGGACTGTCCCCCCTGGAGCAGGCTCTGTCATGAACTGAGACTGAGAGCTAATTGTTTGATGTCAGTGCTGTAGCGAGCCCTGGTCCCTCCTGCTCACTTATACATGTCTTTTCCATAGGGCTACGTTGTTATGCCAAATTCCACCGGAACCGAAGAGTGACCCGGAGGAAAGGGCGCTGCGTGGAGCCTGAATCGGCCAACGGAGAGCAGGGATCATTCATTAATGTTTAGGAGGGTGGGACTCCTGCCTGGATGGTCAGCAGCTGGGGTCAAACTGTTTATACCTAGCAATGGGAATTAGAGGAAAAAGTCAAGCAAATGACTGGAGCTGCAGGCTCTGAACATGCCAAGTTCCAATAAGACCGAGGCTTATGTTAATTATAAATAGAGTGGCCCAGCCTATACCAGGACTGTATTCCCCTTCCCTTCCCTCAGCACATTCCTGCCATGGAGCTGGGTCCCCTCTGACAGTTAGTAAGAGATGATGAT
The DNA here is from genome assembly GCA_025769975.1 of Gallinago jamesoni. Lineage (NCBI taxonomy): Eukaryota > Metazoa > Chordata > Aves > Charadriiformes > Scolopacidae > Gallinago > Gallinago jamesoni. The sequence continues at coordinate 3,527,073 of JAOQGH010000008.1, read as the reverse complement.
GAACCTTTCTGATGGTCCCGGCAGGAAAAGGCTCTGCATTTTCATCTTCTCCTCTCAACAGAGGAAATGTATGAAAGATCATTCAAGTCAAAGGGGATTAAGCTTAAACTTTACCCTTTTACTATTGCTTGAGAAGAAAGGTAGATCCTCCTTAAAGATCAGAGGTTCCTAGAGGATAGGAAGCTTGTAGCCTCCAGGCAGAATCAAAGATAAGGAAATGGATCAGCAGGAAGCTGGCTGCCTTGGTGAGAGCTGACAAAGCTCTTGCTCTCTCCCTCCTTCACTGCTACAGACAGATATTCTGTAGCTGTTAAATACTACCATGTCCTACCTGTCTTCTTTGGGACCATCCAGTCCCACTCCTTCCTTTCTTGCTTCCAGAGAACCTGGTTTCTGCAAGGATGTAGCAAGACAACCCAGCCTGCAGCTCTCACTCATTTAGTTATCCTGCCAAGTCTGTTATTTTTAATTATTGCTTATAGAAGCTTTCTGGGGAAGTGATAGTTTTCCTAGTGAGCCAAAAATAAAGTTTTTGGTAACAGGAGATAGGGACAGGCTGTTCCATTGTAGTAAATCCTGTGACATGTTGCATGTGTGTTTCCATGATATGTAAATAAAGATACGATAGATATCCTTTGTGCAACTCTTCTGTTTCTTTGACTACACCTAAGGATGTGGTAGGAACCAGAAAAGGCCTATAAGGGATCTGGCCAGCAGGTAGCACTGATGACTTCAAGGTAATCACACAGAGTAATTGTCCCACTCAGTAGAAAAAAATTTTTACTCAAATTGGGGATCCAAGCTTCCGTGTAGCCTCACACAAATTGCAGCTAAGTCAGTTTCTGCCTGATGTAGCCATCCAGATGATTGAAACTTATTTATATTACTACTTAGTTACTTACTTCAGTGATATATCAGAGCAACAAAGGCTACCTGTGTTAAGCAGGAGTAGTGTTAGTTGGTAAAGATGTTCTTTTCAACTGCTAACACCTGCTAACCTGCTGGGAGACAGCACTGCAGCATTTTATATTCAAGAACCTGGAGATGTACAGCACTTTTTGTAGGAATAGAAATATTAATCCTGGTGCTCTGGTCAGAATCCTCTTTTCCCTGCTTCCCTAAGCCCCTCTCTGTTCTATTTAGGTAGCAAATCTCCATTTTGCACTCCTGTTTCTGTTGTAGTGTCACTCTGCATTGTATATTCATTCAAATACTGTTAGCATAATAGTTTACACCTCTAATATGATGAGTGCCCAGTCATGGCTACAGAGATATGCTCTGAATACAATATTAGTTCTGACCCACATACACGTGCGCTGTGAGGTGGAACACTAAAGGAGGAATTTGTAGAGGAACATTTAGGCAAAACCTACTGCTCTGCTGGATGTAGCTATTAAGATTTCTGCTTACAGCATTACAGTCTTAGCTCAAAAGGCAGGAGAAAAGAAAGGTAATTTGGGTCCATGCCTATGCCACGGCAGCAAGGAGGCAATTTGTTAACCCAGAGAGAGAAATGCAGCTCCTCTCTCAGCCCAGATGCAGAATAGTGGGTGGTGCTGCCAGTGGTATTGTGAGTGAAAGCATAAAGGGAAAAAGGCCTTAATTGATCACAGCCAATTGCAGAGCTCTCAAACCCTGGTCTGTGTGACACCAAAGAGAACCATGCACACAGCCATTATGAAAGCCAGGTTTTGATACCACACTGCTTTCCAATATAGGAGCCGAGATCGGGATGGAATTGAAAGAAAAGCAGGAAATTTTGCAGGGCTCTTTATCCTTGGTGATCCAGGTATTCATTGCCCCATCCATACACTACATACAGAATCCTTGTAGGATCCTGGGCAGTGTTTTGGGCAAGACTGTATTGTAAATCATGTGAAATACAAGCAGGCTTAAACAGCAAGTCTGAATTTTAAGCCAGAGCTTTTAGACTCCAAAAGGACACTTGCTTCTTCAGCTCTTGCTTTTTCAGCTTTTGGCCTGCTATTAATTCTGACTATAAAGAACAGATGATTCTTAATTGGTGGGATTAGTTAAGTGTCTAAGGTCAATGAAAATTGAGTTAATTATTATAAATCAAGTCACAAGATTATTGGATTGATTGCTCACATTGGAGTTTCAGAAAGAGTCCACGACCAAGACTCGTTCTTTCTGAATCAAACTGTGATGTTACAGAGGTGAAGCAGAAAGGGTGAGCAGCGGCACAGGCACACGCTGCACAGCCACAGCAGCATGAAAAGAGTAAGACAACCTGATTTATGTATCAGCCAGATCAACTACTGACTTAGCAATTGCAGTGCAAAGGAAAGCTGTTGGGTAAATAACATGCCAAGGTGTGGAATACAAGACGAGCCTGTGATATAAAACCCCAGGGCAGCATTTGTACAACAAATCCAACCCACTACTTAGTGTAGCAAAGCTTTTTAGTGCCGCTCCATGCTGTCTCCAGAGCATGACAGCAGCTGCAGAGCAATAGTATCACTGGGTTACACTCAGCAACTTTCCCCTCCCTTCCCAGCATCTCCCAGTCACAGTACAGTCAGTGACAGTTCTGCCTTTGGGTGCATTAGGTCTGAATAAGAGAGAGGGAGACAAATGTAAAGCAAGTCTTGATTTACATGTTCTTCTCAACTGATTGTTTGAGAAACTCAAATTAAGAATTCACACAAGCTCAGCTTCTTCTGTACTGCCCCCATGGAGCTTAAACCAGAGCTTTTGCAAGATTTTCTATTGTCTTGAAAGGACTTTGGTTCAGGCCCAAACCAGCCATAGCAGGGCTCTGTGGAATAATTTTTAAAGTTAATTTTAGGGTATGTATGCAAGAAAGGTGAGCGATAAGAGTCCTACCCAAGCTCCTGCTCTACAGCTACTGCCATTAGCAGCCTCACAATGAGTCCAAAGGGTATGCATCATTTTAAACCACTTCTCCAAGGGTGAGAATCATTAGACATGGAAAAGAGAGGACAGCGTGCTGATTTGACATAATCATCTCAGCAGCTGCCTGCTCTGCAAATGCTGTTGAATATCAGGGATGTTGCTAGCATTTGCTAAAATGATGACTGCAAGGGAGACGAGGAGTAGAAGCACAAATTAAAACACTTGGGAATCATTCTGTCTCAGGTCTGTAATAGTCTGCATTCATTTTAGCTTGGGGGTGTTTTATTGAAACCCTCTCACCCCATCCCCCCCAGTAATTACCCTGTTGTCAATCCACAGCGTGAGAAAGTGCTTCAATTTCAAACCCATGCCATACTAAATTGTTTGAATCCATGCTGGTCACTCTCTGCTACATAAAGCCTGGAAAAAGCATTGCTTTCACATTTTTTTATCAGCAAAAACGCGGGCTGTTGTTTTCCTGGAATGTCCTGAGTGATCATATTTACCACATAAACCCATTTCTAGTATGTCACTTCATTTTCTACAGTGCTAGAGATTCACTAATCTTCAAGAGCAGTCCCTCAATGATATCTCAAAGCTCTAGTTAGATTTTAGAAAAACAGACGAGCAGCTCTTCCTTGCTGAGATTGGAAAGGACTTTCAAGTGCGCTTGTCAAGATACCGCATTAGTGTAACCCTCTCCACTCCCCAAATCACCTTGCCACAGACTGTTTTGCAGTGAAGTTGCAGGAGGAGGCTCCCTAGCAGCATGACAAAATGCCTTCGCTTTCCTCTCCAATCCAAATAATGTTTCTGCTTGCTGATTTCCCATTGGGATTTAAAAGGGAGTTTGTAGAGCCAGGACAACTTCTATCTGCCCTTCCTCACTGCTTATTCAGAAAGGCTCTATCGATAATATATGCATTTGTGCCAAGCTGATGCCTTCGTTACTCTTGGCTCCATAGCCAGGGGCACAGCTCAAAGACACAGGTGTCAGGTGCAGTCTTTAGCTGCCTTCATACTAGACCCCAAGTGAGTGATGCAAAGGGCAGAACTACGAAGGGTGGGCTTGTCTCCATCCCCATGGGCCAGGTAAGGACAGCAGGAGCAATTGCATTTGCTCCTCTGCTTCCCCACTTATCCACCAAGGGTACCTGAAAATGCAACAGAAAGCATTTCTGCCTTATTAGCCTCACTTTTATGCTGTCAGGAAGGGAGCCAGCTGTGTATTGGGTTTTTACTCAGTCTGCACAAGACACACCACCTATGTATTTGACATAGAGCAGCTAACTGCTGGATAGCAGTTGCAGTGAGCTGAACTCACCTGGACCAGTCTTTCAGTCAGGAAAATCTCCGTATCCTGTTTCTAGTCTCCTGGGTCGTCTGCTTCTCCCCGCAGGTCTTCTTTAACGTGCTGCTTATCTTTCTCACTGTGTTTATGTTGCTTTGAGTGATCAAGCCTAGGGAAGGGAACAGAGACAGCAGGTTACACACAGAGGTAATTTCCAAGGTACAAGCAAAGCAAAGCAGAGATAAAAACCAGCCAACCCCCCAGATCAGATAGGTGTGAGACGTGCAAATGCATAATGTCTATCATAGCTCTCATTGTTTTCATATCCATGAGATCATTAAGACATTTCTAAGTCCCTTGAGTCCATGACATGCAAGTCCAGGATATAATAAGCAGGGCTGAATTAATTGCACGATACATTGATGAACAAAATGAAGTAAAGCGTTTTTATTGTACAAGGGGAAACGAATGCTTTGCATTAAACAGCAGTCACATCAATCCAAATTATGGCTCATGCTGCATAAATGATAATAAGACTGTCTCACTCAGACTGGGTGAGAATGCTGAAAGGAGCAAAGACACCCACATACTGCTGGATCCAAACAGTGCTCATATTTAAACTGGGACAGTGGAATTTGTCTTTATAGCAAATAGTTCTCCTTTGATAGATACCTATCCTGGCAGAAGGGCTTCCCTATTGCTCTTTGCACCCAAACACTGAGCCAGTAATATGGCTATTCAAAGTCTCTTTTTATTTTTTCCTCCACCCCAGGTGTTCTTTTTGTCATTTGGGGTAAAATCCAGTCCTTGGCATTAGTGGGACCACTAGCACTGATCCCATTTGATACCACTACTTCTATGACTAGCAGTAGGGCTTTCCTGCGAGACACAGAAAAGGAAATGAAGTCACAACTGATGTGTGGCATGTGGCAATAGATGAGTTAAATGAGTTATATTTCAATCTTTCATCTGGTAAAGTGGCATATTCAGAGACTCCTGGGGGGTGGAACTTTCACAGCCTTTTTGTTTTTTACTGCTGTTCTGAGCTATGCAGCCGGTCAGTTTTGTTCTGCTGCTTCCTCTGGTTAGCATTTTCCGTGTTGTTTCATTTTTGGCATTTAATAATTTGCCTTGGGAGATCTTCAAGCGTGCTGCCTATTAGCAGTGAATAGCAGTAAGGGCGCAGCGAAGGACAAGCTAGATGGGCTTGCATTTGTGGCTTGTTTGAGAATGTCTGAGTGTAGGTTCAAAACTCTGTGAGTCTTATGTGTAGCCTTGCACTGCTTGAACTGGAAGTGAGATTGAAGGATGACTCATACATTCCCACATTCAGCTTCTGCAATGAACTTCTGACTCCTTGCTCGTTCCTTAGAGGCTCCATCTTTTCTGCAAGAATAGATGACAACAAGAAAGCAACCGACCCAGTAAAACATTGTAGTCTTACACTGCAGACCGGTAAAGCATACATTGGGCAAGATGAGAGGGCTTGAGAGGGGTCATCCTGACTTCTTGGTTCTGTTAGTTCATTTGCCGTACTTGTGGAGAAGACTATTATTATGAGCTGGACAGGAAATGGTAAGTACTGACTGTACTGTGTGCAGTTGGGTTATCTCTTATCAACTTCCCTAGCTCTAAAATGAGACTAGCTTTCTTTCAGAACAAGAGATGAAGAACTCATGATTTGGACCAGGCTTTTAGGCAGAGTTCAGTCATCTAGTTCTAGAGAAAAATCTAGGACCAGAGGAAGGAACTAAATATCTGCCAGCCATTCTAGCTACTTGGCTAGAGAGTCCAGTGCCAACCCCAAAGGCTGACCTGACCTTACCTCGGTAATTGTGTGATACAGCTGAGCACAGAGAGCACCTTGCAAGTGCTTTTTTATTGCTGTTTATCAAGAGTCTCTTTGTCACTTCTCACCTTTTTGTCACATTACCAGTGTGTACACAACAGCTTTCTCTTCCTCCTAGACACACTTTAGCCTTCCAGGACTCTGCCTGCAGCCTGAGCACGCTGTCAAACCTTCCCCGGGCTGCATTAGGCATGTAAGCAGCAGGAAGAACTGTTTGGCTGGGTGTTTGGAGTCAACAACTCATCCAGGTGCACTTTTAACCTAGTGGTGTCTTGTTTTGGAAACAGGTGCTGCGCAATCCAGATCAGGTAACTAGAGACTATTTCCTTGTCTGGAATCTGGTCATCTGGCAAGCAATCACCACTTGCCACCCAGGCCCCAGAGGCACACTCCAGAAACACCGTGTTGTAGTGAGGTGGGGGGTCAGTCTCTTCTCCCAAGTAACAGGCGATAGGACAAGAGAAAATGTTCCCAAGTTGTGCCAGGGAACGTTTAGCTTGGCTATTAGGAAAAAAAAATTCTTCACAGAAAGTGCCAACCATTGGAACAGGCTGCCCAGGAAAATGGTGGAGTCGCCATCCCTGGAGGTACTGAAAGGCGGGCAGAGGTGGTGCTGAGGGCCACGGGTGGTTTTGGCAGTGTTGGGTTGATGGTTGGTCTCGATGATCTGAAAGATCCCTTCCAACCCAGACGGTTCAATGACTCCGTGACCAGCTCCCGTGGCAAAGGGCACGGTTCGGCAGGGGCCCGGCCTCCACCTCCCTCCCGACCCGGCGATGGGCTGGCCGCGGGGCTGGGGCCGGCCGGGCGCGGCGGGGCGGTGTCCCGGCTCCTCCCGCCCCGCCGCCCTCCCCTGGGCGGCCCGGGGGCAGCCCGCGGCGGCGGCGGGGACCGGCCCAGCCCTACGTGAGGCGGCCCCGCCGCCGGGAGTCACGGGGAGGGTGGGTCGGTGTCATGGAGCTGCCTGCCGTCAACCTCAAGGTAGGGGCCGCGGGGCCGAGCCGCTCCCGGGGCTTCTCCGGCGGGAAGGGGCCTCTCCGGCCGCCCGCTCGGTCTCCGTGGGTTCGGAGAGGCGGCCGGGCCGGGGGCTGCGCGGCTCCGGGCGAAACCCCGCCGTGAAGAGCGGGGGAGGTTTCTGCGGGGCGGCAGCCGCTCTTCCTGGGCCGCGGCTGGGGGGAGGCGGCGGGATGGCGGCCCCGGGAGCCGGCGCTGGGCCCGGCCCGCCCGCTCCCCTCGCTCGGCCGGCGGCTTTGTCCCTGGCCCAGGACGTGACCGAGGGCCTGGTCAGGAGATACGGAGCTCTCCCAAGAGGAGAGGCTGGTGTTTCTAAACCTTTCTAATGGGCAAACGTTGCAAAAGGTCCTGGTCCTTAAGGCAGGCAGGGAATGAGTCCACGGTTCTCTCTTCAGAGCAGTTGCTAAAGTGGCTCAAGGGCTGGGCTGGGCTGGGACATCAGCTGGTTATTAACTTGTGTCCATGGAGGTTTCCAGCTCAGCTGACCTGAACTAATCCAGGATAAACACTGCACAAGATCCTGAGGAGGCAAAGTTTTTGCTTGTCAGGCAAAATAGTTTAGAAAGATGATCCCGCTTACTTTAGGCTTACCATCTAGTAGATAACTGAAATTGTTTCTCTGTTGGGGGAGGAGGACGCTTCAGTTGGGAACAATTTGAAATTTTCAGTGAATATCTGGTAACCAGAGAACTGGGAAATAAGGGACTTATTGAAGTTATGTTATCTTTTCACTTTGGAAGAAGCACATCCTTGGGGAGAAGCTGGAGGATGCTAAAATTACTTTTTTGATTTTGATGTTGGTGTTTGATATTGCAGCCTTCCCTGATAACAGACAGATGAGTTTTTCCTCCTTTTTTTTTTATTTGTCTTGTATTTTCAGAGCCTTGAGATTTCTAGTTGTGTGTGCCTTTTCTCAGCTTCATTTACTTTTGTATAGGAAGTTTCAGCTGCTTTCTTTGGTTAAAAACTTTGCCCAGAGAATGAAAGCACTGATCACATCAGTCTTTTTCTGCTATAGATTCATAAAGCTGTGAGCAGTGGCCCTGGAGCAGGCTGCCTTCGGGTTGGGTGGGAGGATAATATTATCTCAGCTATCGTTAAGAATTCAGCTTTGTACAGGAGGGCTTTCACGTGGCTGCACTAAATAAAAGCTTGGCATTCATATAATGACGTTTCCCCCTCTTACTAGTTCACCAAGAAAAGCAACTTCCCTTCTTAAAGGCAAGTAAGCAAATGGATTTTTCAGGGCCTGGCATGTGGATTATATTACATTCTGGAAGCTGGTACTTTGCTCTGACAAGTTTGGACTATTGTGTGATTCCCAGGGCACTAGGAAGATTAAAAGATCTTGTCTTCTGCTTTGTTTTTTAACGTGGTTTGATTTTTTTTTTTTCTCTCCATGCTAAAACAACAGTGAAAAATAAGGATGTTTAATTAACAAGTTTGCCAACATGAAATAGATGCTCCACCATGGGAGGTGGAGATAGAGGAACTGAAAAACACAGACTTCTTGAATGAATGAGTCACCATGACAACACAACTGAAATGTTGCCTCTCTCTGCTTTCAGACAACCATTCCCAATTTTCTTCCTAGATAAGAATGAGTTTATCCTGGCCAAACTGTTTTCAGCATTAAGAAGTTCCTTGTCAAGCCTGCTTCCCCCAGCCTCTCTGGGGAAGAGCTGGGGAATAGGGAGTTAATAATTGTACCTGCACCTTTGTATTTTGTTCCCGACTTCGGGCCTGCTTCCTGAAAACATTTCTTAAAGGTGGGGAAGATTCTTATTCAGGAAGGGACTGCAAACAACACACACTACAGCTATTCATTGGCACAATCTGCTTACAGTTTCTGTGAGATTAAAAAAAGATGAGCTTCATGATAGAAGCGGCTCCAAGAAAACTGCGTGACTGAGCTGTGTTTGTGCCAGAACACAGCAATGTCTTAGCCTTGAGGTCTCTTTAAGTTACTTGCAGAGCTATAAAATTAATGTAGCAGGCTTTTCCCTACAGTGGACGATGAACCTGCTCGTGAAACAGCATCTACTGCTTTAATATGTGGGAATAATAATGTGGGAAGCTGCACAACTATAGTTTTGCAGCAAACACTTGACACTTAGGATTATTGCAATAACTATGGAGAGCCTTGAAATACAAAATTTGAGTTTGATCGAGCCTGGAAAATGCCCTCCAATCCATGTGCCTGGAAATACGCATTTTGTTCTTGGGCATTTTTAAATGCTAGGTCACAGAATCATAGAATAATTTAGACTAAAAGGAGTCTCTGTATGTCCTCTAGTCCAACTTGCTGCTTAAAGCAAAGCTAACTTCAAAGTTAGATCAAATAGCTCCACTCAAAATTCAGCTGACTTTTAAACATTTCTAAAAATCTCTCTCTAAGGATAGAACCATGCCAACCCCATTGGATAGCCTGTTGCACTGCATAACCACTCTCATTATTATCACTGTTATAATAATGAGGAACATCCTTACAGGTGGCCACTGATATCTTTGTTTTGAATAGTATATACTCAGGTGAATATGTCATTCAGATAGTAGATGAGCTCACTCTCTCTCTCAAAAAAAGTAAAATACAAAGAGTTAGATACTACAAGAAAATCATTGTAATTTGGAACTATGTAATTTTTAACTTAATCAAAATTCAACTTTATGCTAGGCTTTGTGCTGAAACATGTTTAAAGGAGTGAGTTCCTGTTCCAAAGAGTTTCCCAGGTAATAGGACCCAGGCAGACCCAGGATCTTTTAATACTTGACAATTAGTTTCATCACATGCTGGGATTCACAGAAGAGCGAGGAATCCTGCTTAGCTCTCCCCAGTTTCCAATGGGATGCTTTTCATACATGGTCATCCTTCTGCCCAGAAGGGATGGGGACAAAGGTCCCACCTTTCTTATTTTCTGCTCTCAGCATGAGTTCCAGTCTTAGGAGTTATTTTCTTAAACGAAGAAATGTATGCCTCTCTGAGGTACAGACTCAAGTCCTTGAACAGATGGAAAAAAATTAAATTCTTCTGTTGTCTCATCAGGAGACTGTCTGCAAATTATTGAATCTCACATAGTGACTGTAGCTTTAAAAAATGTTCTTCATTAACACTACATTTTCTATTTTAAAGCCTAGCAAACCCACGAGTTTACTCCATAGTGCCCTGAAGAACTGTCAGGTAAATTGGACTAATAACCAGGAAGGGAATGCCTTGTTTCTGTTTCAGCAGCCCCTCACACTATCAGCCCTATTTTACCTGACGACTAAGCTTGCTTCATAATTTAGTAACTGCAATATTGATCTAGACAGCTTTTTTTAAAAAAAGCCACCCTGCCTAATTATGTTAACTGGTGAGCCTTGAGGGGTCTTGTGGGTATGTAACATGCAATTAAATAGTACCTAATTAAGAATTTCCCTAAGAATTTCCCTGATGTTGTGATAGTCTCTTGAGTAAATGCTATTTGCATGTCTCCATTCTTATCCGAGAACATCTTGTATTTTACCAATTAGCAGTTTTTGCCTGGTCTCCATGGTGCAATTTGGGAGAAGGGAGAGTGGGGGGTAGTGGGGAAGCATTTTGTAGGCTTTCATGAACAATTAAAAAAAAATCACTAATAAAAATCTGTTTAAGCAGTGTTTGAAGTTACAACAAAGTCTAGGCTACCCAGGGTGACGGCTCTGCAGATGTGTTAGGGTACTGCAGTGAAGCAAGAGCTCTGCCTTACCCTGAGACATCTCCGATGCGGTACCTGGGTAGGGCAGTGGGAACCACAGCGGACTGCTGTTGGTTTCCTGGCTGCTCTTCACTCATGTCACAGCTTCACTGGTTATTAACTATCTTCTCAAGCAACTAGTTTTGTATTTAGTTAGAGCACAGATAGATGTTTAAAGTCAGTGAATATAGCAGGATGTCAGTAAATCTTAGTATATTTTTAAGTGTCTTAATGTTCCTGTCTGCATACAGCTTTCCTGTGTCACCTGAGTAATTTTGCATTTTGCTACTTACTCATTTCCCTTTTTTTCTTTTTCTTTTTTTTTTTTTTTTTTTTGTTTCTGTGGGAGTATGTAGGGGGAGTGTGCTTCATAGGGCTTTTGGTGGTGGGTTGTTTGCTTTTTGTTTGGTTGGGTTTTTTATATCGAGGTCAGTACAAATGCTAACTGGAGCCTTTCTCACAGCTATAAGAAAGCAAGAGTGGCTGTTTCCCGTGGATCCTCTGATACGTCCTGGCATCAGCCTTTCTTTTATGAGGCTGCTAATAGAGCCTGTCTTCTATATTCTTGTTTTAACAAATGTGAAATGAGTGAAAATGAGCCATCTCCCTGTGCTGAGGTTGGCCAGCAGGCCAGTGAGCAAAGCAAGTGAGCACACGGATATAGGGATAGAAAAAGACTGAAGAGGTATATTCTTGTTCCCGTTTGCTGTCTTAATAAATGTGTAGAGTATGTCTCCTTGGTTACAGAAATGTCAAGTGCTGGTGAACAGAATCCTTGTGTCACTTGCTACAGTAAGATGCTTTCTTCTTGGATTTGTCCTCTTGAGCCCAAGGATCAGGATCATTAAGGACATTTGCAAAGTATGGAATCTGTGACAGCATCATCTTATTGCTACTTAGGGCACTGCCAGCAGAGCAAAGAGCTGTGTACTATGGCAAGATCGGGTTCTCAGGTTCCTAGAAGATGCCTTCAGGTCTGTTAATATTGCAGTGAGGTTGAACCACTGCTCTGGACAGACTGGAAGGAGGTTAAAGAAGGATTTACTGTGGAATGAAATTGCTGGGTGCTGCAGGCATGGCTTTCAATGGGCTTCTTGGTGATGGGACACCAGATTGGTCATGTATAAACTGTGCTAGCGTAGCGTGAATCGGATTGCCTGGCTTTCTGTACAAACTCTTCTGGAGTTCCAAAATCAATAATCCATTTGGAAAAGACTAAGTGGGCCCTGAATCAACTGTTGACAGAGATGACAACAATAATGAATGACTACAGTGTAGCACCACAGGAAATACTCAGCAACACAAGCAGAGAAAAATGGGTTTGTGTCTTCACTCTACCAGTTGCTACGCCAGCTCTCTGCACTGGTTCCTGAGTTCAGGGCACTCTTCCACCCATCCCATGGAAATAAGATGGTGTCATTTCACATCGATCCTCCCACAGTTTTCCCAACTTGCTGACCTTCCTCTCTGTTTTTTTTTTCCATAGGCCATCATTCTGGTACACTGGCTACTCACAGTGTGGTGAGTGATTGGTAACTGGCCTGGCCTGGGTGAGAAGAGGGTATTCCTTCAAACTAGGGATGGGACATTCTTGGGGAATCAGCACTCCTTGTTTGTGCCTGTCTGTGTGCAAGAAGATCCTGAATCTAAGTGAGATGTTTGTGTGGGAACAGGGATGAATGCAAACAAACTGTTGAAGGCTTATTGTGAATGTGGGCTGGGGGTATTTTTGTCTTATTTGACAGGGGATGCATGAATTACATGTTTCCAGGCTCCTATGCCTGGGGAAATTTCAGTGTCCTTGCAGTGGGGATCTGGGCCATTGTGCAGCGAGATTCCCTGGATGCCATCGTGATGGTGAGTGTGAGGGCATTTGCCTCCACGAGGCTGCTTGGGGAGAGGGTGGAGGGCAGAGACAGCTTATTTGAGTCAGTGATGATTTTCAGCTGGTCCCAATACAGCAGTGAACAAGTTATATTCCCTATTTGGGTTGTTTTGTTTGTTGTTTTTTTTAAGAGAGTGTATAAATCTATAAGCACTGTAAACCATAGTGAAAAGCATTCACTGTCACGTATTTTGCTTCGCAGAGGTGAGGCATACTTGATTCTTACTTTTTTTTGTACCTGCTGTTGTGACTTGTAATGCCAGAGAAGGACTCAAACTGTTTAATATGCTTGAATTGGAGGGGCTATTTCACCTTGTCTGAACATGAAAGAGATTGACAAGCAAAAATAAACAATCCTGGAGCATATCATGAGAAGGTGTCTGACAGCTGTGAAGAAAATGCATGAAGTACAAAATCATTCCTTTAGGAATATCTACCTGGGGCAGTGTCAAGGGTTAGCAATGTGTGATACTGGTGTGAAGGCATGATTGAGTGAACACAGATCTCTCGCAGGAAATAGAAGCTGTAACTGACTGTTGCTTCTAGTTGTTAATCCCCTATTCAGTTCCTGTCCCATTCTCTCTTTCTTTCCAGTTCCTGACTGGCCTGCTGCTCACAGTCCTCACAGACATCATTCACATCTCTGTCTTCTACCCTCCAAACAACTCTCTCACTGATATGAAGCGTTTCAGTATAGGCATGGCCATCTTCAGCCTCCTCCTCAAACCTCTGTCCTGCTATTTGGTGTATCGAATGTATCGGGAGCGTGGAGGAGAGTACACCTTTAACATAGGTAAGATGCTTCCTCTGCCTCTTCTGGTGTTAGGGATGCTGCCTTGCACATCTGGTGTTAGGGACACTGCCTTGCACTTTGGACCCTTTGGACCCTTCAGCCTGAGCTGCGTGCAGCTGGTTTCTGCCCCCCTTTCCAGGGAGGGGGGTTGCGCTCTCTCTCTTGCCCATGTCTGTTCTCCCTTTTTTGTGGTTCTGGTGTGTCTTAGGCTTTAAATTTACATTCTTCCTCTCTTCCCTTGCAGACCTGGAGTCCTCGTCCGACAGCCATTTTGCCCACAATGGTACTGAGACGACTGTTGTCTCTCTTACTCAGTGTAACTGAGAGGCTTTTCCTCTCTTCCTCCTCCTGCATTTGTGGATGCCTGTTGGAAGCCTTTGGGTGTCCTTCTGTCTTTGCCAACCCCTTCCTTTCCTTCTGGGAAAAAGTAGAGGCAATATCCCCTCTAGCTGGATTATGCATGAGAGGGAAGGAAGCTGTATTTCTAACTCCATGCTTTCTCTGGGCCTCACATGTCCTAGCTACCTTGATTGCTTTGGACCTCCATTTCCTCACCTGGAAAATGGGTCTGATGTTTACCTTGTGGGACTTTGCCTGGAGTCACTCATTTTTCTCCTGGTTGTACGTGCTAATGATAATGTGGCAGCCTTACCAGAGAGTAGGGTCTCTCGTGCTGCTTTGGTGTTAGCAAAGAAGATAATGCTTCCTGTGAAAAGAGGTTGATACCTGCAGAGGAGGAGAGGCCATGGAAGGAAACTGTGGCTTGGGGCAATATATGCTGTTTGCATCTCTCTGCTAGTGGAAAGTGGATGTCTTCTCCATCAGCTACTTGTGCAAATGCCAGACAGATCTGTCTTAACTGGGTCAGAAGGCCTGTGACTCAACTGCAGTGCCTTCCTGTGGTCCATGTTTGTGCCAGTTTTTACAAGCTGTTAACTGTGCTTGTAACTGCGATTTGACATTTGGATCCCATGGGAAGTGTAAAAGTTCATTTAGGAGTTTATCCCTTTGCTTGGAATTTGGGAGCACTCCTTTTCAACTACACTATCCCAACACAGGCGTGACACTGTCTGAGAGTCTTCTCTCAGGCACAGGTTGGAATTTAGACACTTTGTAGTTTCATACCTTCTGCTGAACTGTCTTTTTCACAAGATTTTCAGTACAAACTGTATGCTGTTGTTTTGTGGAACGTGGTTGACGCATTCTCTCTCCCGTTTTCTTTCTATGTGGTATTTTTCTTTTGAACCTGACAGTGTTTAATTTTTCCTGATCTTCTTTGTCTCATTTTCTTTCCACACAAAATCCTTATTTGTTGCTTGATAGCATCCTTGCTGCTTAGAACAGCCTGTCATGTGGTGTGGTACCCACCTTTGATTCAGATTGCTTTCTAGCCATGGCAGATGCCCGCCCTATAGATAAAGAGCTGTCTGTGCACACTTTCTGTCTCTCTCCTTTCCCCACTCATGCCCTGGACAGTAACATGATTTTTGCACCATTTTTGTGGGACAGGCAAATTGTTCATAGTGTAATTGGGAGCCCTGCTGATTCAAATTTAGTGCCATGGTGTGGCACACTTGAGGCATAGTTGCATTGCTGGGAAGAGTGGTTCATGGATGAATCATGCTCTTAAATCTGTGCCGTGGGCTAGCCAAGGTTCCTGCTGCTTTTGGTTTTGTCTGTTCATTTTTCCACTAGATGTCATAAAGTTGATCTTGCTGCAATGTGCTATTACAGGAGCCTGTTATGCTCCTGTGTAGTATTGCAGATCTTGCTTTCCACACAGCCATGTGGCTACTAAGAGAGCAGTTCTCAGGGAATGAAGAGGCATGTTAAAATGCATCTCAGTTATTTTGCCTTTGTTGGAAGGATGAGTTTTCTTACTTCCTGCGAGGATCACAGAACACAGGAGCTGGTAAAGCAACTAAGGTGGTGTGTTCCTAAGCTGTTGGTTTCCTCTAGGGGATTTGGTTCTTGTGCTTTTGGTTTTTTTCCCAAGCTTGTTCTTTTCCCTCTCCACTCAGGTGTTGCCTGTGCAGGCCGGGATCGCAGCACCTATGAGCCAATTGATCAGCCCGATGCTCCTCCACAGTGGCCTGACTCGAGCAAGACAGCCCAGCAGCCGTACTGATGCCCTCTCTGCACCAGAACAGACGCTTCCCTCACCCAGTCTCCCAGTCTAACCTTCTGCTCTTCCCATGTCCATTCTGATGGAGCAAGACCTCCTACTGAGCAAAAAGGAGACGATCCAATTCTACATTTCTTTGCCTCCCTGAAGGTTAGGGAGATGGGTTTCTGCAGTAAGCCCAGAAGATCTTGGAGATGTCATCCTAAGCACTGTGACTCTTTGTACTCCCAGTACTCTCCTCTCCTCCCTCCCTCTCTGTGTGAGTGGATGCACCTTCTGTGGTTGTCCAAATCTTGTCTTGTGCATCCTCTCTATTGTAAGGGAACCACTAAAAATATTCCTGGACAAGCCTTCTTTAAAATGGTTATGGACTGCCCTTAAATAATACAGTTTACCCTACTTTTATGCAGATACATTTCCAGGAAACGTCTGGGAGTTCCTGATGGCTGTTTTTGATGGTGTTACTTAAGATTTATGACCATAACTCCCTCTGCTAGCTGTGGTGGTTTGCATAAAGCTGGGGGTGGTATAAAATGCTCTTACTGGGCCAGGGAGCTGCTTGTGCTCCCAGTATCTAGTTTTAGGTTTTATTCACTGATGCTTTTATGCAAGTTGAATGTCCTTCAGGATACTTAAAATGGCTATTGAATGTAGGTTATACTCTGTGCCTTGAAATGTCCTTTTTCCTTCAGCTGTCTATCTTAACAAAACTTGAAATTTTACTTTTTTTCTAAGAAAACTATAAAATGAACACAATTTTTCTGTGTTAGAAAAAGTTATGCTGGTCACCTATGTCTTATTTGAAAATGTTAAGTGTTCTTGAGGATCTGGGATGGTAGCCAGGCAGCCTGGGAGTGTTGTTATGGGGGAAGATATACAGGGCTTTGATGGCTTTTAGTGTAAGCTTTACTCAGACGAGTAGAGCATATTGCTTGTAGATGTGTGGGTGGTGAAGGTAGGTTAATAAAATGAGGATTGGTGAAAGGAAAAGATGGGTTTATTTACAGTGCAGTGGTGGGCTCTGTGGGGTGTGACAAACTATAAACTCTAATATTACACAAACTAATCTGCCCTGCTGTACCTTTCAGGGTAAAATCCTAAAAAACCAAAAGCTGTTCAAAAGGATTCTTTTTCAGAAGAAAAAGAGTTATGTCAGCGTTGGCAGAAGGCAAATACTAGTACTAGGAAGACCTGTGTTTTTCTAAAACAGGTTCATTTTCAAAGTATACATCTGTTACTCTATAGCGGAATTTTTCTTGACTCAAACTGTTGCCGCATTGACTCTTCAGTGACCAAGAGCCCTGTTAGCTTTGCTCTGACCTCTAGAACCGTGCCATTTGTATTTTTAAAACTGAGCAATTTTTCTCCCAAATTTGATTGCTTTAAACATAAGGAGATGCTTCCATCATTATGCTACATGAGCACTACAGTGACCTGGGCCGCCATCATTTATGCCTGGACCAAGCATTACCTGGACATGGTAAAAGCTGTAAAAGTGCAATAGTCTGGTTTACTCTCAGAGATGAGTGATGTGCATTCATTTAGCAGGCTGCTGTGCAATAGGGCGTAGGAATAGGAATCGGTCTACTTTTTTGATCAGATGGGGAAGAAAGAAAGAAGAATAGGTAGAGAGAAATTCCTGGGGCTTGTGGAGTTGCAAAGCAGGCCTTTATATTCAGTTAATGTTCTTTTCAGCTCTTCAGATCTGTGCAATGACAGCACAGATCCCTGAATAACACATTTAAACACTCAGTTTTTTTTATTCTCTAGACCTGTGAAGCACAGATAGAAAGCAACTGTTTTAAATGCAATGCTTTTTGGGTATTTGCATAAACAAAGATCTACAGCTAGTATGGCCTTCCCAGCCAATATCCTTTGTGAAAAACACCACAAAATCAATTGATACCCATCTAGCTGACCTGCTGTGTGCTTTTTTTGTGGACAATTAAGCACACCTGGGAGCTCAGGGGAGCAGAGCAAGGCAGGAGTTATACTAGGCTTACTGTACCTCAAGAATACTTATCTTGGGCAGTAAATCAGAGGGGTGAGGATAAAACTGAGGCCCTTCTCCTGGCTTTCCAAGGATGAGGGTGTTTGTTTCAGCAATGCTTACAATAAGCACCACGGCGCTCTTGGATCCATACCTGGTTTAGCAGGGCCTGTGGGGATCCATGGGGCCTGTTGTGCTGGAGCAGAGCCTTGCCGATCCGGGCAGCCTGGCTTCACCACGGGGCTCCTCCGGGCTTGTCAGCAGGGTCTCCTCAGCCAGCCATGGAGCAGCACGATCACAGAATGGTGGGGGTTGGAAGGGACCTTCAAGAGATCATCTCATCCGTGGGGGTGACCCAAAACAGGATCACGCAGAGCAGGTTGCACAGGAACACATCCAGGCATGTTTTTAATATCTCCAGAGAAGTAGGCTCCACAGGCTCTCCAGGCAGCCTGTTCCAATGCTCTGTCGCCCTCGAAGCAAAGAAATTTTTCCTCATGTTCGGATGGAATTTCCTGTCTTCCAGTTTGTGCCTGTTGCCCTTGTCCTGTCACTGGGCACCACTGAAATGCAATACTCTGCTCAGGTGAGTTTTTTTGCTTTGGTGTTTGTTTTTGTTTTGTTTTGTTTTTTTTTTTTGAAATCCTC
Organism: Gallinago jamesoni; assembly: GCA_025769975.1. Lineage (NCBI taxonomy): Eukaryota > Metazoa > Chordata > Aves > Charadriiformes > Scolopacidae > Gallinago > Gallinago jamesoni. The sequence goes on along the minus strand of JAOQGH010000008.1, from coordinate 3,508,888 downwards.
AGGTGCTGATGTGGCAGGAGCTGGTTTGTTGGGTTTTTTTCTTGTTGATGAGCTGATTAGCCACAACCTGGTGGGTTCAGGTGCCTCCCTCAGGCCAGCTGGCCTCAATGAACGAGGCCCTGCCTGCCCAGCCTCACACCTCGTCACCAGGCTGGGCTGGGCTCGGCTCCTCCATGCCCTCTTGGAGGGCCCAGCACTGCTGCCAGGAGCCGGCATGGCGGGATTTGAGCTCCTCATGGGCGAGGAGGAGGATGTCCCCCCTCTCCTGAGGCGAGCGGTGCCCCTCACAGGTATCCCCTCACCTCCCCTGGGTGAGCTGCCCTGGCCTGCTGGGACCCGCCTCGTCAGGGCCGCCCTCAGGCCACTGCTTTAATTAGCTGGGGGCGAGAGTGGCTTTCCAGTGGCCATCTGCAGCCCCGGTGGCAGGCGGCGTTGCTAATCACTGGGGGATAAGCTGCTTACAGTGACTCAGCTGGAACGCGTGGGGTTTGGGGCATTAAGAGGGGACAAAGCTGCGGGTCTGTCCCTGCAAAGGAGGCGCAGGCACAAAGAGGCGAGTGTCCCGTCCCTGAGGTCCTGGCGAGGCCCAGCGGCATGTCCAGCAGTGGCGGCTATCCGAGTGAGTAAGTGCCAATGAGGAGAGGTGCATCTGCACCCACGGAGAGCGCTGGGAGCCATTGGGGATGCTGAGCGGGGTCTGGGGTATGTGCCCCAGCCATGGCAGCTGAGAGCGGGCCTGAAATGGCTTCCCTGGGCTGGGGCTGTGGGTGATGGCCCTGCTGCTCCCACCACCATGTCCTAGGATACTAGCTGGTTCTTGGACGGATGGCAGCACATGAAAGGAGCTGCTGGGTGGCTGTTCCTCAGCTGCTGGGGCAGTAACTGGTTAAGGGAAGAGAGCTTGTTTGTGCCTGTTGATGTCGAAGTGGCAACCAGAGGCTTGTTCGATGGCAGTGATGACTGAGCAGTGGGGGGGAAGCCTCGTTTCTAAGGCACATTAAGTGTGATCTCGGACCAAACCCTGATCCCAATTTGCAACATGAAATGGATCAGCCTTGGTCTGCAGGGGTGGGAAAATAAGCATTGTCTGTAGGGTGCCTATGTATTTATTATGGGTCTCTCATTGTCATTGTAATGCTAAAATGGCATTCACTTGAAAGAGCTTGATTTACTTTTGTGAACTATGCTATTTCCTTTTGCTTAAAACAACAGAATTATGTTGATCAGCTTAATTTTTGTTGGCTTAATGGTATTTCTTTCAGGTTTTAATGCATTAGTGTGTTGCTGCAAAGTGTACATAGTAAGCATGCATTAAATGTTTTGGTTGGAAACATCAAAGCTAATATGAAATCCATTGGTCATGGATTTTACAGTTCACAAAATCTCTGGCTTGCCTCAAGTATCTCTTTTGGCCTTTGCAGAAGTTTTTAAAAAACACTTCATAAAATCTTGTTGCCTTTTGAGTAAGATTAACTGCTGCTTAAAAGTGGTTATGTTCAAGTAATGAATGGCAATTTTGGAAAGACAGACAAACATGAGTTTTAAAGGATGCTATGTCTTCCTAATCTCAATGAGACCAAAACTAGACATGAGTGAGGTGAAGAACAGCGCCTAAAATAATACAGCAACGTGTGACAACTTAGTACCTGGCAGAAAGAACTGAAATGGAGAACTAAAAAGATCAAATGAGTTATAAAGAAAATATGTTATGGCTAGGTTCTTGAGCGCAGAAGTAGTCCAGTTCCAGGTGTTTGTGGAGCAAAACAGCACCGATAAACATGATGGGTTTATGTTCTTTCATAATTCAAATCCTTTATAACACCCTTTCGTGATGCATTATTAGTTGGCTGGATAATCCTGGGACACCAGTCCACTGCATTTCGTGGGTATACTTCATGCAGTGATAGGCACCCTAAAGAACGCAACCATGCTTCGTCCGTTCACTCTGTAATTGCCAACTTCTACTTGTCTGGAAAAAATAATGAGATCTTTCTGTTCATGGTACATTTGGTGATGTATGAGAAGCATTAATGGCAGTTCCTAAGGGTAATTACAACACTCCATGACTATCTCCTGTTGCTTTAGTGATTGAGTTTACTCTCCAGTTTGCGGTGATTATTGCAAGAGTCCGCATGTGAAGACAAGCGGGCTGTTTGCAAACGGGGATGACTGAGGGTCACATGCTTTCTTAGAAAAGCAACTTAGAAGAGATAAACATAGTCTGGCAACAATGCAATTTGACAAGGCTTTCTGGTATTCGAGTATGTTTGAAAAGGGCAATGGGCATTGATTTCACAGGCTGTGCTATTTCTTTCTTTTCAGATTGACTAGGGTTTTTTATGCTGATATAGGTGTGTGTGTCTCTTCACAATGCTGTTTTCATTTTTTAAAAGGGAGGTGGAAAAGAACAGTGGTTAGAATGACAGTGTGATTGACATCTTTCTTTTAAGGCTTGAGGGAATGAAAGCACAGTGCCCTCAAATTGCACTTACCTGTTAGCAGCAACTTACAAATTAGTCCTCAGCATGTGTGTTAAATGTGTAACCATCTAACTTAGCGGTTAGACTGCAAAGTAGGTTTCCCATCTGTCCTGTAACTCTTCCAGGTTAAAAGACAATACAGATTCTCTGGATGTGTAAACATGGTTTCATCTTTTAGGGTGGACAAGGAGAATTTTGCCTGCATAGCCTTGGACCTTTGCAGGGCTGTAGCATAATACATGAGCAAATTTTCACTTATTTAGCAGTTAGACAGTACCTTAGTTTGAGGCACTACCTTTCCTATCAGCCCTGGAGAAAATCCAAGTGTGGAGGAGATCTTAGCTTGGATTTCCAATCAGTGAAGAGGGGTAAGCATTGTACTCCAGCTGCAACCATGTTGCTCTGACTTCTGTAAAAACATTTTCTTTTAGACCTGTTCTTGTTTGGTGCCACGTAGATCTGGTTAGATATAAAGCATTCCAGAAAAGTGGCTACAGACCACCTTGTCTTGGCAGCAGGACAGAGGCTGCAGGTGCATGCATAATGCTGGAAGTCTTTGTTTTCCAGGTTTTCTGTTGAGAACTGAGTCTCTCCTCTTCAGTCATTCCTACTCTGCCAGACATGATTGTCTGCTGAGAAACAGGAAGACAGTAGTGTCCATAATACTTTCAGGACTGAGGCTGGTGGACTGGAGACAAGAAATCCATAAGGAAAGTACCCAAAGCCTTTGGCAAACTAGGCAAGATGTGATGAGAAATATGCATGCTCCCTTGTTTATATTTCTTCTTATTTTTCTTCAGAGCAAAGAAACATTCAGAAGAACGTGAATGTTGATCTGTATTTGGGCACTAAAAGTCCAGTAGACATTTCTCATCGCTGGCTTGAGGCTGCGGCGTCCAGTGTAACTCCCAGCCAGACAGTAGAACAAGCCCGGCTCTGTACAACACCTCTGCCAGCTGGGAAGAGAGATCCCACTCTGAGAAAGACTAATCTCTCCTGCCCTTCTCAGCTGTACCAGGACACCGCCAGTCAGTTCTGCAGTTCCTGCTCCTTGCAGCAGAATATTCTCTGCCCTAGGCTGCAGCAGCACAGCTCAAAATGTGTGGCTCACAGGATTCCCCATCTCGCTTTGTCAGCGCTCCCTGCTGTGAATCTCCCTCAGAAACACTCACACCTTGAGACTTACAGTTTAGAAGGGAGGAGGAGTGAGAGTATTGACTTTCCTCAACACCACCATCAGAAAGCAAAGGCAGCTGGTAGCTGCTCCGTACACACTGCTCGTCATCGCTGTTTAAAAAATAGGAATAAGAATAGTGATTATCCTGTTGAAAAACAACAGCATCAGCCTTCTGCTGCTTCTTGTATGGATCCTGTGAACCCTTCACTGGTCAATGCACGTTTGTTATCTCGTACTGTAGATTCCTCTCTCAGGGACAAATCAATAGTATGTCCTTCTTCAAGGAGCTCAAGTGAAAGTGTGAATACTTGTTATAGTTCAGCCCTGACCTTGGGGGATCTCGATCCATCTAGTTTGGAGTCCCTTCAATCTATTTTGCAGTCCTCCCAGATTTCTGCTGCCTTGTACTGTTCCATCCAGAGGCTTAAGCAAGAAACTGCTTTGATGGGGATAAGGGGCTCCCTCCCTCTGGAACCTAGGTCTTCTTTCTGCTTTGCTCCTGATGATTCATCTCCTAGTATCCTGAGCATAGGAGAACAGCTAGCTGGAGTGCAGACCAGTGCTGCTCAGGCAAGATTGAAATGGGGTGTCCTTAAAGACTGGAGCCTTGGTGCAGTGACAAGGGACTTTAGTTGTGCAGAACCTCTCTCTGTCTCTCGCAGATATGGATACACTGACTTGAATACATGGAGAACCAAAATTTCAGGTGACATCCAGCCAAAAACCTGCTCATCTGGGGTGGGCTCTGGCAGGCTAGCGGATACAGAAGAAGCTTCCCTCTACAGTTGCTCCCCTTATTTCAGATGCCAGTCCCAGGCAAAGCCAACTCTGGAAACTGGTAGTCTTTATGTTCACACAAACAGTCATTCCACTGGAAAGATTCTTAAAGGCAAAGAGACATCTGATAGGGCATCCCCATATGCTGTATCTCAGAAGAAAGACCTTCCAGCTAGTCTGTGTCCAGAGGGTTTGCAGGTGTCACTAGAGAGAGATTTGGGGGGTGCTCAAATGAATGTTGGTGTAGCCATGTATGGGACCCCAAGGGAAGTGTGCGTGAGAGTCATTTCTCCTCCTGGAGAGAAAGAGTTCAGACCAGTCCAGCAGCTTAGTATTAAATCTGTAGAAGTCAACAAATCTGAACCTCGTGTTAAGTCCAGCAAAGAGTCAGGAGAGGTATTTGACTCTAGATCACGAGCTGCCAGAAGAGTGGCTCTGGTGGGCAGCAGCCAGTCCAGCCCTTTCAGTATTCAGGTTGAAGAAGGCTATGGTGAACATTCTGACATGGGTTGTATGAATGTGAACAGAGAAGTAAGGAGAAACAAACACTCCCACCAAAGCAGCTGGAAGAATTGGGAAGCTGACACCAATCTCGACCAGTCTGAAGAACCTTCTGTGGAGAGGAGTGCCAAAGAACCACGGTGCTGTGAAGAAGGAAACCAGACACAGGATACTGCATCCAGAGAAGTAAGGGTGTACTCATTGCATAGCATCCCTGTTCACAGATATTACTTGTGCTTCTTTCCACTTCCTGCTAGAGGTGCAGAGTTGAGGTACGACAGTGACGGGGACGCTTGTCCTATAGGTCTCTCTGGTATTGAATGGCCAAATTCTCCTCTCTTATGGCCCTGCTCCATCCCAACATATGTATCTTTCTGACTGCAGGCTTCTTCCTAAAGAACAGCTTGTTAACTTGGTTGTTCTTGGGAATGTAAACAACTGTTTAGTTGCTCTGTACTCGTAGAGGGAAAGCATTAAACTGGTTTTTACTCTTTGCATAGTTGCAGGGCCCTGAGATTTCAGTTTTGTTGTGTTTTTTGTGCTTTTCTGTGTCTGAAGTATGTAAGAGTATTCATCAGAGCAATGGTGGGGGCAGTGTCAAAGGCAATACACTGTCCTAAGGCAGCATTGTTCTGAATTACCATGCTGGGCACAGACAAATCCTTCAACTGAGTAGAGTAGTGTGAATAATCATGTGAGTCTTTTATCTGTTTACAGATCTCAGAGAAGAGCTTCTGGTCATTGAAGGTGAATGAGCAAAGGTAAAAAGACTGTGTTTATGTGTCAGTGTGCTGGTAGTTAACAGGGGAGGAAAAAATACCTTAGGTAAGTAAGGTAAAGACTTAACCTACCTTATTCTGCCATGGTTGGCTCAGGGGCTCTATCCATTTCTTTTCAAAGAGTTGCCATCTAGAATGGAATATGCTCTAAAAAATAATTTCTGTATCCTTTAAATTTCAGCTTCTAATTCAACCTTGGTTGTTGCTAGCAGTGAAAAAGCATTGCTACCATATGTGCTACTTTTCGGTGCAGAAAATTCCAGCATGCTCACTACATAGCGAAGATCAAGAACTGGGTTTATCCATCAGATAGGATTCAAATTTTTGATCTGTGGATAAGATGTGTGCGATTGCTACCAATTTAGTAACAGTGATACCTTAAATTGGTGTGAGACTGCAGGTTTTTCACCCTTTAGAATGATTTGAAATACCTTTTTTCAGCTTGACAACTGAATTCCGATTACCACCTCCTGGCTGTGTTTAACTTTCCGTTAACTGGAGCTCACTTTTGGTTTTTTCTCTTTAAGTTTCCAGCACTTGTGTGACAGAGAAATGCTAACTAGATGTTTCCAAGCATGGAGGGGACACATCCTCTGGAAAAGAGCTGCGGCCAGGCAGCTTTACAGACAGCAACTGCTTCAGAAGGGCCTTGGTGCTTTGAAGCGGGCTGTGCACCAGAGGAAGATGCAGCTGGAGGTAGCCCGGCGGAGACATGCCTGGGCTCTGCTAGCTGTCAACTTTCGCAGGGTGAGGATGGGCAAGGGACAGTAGAAGTGGTGCCATGAGTTTTCTGTTGTGCAGTCAGAAAAGGCAGAAATCTTATTTGGACGGGGAGGAGGAAGGGATATCCTGTGTGGAATTCAGCAATGTGGACCCTGATACTGGTACTGTGCCTGCAGTTTGTTCTAATGCTGTGGTTTCTCCTACAGTGGAAGGAAGCTGTGGCAAAACAGAGCAAGAATCAAGCTCTCCTGCCTGAGCCATATTCTTGTACCCAAAGTTCATCGGTGGGATTCTTTGGAGTAGGAAGATTAGCAACTATGACAACCTCAGCTCAGCAGCAGCTTACAGTACGATACTCAAAGGAAGCTGAGCAGGCTTGTAGGTAAGCTGAGAGCATTCTCTTCCTGTTATCTTGGACAAGTGGAGGTTTAGAAACACACAGAAATTTTTCTCAAATGGTGGGAAGCTGGTTTCCAAGTCCTCGGGTGTATTGCTGCAGGTAAGCACTGCAAGAATTAATAACTTAGTTTTAAGAATGAAACAATCCTATTTCAGAGCTTCTGTGCACTAGTGTTTTCAGTCTGATTTGGGTGTCTGACAGAAATACTCTTGTACTATTTCCTGAGTTCAGCTGTCACCTCCACATGTGCTACAGGCATAAATGAGATTGGAGCAAGGCAATGCTACAGTCTCTAGCAGGACAGAAGAGGTGTCAAAAGAAATACCTTTTGTTGTGCCTTCTGATTCTGAAGACAGAAGAACAAGTCCAGACAAAAAGAGACTTAGGGAAAAGGCAGTCTCTGGATTCTGTTCTGTGAGTGCCTCTTTGGACACAAGGATGTTAAAGCATGCTTGTGACTCTTTCAGGGTGGAGGGAGGTCTGTGGACACAGCTTCATCGTAAGCAGAAAGGAGATGAGTTCTGCTTGAGAGCTCAAGCAATCAGAGATATGAGACGGTTGGCAGGTAAGCACACATTCCATAGCTTTGGAACTGCTTAGAGGTAGTCACCATTTCACTGTGTTCGTGTCTTGTTTGTGTCTAGTTGTTGCTTTGACCTGAATCTTTCAGAACCTGATCCTGCAAATAGCTGGGCCAATATCTGTGATGGTGGGGGGTGCCCCACTCACCATGTCATACCCTTTTTGCTTTGTTCCTTGTATTAATTCAGCTGCAGCAGATGCCGTTGCTCCAGCAATATGAGCTGTCTCCCTTAAGCGCCCTTTCTCAGGCAGCTAGAGTTCAATCAGGGTTTTTTTGCTGTGTGACGCTTAAATTCGAAGTTCTTCTAAATTCTTGTTCCCGTCAATCTCTTCCTGCCCTGCAACACAGCAGCTTTCAGACTGTGGCGCCTACAGAAGGAGCTACTGAGCAAAGAGGAAGCCAGGCTTTTGGAAGCTCGGGCTCTGCTGGAAAAGAAGAAGCTACAAAACACTTTCTGTTTGTGGCGTTCCCGATGCTTGGAAACGGAACAGATTTTAGCACTGAGAACTCGGATCCAAAGAAACTTGGTCTCTCAGTAAGTTGATGAGGTCTATTTTTCATGTGAAAAGTTCACTGTGAAAGTCCAAGAAATGATAGAGCCAATCCAGACAGTGATGTGGTGTTCCATCTTAAAGCTGTGTATTATTTTGTTAATAAAGGTGAAAGTAGGGGTAGAAACATGAAAATGAACTACTGTGGCCAGAGATGTTATGACTTGCCTCCTGGGCACTGCTAAAGATTTTTTGGACCTTACCTTTGATATCCCAAAAGACCAAACCTGAGAGCACCCGTAGTGCTGCAGTGCTCTAAGCATGATGGTATATTTTTAATGAAATAAATGGAAGCTCAGAAGATGACAACTTCTGCCTGTCTTTACTGAACTAACCCCAGTCTCAGGAGGAGACTTGTACGCTCTTTACATGGTTTTTCATGTGATTTTGTTTTCCTTTGGTATTCTCAGGTGCTTCAGTGCATGGAAGGAGACTGCTGAGCAGAAGGCACTTTACAGATGCAGCCTGGCCCATCTCAGAGCAATATCACTGAGGAAATGCTTCCAGTGGTGGCTTCAGATGCTGCAGGTCAGAGAAGACAATAAGCAGGCAATGGTGAACTACTTCCTCCTGCAATGGAGGCAGCGTTATGGTAAGCAGCTTGGGGTCTGTGCAGGATCTAAGATTTGGAAGTGCTTAGGGTCCTTCCTCCTCTTGGTGAAAACCGGCTGAAAACAACCCTGTAACAGAGAGGCTCAGATGATAAGTGGTATTAACAAACTAGAGTGGGGAGAGGACTAGGTGTTCTGTACATGTCAGTGAAGCTGACATGGAGGTTTGGTGCTCTGCTTCATAAACCTAGCAGAAAGTCTTAAATCTTGCTGAAAAGAAGCATTTTGAGCTCTGGGCTGAGTTTGTTAGGGATGCTTTCTGACAAACTTTCTCTTGTCACTCTCTGTAACTGGTTAAGTTACAGTTATAAGCTCAGTAGCTGACAAATCTACAACACAAAGGCATGAAGATCAGCCATTGTGGACTGTAGAGAGACGGTTTCCAGAGAAAATGGACTACTCTCTTGATGACGTCTGCCAAAAGGTGAAGCTCCAGAGAGTTTATCTGCTGTGGAAAGCAAGGCTGTGCGAGCATCACAGAGCTGAGTGAGTGAAGAAGAGCTGCTTCCTGGAGCCCTGCCCTCATTAGTAGTGTCCACTTGACTTTCTGGTCCTTCTGGAGTAACCCCTTTTACTTCTGGCATCATCATGTCTGTGCTAGTATCCCCCTCTGCTATCTCTGTTCAATCACTTTGTTGTCTCAATATGAATATCTTCTGTCTCAGTTCTTTCTCTCAGGCTTTGGAGCAGTGTAGACTCAGAAAAGCTCTGAAATTGTGGCACCAAAAGAGTCTCATGATGAAGACAATTGAACAAAGTCCTAAGAACTTGCATAGGACTGTCTGTGAAGAGCCTCTTGCCATGCTGTTTTCTGAGGACCTTTCAACATCTTCTGGCTTTGACAGCAGTGCTCCAGCTACTCAGGCCTCTCAAAGCTCATTGGAAAAGGTGAGGAGGTATTGATACATCCAGACTGCTCTAAAGTATTAAATTGCTGGGATTCTGGGGGGGGAAATTTCTGTTTCAAGGTGTGTCATGCTTAGTATTTAGGCCTGAAGAGCTCTGAGCATGTAGAGTCTCGTTGTTCAAATGTTACCAGAAACTGTAAAGTCACTTCTCTGTGCCCTTCCTGGTTCATCGTTTAGTGATACGGGGAGGTGCTGAGCTAGTGAGCTTCTCTTGCATGCTTGCTTGTGTCTGTGGCTGCAAGGTGGAAGGGATGAGGTACAAAGAGCCTCATTGCTGAGAAAGTACATATGCCTGTTTCCCCTTTTCTCAATGTAGAAATAACTAGTATAGAAATAACTTCCCTATGACTTACATGTTTGCAGTCCAGAGCTGTACTTGCTAGCCTGCAGTTCCTTTGGATGCATACTAGATTTTTCCTGAATCCTTGCCAAAAAGAGGAGTAAATGGCATGGTCGTAGCTTAAGTGATTTCATTGTGAGGACACTTACCTTACAGCATGTTTTTCTCTCCATACCTGCAGGAATACAGTTTTAGTGACAGCAGCCAGCAGAGCTTCTCCTCTCTTCTGACTGCGGAGGATGTCACACACATGCCGTATTACAGTTCTTTCCTGCAGCTACACCAATGCACGGAGATGCCAGCTGAGCTGGGGGGGGACCTGTACTTGCAGGCCTCCTTTCCTCCACGGAGTATTGGGTATGGGTAAGTTGGAGACTGGTTCCTTGGGATGCTGATAGCAGTTGCCCCTTTTTTGGCTGAATTCCTTCCTTCTGGCTAGTCCCTGATGTCATCTCACAGCATCCTTCCGGTTGCTTTGTCCTCTTCTTTCTTTCCCTTGTCCCCTGGCACTTTTGTCTTGCAGAAGGAATTGGTTTGTGGGAGGTCAGTTCCAGTCACTGGCACTGCAGAGCCCAGACAACAACAATGTCCAGCCTCTCACAGGTTGCTTTACATGGGATGAGGTAAGGCTAGAAAGTGGTACGGTGCATGTAAATGTACAAATGTTTTCTGCAACGCATGATTTAGCAAAGAGCCTTTGGGTTTCAGTATCAGTGTATGGAAGGTCTCACTGCTATTCTTTATTTGTTATTATCTCTTCTCTCTCTAATCTCCCAAGGTTTGTGTGATTAAGGCATTTTTCAGGGTAACTCTTGCCTACCCTTTACCAGCTGAGTTGGAAACTGGCCATGTGTCAAGGATTTAAAAGGGATATGTTAGACCATCGTGTCTGGGTGTTCATGCGGTGTGTGTGTTAGCAGCAGGGAGTTAGGCAACCATAGAAGTCACAGCGGCGAGGAGAAAGGGCTGAGCTGCATGGAATGACTGTTAGAGGAGCAGTTCAAGGCCATTTTTTGCTTTTCTGGATTACAGGACTGCAGTTCTGACAAGGAGGTGAAGAGTTGCTGGCACCAAGCAGAGAGATGCTGCCTGCAGAGGTACTTCATTGTGTGGTCAGCTCGAACTCAGCAACTTGTAAAGGCTCAGCAGTACTGCAGGCTCGTTCAGCTGTCTCGGTAGGTATTGTGCTTTCCAGAAGTTACCTAAAGCTGTTGTTGAGAGCTCTATATTTGCTTTTTTAAAAAAAATATTCTTTAGATATCTTTTTCTGTCTTCAGTGCGAGTTTTGCAGGCCATTATTTTTGGGGTTGTCTTTCCTCTTTCAAAATCATATCTGAACAATCATTTCTGCTTTGATGGGATGCCTCACAAATTAGAGCAAGTCCAGCACAGCTGATAACAAGCCCCCCTGCTAATGTCCTCTCCACTGAACTGCCCTTGCTGTCCACTCATTCAGAAGTTGAAGGACGCAGCAGGCTCGGCACAGCCAGGACCCAGAACACCTTGCTCCCAACAACTTGCCTTGTCCATCATTTTCTGTGACACTTAATGGAGAAAAACTGTTAACAGATCAGATGTATTTCCTAAACTCCCTCATGTGTATGTTTATTGTTAAAGTTTCAGTTACAAGTGTGTGAGTCTGTGCGAGTTGTTCTTACAGTTGGTACAACAGCCTTTGTCTTTCTCAGAGCCTTTCTCAGCTGGCACCAATGGGTCATGGAAAATAAGAACCAAAAAGCAGTAGCAACCCTAAAACATCGAGTTCATTGCTGCCAGATGGCTTTCAGCCTGTGGAAGAAGAGGCTGGCCCAGAAAGTGGAAGCTGACCGGAGGTTCCGGTGTCATGTTCGCCAGATGACTGCTGATGCTCTGTGGTGCTGGCATTCCTGCTGGCAAAGTGAGTTACCCCGTCCTAAAACAGCACTTGTGTCTGTAAGAGAGGGATTCTGTGGGAATGGTTGGGATGGAGAAAGTTCTGTTTCTGGTTGTCCACAGGGGACAGGGGCAGGGGAAAAAAAAAAAAAGGTCTTACTGCCTTGTAGACAAAAAACTACAAGGTGAGTTGAAAAGTCTCTTCAGCTGCTAAAGAGACAACAGGAAATCTTCGAAGCCTCATCCCATTTGCTATTTGCAGCAGATGTGTTATTTGCTCTTGTCTGGACTCTGGAAGAAAAAAATTGTTGGGCTCAACTCAACAAGCTCTTGTGTTCTCTCAGGGAAGCGTGCTTTGAGAGAGCTGCAGCAGCGATGGGCTCAGCACAGCTGCCAGGAGAAGAAGAGGTTGGTCCTGCAGACATGGTATTGTCAAACGAGGAAGCAGAAATATGCGGCTTTGTTCTGGGAACGTCTTCTCCTGCACAGGTTTGTTTCCTGCCCTGGGAGACATTGAGTGAGGAGCAATTCGTGCAGCAGAGAATCCAGTGTATTCAGACCAGAGCTTGGGTCTGAACACACAGCTAACTTTTGCATAAATGGAGGTTCGGAAGGAGTGCTTCCCTGGGGGTGCTCCTACACTAAGGGGTCTGTTACCCATAGCCTCACACTCCCTATCTTGTTCTTCTCATTCAAAACTTCTCTTCTTCCCAGAACTTCTGTTCAGTCTTAGCTATGCAGTGTGGTATTTGTAGACTAAGCAAGGGAGGGGCAACAGATTTGTGTAGTTTAAAAAAGTGAAAGTCATGTTTCTACTGGAATTATTTGGTATTTGCTGAAAATCATAATGGGCAGAGGTCTTACAGGGATCTGATATTTAAAAACCTGAATCTTCTAGATTCTGGGGACAGCGTATTGATTTTATTTTAAACTAATATGCGAAATTGAATTCAATAAAAGCAGAAAAGCAATATTCAGTAAAGCCTGTGGAGGGAAAATTGCAATATTCAATTCATCTCAGTGTTAGTTACAATGTAGGTGAAGCTGTAGTATGGTTTGGAGTCTTATATTGTGGTGAAGATCCTGAAAAAACACAAGAATTTAACCTGAAGAGCAAGGCATCAGCTGGCAGTCATTAACAACTACTTTTCTCTCTTAGCTGTTCAGTAGCTTTCTCACTGAAATCTGTTTTGTTTGTGTTTTTTGCTGTGTGAGGCTACTGTCCGCCTGAAACGCAGCGGAGAGTCCAGCTGCAGTGAACCAGGAATTGCTCACGTGGTTCTCAGAGATAATTCAGGAGGATAAGAATGATTAAGATTATTTATGCCAAGGATTCATTTAAGGCAGGTTTAGCCCTAGCAGATTTCCTTTTGAATTGCAGGTTCGGGCTGAGGGGAAACAAAGATCTGCAGAGGAAAGAGCAACTAAAAACCCAGTAAAACCTTAGTGGCTGTGATGCTTATGCTCTGCACTCACCCTACCCAGTTGCATTTTCTTCTGCAAATCAATCTGTGTGGTGGCACCCTAGTGTGGAGTGTGTTTGAGAGAAGTTCTTAATGTTTCTCCTTCCTGTAGAGTGCGTCTCCGCCATTAATCTTCCTTCCGAGCTCTCCTTTGATGAGAGAGCGCTTCTAATTTCTCACCTGGATATGGTACAGGCTGAGCCCTGTCTCTTCTGAGGGGGGCATTTTTCATGCTAGGATAACCTGCAATAGATTCTCTTGATCTTCAGAGAAGCCTGCCAGGCAGAGGATATTTACACCTCTGCCCTATGGTGCAGTGGGGTGATTTGCATAATGAAAGTCCAAGTGGAACAAGGAACCAAAAGGATAAGCCAGGAGTTAAAAGCAGATTGGCTTCTGGGGTTGCAGAGGAAGACTGGTCTCCTCTGCGTCAGCCTGCAAGATATAGAGAGATTATTCTGGGTGCAGATTTACAGTGCTGTTAATAGTAAGTCCCATAGACATTGATTTTTATTTATTTAATTATTTTTTTTGGAATGAAATTTTCTCCATAAAGATTCTCATTGCACATGCCATGTACGCAGGCCCTTGGTTTGTGACAGCCAAGAAAAAAAAATGAAAATCTGAGTCTTGACAACAAGCTGCTGTCTTAAAGGCAGCCTGGTTCTGCAGCAGGCAGATTTAAGGAGTCTGCTGGGTTCCACGCTGAAGGAGATTTTAGCAGTTTTCTTCTCATCCCATAAGGAAAAAGCCTTTTTCAAGCATCATCCTAAAGGTCAGCTGCCTGCACAGAGAAAGATTGAAGAGTGACTAATTTAATTCCTTTTTTTTTTTTTTGAGGATTCACTGTGTGTAGGGACAGGAGAGCCTAGGAAAAGCGTGTTTTGTAGGCAAAGGAAAAATATAGTATAACATTGCATTCAGTTTGTGGAGGCCTTTGAAGAGGAGGAAATGCTAAAATGGCCAGAAAGAAGCAGATGTACCACCAGGCTTTGAGGATTTGAGAGGTAAGAGTGGTGGGAATGTGAAGCAGACTGAGGGCAAGTTTCTAGCAGAAAGAAACTGTAGTGACGAGTCTGAACGTACACCTTATAGGGCACTGGAAAAATAAGGAACACAGAGAAAGATACATAAGTGCTGATTGCAGAAGGAATAATAAGAACAGCATGTTTTCTTGTTGAATGCTCTTTCACTTGCTTTGACCGCTTAGGTGCAATGCTGCAGGGAGGGCTGAGAAGGTAGAATTTGGTCTATAGACTGTTCAGTGCTGACATGGAAATGTGACTTCAGGCATCTCCCACTTTTCTGTGCTTGTATTGTTTTTCAGGTGCCTCGTCACCTGGGTCCAGGTCACTGCTTGTAGACTGAGGCACCATGAAGCCCTCTCTCATTTTAAAAGGCTCAGAGAGCACCATCTCCTAGTTGTGAGCTTTACTGAGTGGAGGGTGAAATTCTTGAGAGCTGAACAGCGGATGGTGGGAGAGAGAAACCACAAGTGGCAGGAACCCTCTCAGGGCAAAGCCTGTCACCGCTGGCGAGTGGCCTCAAGAGGACAGCAAGCCCTACGTCTGGGATCTGTGGCTACGGTAAAACAGGTAAGAAAATATGATGGTCCTTATGAGACAGTTATTCTTAACTGCTTGTTCTCTCGTGAAGACCTTGGTGAGTCACTAGGCACCAAGACACAGTGACGATACTTGTATAAAAACATGGGTTTGACTCCTTCTGACTGCATAGTCCCTGCCTTGAAATTCTTTACAGACTGTGCACGCACCTCCATCACCATAATCTGGCACTGATTGCAGCAACCATCTGGAGCACAGCAACAAGGAATGGGGACATTTCGACCAGAGAGAGGAGAGCACTCCTTCCTCTCTGCTCAAAGATGAGATGGGATAATCACTGTCCCTGCAGAGCAGAGCGAGCTGTTGGAGTTGCAGCTTTTTTCAAAAGGCTCACAGCTAGCAAACCACAAAGAGATCGATTGATTTGGAAGGGCTGAGTCAGTCCTGCTGGGATCTCATCTGTGCAGTTTTCAGCCTGGGGTCTAGCACATTAAACTACCTGCAGGGAGATACACATAAATGTATCTCTAAGGCTAGTTTGTGTGTGCTGTCCATGTGCATTGTGTTTAGTCTTGGCTGCAGCTGTGTTATTTCTGTTTGCAGGCCTGCAACTACTGGACAAAAGCAGCTGCCTTTTCTCAGTGCTCACGGCAGTGCAGTACCCTGATAGGTGCTAGGAAGAGCAGGAAGATGTCTCTGTCTTGGTCCATAAGTAAGAAGATGCTCCCTCCTGTCTTCCTTTTCTGGGGCCATGTGGGGAGTGTGAGTGAAGAGGGAAGGGGAATAGTGTTTGCCAGCCAGATGACTGTTGAACTCTGACTGTGGGTTGCTTCTGTGTTCAGGAGCTGAAGGACTAAGAGCTCATGGCAGCTCTGATCTCTCCTTCTGTAGCTCCGAGGTTAGCTCCTGTGTGATTCCTCTTTTCTTTCTTAGAAAGCAGAAGAGGCAGAGAAAAGGGTTCAGCACCAGCTGTCCCTCTTAGGCTTTTTCCCAGTGCCATTCACCGCTGGTTGATGATCTACAGAAACCAAAACGGGGCTGAAAGGCTACTGCTCCCTCACCTGGTAGAGAGACCTGCTGTGGTGGGACCCTCTCCTACACATGCAAGGATCCAGGAGAAGAAAGCAAAGGTGGACTTGGAGGAGAGGGATGAAAAGTGGCTTGGGTAAGTGGAATGGAGGGCTCTGTGTTTCCTCTTGTTGCTGCCATCAGGGAAGGATTCAGTTGTAGGGTTGTTGGGCTGATAAAGCTTATTTTCACCTCTTTTCCTGTAGGAGGAAGTATCTCAGGTGGTGGCATCACACAGTGACACTTCGCCAGTGCCAGCGTGACAGGAGACTGCGCTGTCTGGCGAAGGTATGGTATCAGTGGAGAGAAGCCAGCAGGGTGGTGATACTGGCTCAGGTGTTGGTGAGTATCTGGTGTTGCCACGAGGGTGTTAATGATGGCTGTTACTGGGAAAGCCTGTTCTGCTTCCAGCCTCTCACACATCCTGGGAGATGAGACTTGGGGATTTAACAAGTTCCAGTGTGCACCAGAAATCCTGGTTTGCTGCGTTGGCTACTTTTGCCATCTTTCTCTCTGAAATGCCAGCGTGGCAGACTGGCAGATCCACATATTTAATTGTGCTTTGCCCCATCTTACAAATGGGAAACTGAGACAGGATGATTTGTACAGATTGCCTGTAGCCTGTGAGAAAAGTTCACAGCAAGTATTAGAGTCTGTGTTCCCGATACATCCCCCTGGTGTCCACTGCCTACCAAGGGCTGTCGTTTGGCCTCCCTCTCTGCTCAGCCCCATGCCACCTATGGAACAGACCCCCGTCCTGCCTGGCTGCCTGGGCATTGGTGGTGTGAGGTGTGCTCTGACCTGCCCGTGGGACAAGATGACGCACGTATAGCGAGCACATCCACAGTCACCGAGGGGCTGTGCCAGAGCACTGGTGGGGCACTGTCCTTTCCCATGGCTTAATTAGCCACAATATTTGCAGGAGACAGTAGTTCAGCAAGAGCTTTGTTAGTAGCCAGCTTTGTTTGTTACCAAAGCGAAGTCATTCAAGAGGGACCCAGGAAAGGAACTGGAAGCAAGGTGGAAGCAGAGGGAAGTGAGGTGGCTGGGCTGCCAGATCCCAACTGATCCGTGTGCTGCCTCTTTCCCTGGCAGGACCAGCAGCGGCTGATAGAAAAGGCCTGGAGGGTGTGGAGACGAGAACATTTACAAAGCCGCGTGGTGCAAAATTTTTTGGAGGAGGAAGGCAGGAGCCTACTGGCTCAGGTAAGCGTTTATGACTGCTTTAATTCTGTGGACTTCACTGGACCAAAAAGCACCCCGAAGGGACAACCGGCGTTCCCTGTATCTCTCTCCCTGCACAAAGCTCTTGCTTAGGGAGAAGTTGAATACATCAAGGCATGGGACTTGCCCATAACAAAGGGAAATAGCTTCCAGCTTTATATGGGTTCATCTTTAGGGGTTTTTCAAAGCTTTGTGTCAGCAGTCAATTTCCCTGACGTGTGCCCCCTGCCCCACTGTTATCAGAGATGTTAATCCACTAATCCCCTGCCTCTCAAGAGCCCACTCAAGGAAGAAGCAGGCTCCATGCTGGTGCAGGAGGACTGTGCTGACTTGCACCCAGGGGCAGGCAAATTGCTATAAATTTGAGTGAGCAGGCAAAGTCTTAGAGCTGAAATAGCCAGTTTTGCTCCTCTGCCTGCCTCCCAAAGATCCATGCAGGGTCAGGTCTCCTTTAATGAGATGAGAGCAAGTACTGAAATTAGAGGGCATTGGTCTTCCTTTTCACAATGATTTGTACTCTGCACTTCACTTATAGGCTACTGGAACATAGGGGAGACATGTAGGGCTCTGAGTGAACGGTGAGGCAGCTGGCATAGCCATTGCTAGAGGAAAAGCCTTGTTTAGGGGTATGTGAGGGTGGCTGCAACCCCTCAAGGATAACCTGAGTATTTGATTTGTCTACTTTACTATTTAAGGCCTTTGGAAGGTGGCAGCAGCTAACAGCATTCCAGCTGAAGGACAAAGGACACTGCTGAATGGTGGGGGCCTGCCTGCAGCTGCTGCTCGTTTTGGGACACGTGGAGGATACAGCTGGCTGTCACAACAAAGAGCTGGTCCTGTGCAATCAAGAAAGTGAATGCTCTGCTCACGTGATAAAAGCAGTGCTGCCGGCCAGAAGTATGATAGCCAAGGGACAACCACAAAGAGATGGTACCTAGTGAAAGGTCCTCTTTAAAGGACTGATATCCTATCCACCTAGAGGCAAAAATTGAGAAGTTACTCCCTTTTGTTGTGAGGTTGCATTCTCTTCTCCTCTGGACCCTCATTTTGCTGGAATTCTGATTAAAGGTCAAAAAAACACCTTCTAGGCTCTCTCTTTACTCAGTGATTTTTCCTGGATAGGAGTTTAGTGTCGGAGGGAGGAGTAAGCAAATACATCAATCTTAGAGGTGAGCAGGAGCCTGCCTGTGAAATGCTACATCCTGTTGATTCCAAAGTCTAGACTGTCCTTTATAGGTGCAAACATGGGTCTTTATTTTTAGATTTGGCTCTTCCCCTGGGGGGGATTCCCACATGGCTCTCACCTCCTCCCCCTGTCTAGGTCCATCAGCTCTTCATTAAGCCTTTCAGTGGGTGGCCAACCTCTTGACTGCTTCCTGCTGGTTCCTTTCTCTACTGAATGGGCTAGGGATGAAGAAACCTGCTGGGAACAGCTGAGCACCAAAAGCTTTGCTGAGGCAAGACAGGCGTGTCTGACCCCCAACCTTCCCATTACTTGCTTCTGTGATTGATGCCCTGTAATTACCCTGGATATATGAGCCCAGTCTCAGACAGCTGTAATGAGAGGGTCTGAAGAATCTGGAAAAGGCTTTTCTTCCTTGCTTGTTTGAAAGAGATGCTCACAGCATGGCAGGGATCTCAAAATCCCACTGGGGACTGCCCCAAGGTCTTGTTTTCCTAGCCTGTGGTAGCTTTGCAGGATTGTTAAGTACACAAAGCAGCCTTCCTAGCTCCCCCCAGCCCTTATTTCAATGCTGTGGGGCCTAAGGCTGTTAAGAGTCATTAGGTCAGGAAAGACAGGCTATCTTCCCCTACAGGCACTGGAAAAGGACCACCACAACTCCTGGGATCTTGCAGAACTAAGCCAAAGGTTGTAGCCAGTTGCATTTGGTAAATTCTATTATTTCAGCTTTCTTTGCTGTACTGTAGACCTTTGTCTATAGTTTATTTGGGGCGTGTGTTGAAAGTGAAGGTAGAACTGCCCCATAAGCAATTGGTTTTCTTAAAACTTTCCCTTGTCCCAGGTGATTGAGAGATTACTTAAAGAGTATAGCTTAGTACAAGACACATTTGTATTTGTGTAGTTTATTGTACTTAATGTAAGAAATAGTGTTTCCTACCAAAAAGAAAATAGGAAATACAATAAAAGGACAAAAGTTAGAGAGAAAATCTGAATATTCTTCTGGAGTGAGTGCAAAAGAGCTTGATATGATCAGTTATGAAGAAATACATCTTAGGAGTGCAATTTAAAAGCAACTTGAGCTTCTTCTCACGGTTGGTAACTGCTGAAAGAGTCTTCTTGTATAGGCACTGCTGACAGGAGTGTTTCTTCCCCCAAGGCAGCATTTCTGGCTTAAAAAAGTTACCAGAGTCCCACTGAGTTTTATCACATTGATACACAAGAGTTCTCCTGTTAATCACCATAGCCATGATTAGCACCTCTTCATCCTGCAGAGCTGGTCTTTAAGCTCAGTCTAGAGCCTCAGAGGTTCAGGCAGTTCTGGCTCTTATTCAGTGAAACAGCATCAGGGAGCCTTTCTGTTGGGGACAGAAGAGCATGTAGTGTGGGTAGATCAGAGCGCTGTCCTGGTCACTGTGTGTAGGAGTGTGTGGTCAACCATCAGCACAGGAGCTGCTTTTTCTCTCTCTGCAGTCAGTGGACGGAAGGAAGAAGTAAAGGATTAGAAGAGGAATTTTCACTGCTGAGTCGGGGAGTTCAACAGCTCAAAAGTATCATCCACAACCTGCCAGAGGCAGTTTTCAAGTGGGAAGTCATTGTCCACCAGGTTGACCAAGTAGTAGTTGTCATGGATGTACTGGATGATCATGCGAGAGGGTGACTCCTCTTCATAGAGCTTGGCCCATTGCTCAATCCACAGTGCAAAGGCCTCATCCTGCCAAGAAAAAAAAGAAGTTAGTGGTGTAATGCACATGTTACACAGCTCTGTTTTCATATTACCTTATTTAGGATGACCAGGCCTGTGGCTGGTTGGCCTGGAGCTTGTTTCCTCTCAGTAAATATTGCAAGAGCTGAGTGAGGAGTCTCTTGCTTTCCAGTCAGTGGAAAGTGCCCTGAACACAACTGTTCAGAGCCGAAAGGAGACACGTTTGCAGTAAAATGGCTCAATACTGCCCCTGTGCGTGTGAGAGGGGAGGGAGAGCTCCTGCCCAGAGCTGCCAGTACAGCGATAGCTCCCAAGCCTCCAGTTACTGGGCACTTGGTGTCTGTGATGAGCTCTTGCCAGAGCAAAGTCCTCCTTGCAATATCTGGACATCTGCAAGCTAATATCACAACAGTACTCAACTGCAAGGAGTGTCAGAGACTATAACCAAACCTGACACTGAACTTTCAGGGCACCACAGCAATGTATCCAGCGGGAGGGAACTCACCTTCCAGGAGAGGAAGCTTACAGGATCCACCACCGTGGGCTGGATGATCTCTCTGCCTGGGAAGATGCCCCAGGTGACAGCATTGGGTTGCAGATCTGGAGCATTGGTGATATTCTGGCCCTGCCAAAGGAAGGAAAACCTTTCTGAACCAACTGCTGGAGGAAGGATTGAGTGAGTTGGAACAGGTGCGTTCACCTTCTCCTTGTTAAGAGATCAGATAGCTGCTGCACATCACAGCTTTCCCTTTATCAGCCCCACTTTGTTCATAGTGATATCTGATTCTGAGTATGTGCCTCTCTCCTAAGGTGGTGAAAGGAAAGTGTCCGGTAAACAACAGCTTACCTTGACATTGACAATGTGGTAGTTCACTCGCAACTCGTACTTCTTCAGCACTTTGAGCAGTGCCGTGACGATCTCACTGGAGGTGAAGAACTCCAGGTATGCCTGCAGGGGCGGGAAAGGGGAAAGAGAGGAAGAGCCTTTACTCATGGTAGGGATGGGACACTTAACAGGGAACAAGAGAGAATAGTTGTACAGCTGATGCTGCTTGGAAACCAGGCAGCTTAAGGCTTGTGTGTCTATTCCTGGAAACGTACTATAGAGGAGGCTTGAGCAAAAGGCAGAGCAAATTAGTAAGAGAGCTGGGGGGAAAAATAATAATAATAGCTGGAGAGAGCAGAGGTAACAGGCCAGGAAAGCTATTCCTATTTTGTGCCCAGGTAAGCAGACAGGCTGGAATAAGTTCCAGACAGCGTAGTCTGGGAAGCAGGCTGTGCCAGAGAAGAGTGCTTGGAAGAGGCCTGAGCTGGACCTCTGTTCTCTGTGGTACCCTATGAACAGCTGTGTCCTGCTAAGGCAGCCCAGTCTGCTGGGAGCAGAAGTCAGGGGTCTCAGCTGGGCTCTCCCAAGCACCCCACCATTCCCTGTCCTCATCTTTTGTTTGCAGTTCTCCCTGTGTGCTTATACAACCTAATTCTGTACTTGCTCTATCTACCGCCACTCTGTGCTTGGCTGCTCCCAACAACTGCTTCCCCTCCCCCCGTTTCCTGGCTATTGTGTGAGATGATGGATTTCCCCTCACCTCGGGGGAATTTTTCCCTTTGAAAACATAACTGCATTTGCCATCTGCTAGTCTCATGGCTTTAGCGGTTTGGATCCCATTTGAACAAGGCTGCTTTGTTTCCCAGTATGAGCCACTGGCTTGGCATTTACCTTGATGGGAGATTCCTATCACAGCCATTAGTGGCAAGGCTCTAGGGCCTGGAAAGCTTGGCAGTAGGAGGCAGGCATGGGAGATAAGACTGCTCCCAGGCCAGAAAAGGAACCTGGCAGCTCTCTAAACAGCACAGCAGCAGTGCTGTGGCATGGGGACAACTGGTAGAGAGCTCTGCCTTAGAGGAGGACAGACAGGGAAATTTTTAAATGCCCAGTTATTACCATGAGAAGCTGGGTAGTAGAGATACTCATTGATTCTCAAACTGGGTGTTTCCTGCATCACAGAATGGGATCAGGTGCAGTGGACAGGTATGTGTTTGTATCTAAAACTACATAGTCCTGCTTTAAGAAGAAGTCACTAATAATTACTTGCTGGGAGTAAAAAGATGTTTTGAGGTGAGGGAAAACAACTATGAAGTAAGCCATAGAGATGACAGCCTGTCTCTTAATACACCAAAGGAGCTTTGGCTCCTATCAGCAAGAAGGCATTAAGAAAAGGAACAGGCAAAAGGATTATCTGGATGAAAGCCTAGGACCTCCCTCCCTAACAGAGACCAAATTGGGTCATAACTCTTTGCTGCCTAGATGAGAGTTGCACAGTACCTTTTGGAAGACATAACCCCCGCTGGGCCCCCAGCCTACAATGGGGTCTGTGGACGGCTTGCCATTGATGTTTGGCTGGGAGTTGATGGTCAGGATTCCTCGTCTGTTAACCTTCTCCAGCTGCTCCTTCAGAAGGTTGGTTTCAGTAGCAAGAGGGTCATCGTTCCAAGGCATACACGTAACCTACCACGAGGAGAAAGGATGGTTCACAATGGATGTAACATCCCTTTTGTTATCATCTGGATGTTGAAGGATCTCAGAAGTGCCCTAATGGTCTCAAACACACCTGCTTCAGGACACAATTCCCACATTTTGTTCAAGGGGCAGGATATCCTCAACTCTAAGAATGAAGGCTATCAGTACTGGTGCTGTCATACTGTTCCAGCTTTCCCTTCATGTTGAGCCCTAACTCTGCTGTTGGATTCCCTTCCAAGACTTCAGCAAGTCCTTTCGGACAGGGAAGTGCCAGTTCTTGTTTAGAAGAACAATGTGGTACCAGGAGCAAAAGGCAATACGTGCTGTTGTCTGTGCCACACCGACCGCCCCTTCCTGGGCCATCACTCACCTTGTGTCCATTCTTGTTGGGTTCTCCAGTGATGTAACATGTGAACACCTCAAAGACGCTTTCCTCACCAGTCAGCTCTTCTCCCCACATCTTCAGGAGCTCCTCCCGGGGAGACTTGCTCTTCAGGTAGAAGAGATAATAGTCCTTCAGTTCCCCAAAGGCTGGAGAGGAGGAGTTACCCCTGTAAGGAGAACAGACACAGGATTAACAGGCCACTGAGGAAGAGAAGCTGATTTGGTGATGCAAGAAGACAGCCACCCAGGAAAAGAAGCACCCAATGAAATCCACCTAGAGACCAAAAGCCTCGATATCTTGGTGCTGTTCTCTTCACTTCATTCAAATCCAAGCAACTGGGGACCACTTTATTAAGAAGCCACCTGTTTTGTCAAGCCCAAAGCATCCCACCAATGACAGAGACCAAGTGTGGAGCAGGTTCCTACCACACCTCTACCTGAGTGCCATTGCAGGCTGACAGCTTACCATCGGCCATTGGGGAAATCGTCCCATTCTTGAGTTCGATAGATGTAACTCTTTGGCCTAGAGGCCCAGAAGATTGGCCGAACATCTTCCACTCTTCTCTTGGGGTGAGCGCTGACTGCCCAGGGCAGAGGCCGCCTGCATGGGAAGAGCAGAGGTTAACACAGTTCCTCTGCTGACTTTCCACTAGAGGCTGCAAGACCTTCCCCTGGAGAACTTTCCCTCTGGGGAAAGCAAGTAACGGGCTGAGAAGACTTCTGTTTGTCAAGGAGTAGGACAGAAATCTTTCCCCACTCAGTTCCCTCACAGGATGCTCAGTAGGTGTCTATTAAATAGTTACGTACAGGCTGAAATTGGATAGAGGTAAGGGAAAAGCACTGTGGGAAGCCATTTTTAACAAGAAAAACCAGTTATCTGTTTTCCTTTGCTTCTTCTTGTCTATGCTGAAGCCGGTGGCCTCAGAGAGAAATCCCCATTCCCTTTATCAGCTGCACAGAACCTTAGAAATCCACAGTGGGAGCTTGCATATCACCTAGCCTGTATGAGGGGTTGTGACAGACCTCAAAAAAACAAGTGGCAGCTCCAAATGTTTGTTTTTAAAGTTCCAGAACAGGCTACTTTAAAGCTACTTGACTAAAATTACTCCTTTAGCTGTCCCCTCTATTCCTCCCAGCTTTTGTCAGGGACCTGCAGTAAGGGTGAACTTCTAAATGCAGAAAGATGCTAAAAAAAAAATAATTAAAAAAATCAGCAGAGGAGAGGTGCCAGCCCCTCCATTGCTTGAGCCTTCAGTACATGAGATGGATGGATGTGAAAGAGGAACTAACAGAACCTACCATATTCTACTCACCTTGGGTCCTCCTTCCATATGCCCAGGCGCTTAAGGACTTCAGTAGTAGCCACTTCCCGATTGAGGGTGTAAAAATGGAGCCCGTGCACCATGCCACTATCCAACAGCTCCCGGCACATGGACACTGCCAGCTCCACCCCATAGTTCCGGATAGCTGCGTCGTTGTCCTTCATGGGTTCAATCACATCTTTGATTTCTTGAGGCACTTCCAGCTTGGAGAGCTTCACCAGCTGGCGGAGGGAGTGGTAGCCCTGGATGAGGATGCAGGGGGTTTTCATGTTTCCATCATCCCAGTAACACGGGTATTTTATCTCAATTTTGTGGCAAGAGATTTAGAATTGGGGCTCCTGGATTCTACTCCAAGGCCCCATCTCTAGTACGGTAACGCAGTCCTGGTCATGTCACTTTAGGTGATTTCTTCCCATTTCTTTACTCGTTGCCTAAGCCCAGCATGCTGAGAGTGATGCCTAACACCTTAGGACTGGTAGACCATTGTCCTTTATATCCCTTTCTGCCACATGAGCACAGAAAGCCTTGTAAACTTATTATTACCCAAGAATATGCCTAAGAATTTAAATTCTTATGCCTAAGAATTTAATTTAGCAAACCACCCACAGATTTATCATGTTTAGCAATCTCACTTCCCAAAAATTTTGTGGAGGATATTTACAGATCTCTCTTGGGCCCTGACCCACAAACATGTCCTGGATCCTTATTCCCTCCCCAAACCAGAATTACAGGATTTCACCTGTATGGGGAAGATGCCAGGAATAATAGGGCAGGTGATTCCAATGGCTTGGCAGTCCTTCATGAACTTAAGAAAAGTTTCTGATCGGAAGAAAAGCTGCGTAATGATGAAGTCTGCACCAGCAAACACTTTCTCCTTCAGATGCCTCAAGTCTGCCTCGTAGCTCTCTGCTTCAGGATGACCCTTGGGATAGCCTTTGGGGGATAAAGGAAAAAAAAAAAAAAAAAAAAAGTGAAACCCAGTGGTTAGGACAACACATTAGAAATTAGAAAGGAGCCAATCTGATTGTGCTGTCACAGCCCAGGTCCAGCAAAGGACTGCCGAGCTGATTTCCCTATCGCAGACTCTACCCCACACTCTGCAATAAAAAGCATTTACCTGCCACACAGATATCAAAGTAATCATCAAATTCATTGCGAATGTGCTTAACCAGGTCAACAGCATAGTTGAATCCATCTACTTCTTCCTCCCACTCTTCACCAGCAGGATCTGAAAAGAGAACAAATCAACAGCTCTCTCCAACTGTTTGCTGGACTCAGATCTGCTACTGCTGTAAAAACCTCTTGCTATCAAAAGGAAGACAAGATGAAACCTCCAAGTCTGCAGTTTTACCCATGGGCTGCTTTTGTCTACCCTTAAGCTCCAAGGACTGCTAACAAAGGGATCACGTGAAATGCAATCTCAACTTTTAATTCCCACAGCAGGAGCCTCTAAATCATTTCTCCATTTTTACCCTAGAATTGAACACAGCAGCAAAACAACCTCAGGACAAAAGGATTCACCTCCACGCAACGCCATGATGTTCTTCAACCCAAGCCGCTTCGCCTTCTGCAGATGCGCGGTGATGTCATCCTTGGTCTGATTGCAGCATGTCATGTGCAGGATGGTCTCCAGCCCACAGTAGTTGACTGCAGTGTTGGCAATAATCATGGAAGAGGTTTCCTTGTCAGAGCCTGGGTCCCCTGCAGGATGCCACGTCACATCAATGAAGAGTGGACCACCAGCTCCCATACGGTCAAACCTATGGATTTTAGAGTTGCATTAGCCTACCAGGTCACCAGGTCCCCTCTCTATGCCTGGGATATTTTGCTCGCTGCTGGAATGCCAGTAACAGGCAGAGAGAGCTTGGATGACAGCAGCAGGAGAGACCAAGAAAAGTGCTGAAACTGCAAGTGGCCAATGTAAATAAGTAAAGTCATCCTTTAAGGCTGTATGAGGAGGAGCTTACAATCTCTTTAAAGAAGAGGCAACTGAAGTGTTCTCTGCAGAATAAACTTCCTCCCAGCATGCTCTATTAGACTGCTCTGTCTTCTGACAGACAGCAATGCAAGTTCCATTCTTTTTGAGATGGGAGACTATGCTGCAAACCCCTGTTCTCAGCTTTAACTGTAGAGGCCACAAATATGAAAAGATGAACCAGATCTCTGTTGAGTCCCCAGGTGTTCCTAACAGAAGAAACAAAGGCTCTCTTAACTTGTCTCTCTCCTGCTCTGGGTTGGAACAGGCCGTTTTGTTCAGAGTAAACCTGGCTCTGGTATACGGCAGTTACAAAAAGAGTTCTGAAACTCCCTCTTCTCCTCCAGGTGAGTACATGGTGGCTCCTGGGGCTCTCCACGGGGCTCAAGGATAACCTTTAGCTCTGGGGACACTTATCTCAGGGGCTAAAACTGTAGTTCTCAGTAACAGAGGCACAAACCATAGTGGCTGGATGATTCTGAAAACAAGTGGGAGTTTCTATTCCAGAGACTTGGGCACACTGTCCACTAATTAATATACTCTGCTTTTAATAGGTACTTTTCTGCTCTGTTGTCCCCCAGCACTCTGTGCTTCAGCCCCACAGCATGACAATGGGGTTGTTCCATCTTCAGAGAGCAAGGGAGAGAGGAAACAACCTGGCCCTCTCAGGAACCCTACCATGACACTTAACTCTTCAGGGCCTCCAAGGAAGACAGGTTACCTGGTGTCCATTACCCTCCTCAGCAGGAAAGCACAGCCCCATTACCTGCTTCGTCACCTGGAAGGGGAGACAGAGCATGGGGCAGAGCCTGCCTCATTAGCTATTTCCCAGCCCTCCACCAAAGACCCTTCATCTCTCCCCTCTCCCACCCTGCAGCCCTCACCTGGAGATGAGATTGACAGCAGCATTGGCTGTGCGTGGAGGGAAGAACTCCAAGGAGAACCACTTGTCTCCAGACTCCTGCCGTCGGCGCATCTTCTCCCGCAGTCTCTCATGACGGTCAGCATCGAGGACAGGGGTGGAGCACCGTGAACTGTCCTTGGAGCTCTCACTCCCGCTACTACTGCCACCATCAGACTTGGAGTTGGAACCAGGACTGCAGGTATGCTGGGTGTCATTGACCATGGTGAGCGCTCTGGAGAAGGAGAAGAGAAGGAGCACAGTGGGTACAAGAGAGGGGACAGACCTCAGCAAGCAGCAGTTACAGCTGGGGTGGGCAGATGATGATGAAAAAGCAGCCTATGCCAAGGCCCAACATTAATCATTACCAAGCAGTCCCTTTTGCCAGCCCTTGCTATAAGCTGTAGTGGGGGATCTGGTGAAAACACAGTAAAAGGTGTGTATTTAGGTAGGGCTGAGAGAAATAACACAGCAGATAGCTTCATGCCGCTTTGATGTGGCTTTTCTGTGCCTGTTGGGTCAAATTTGTCTCTTGGAAGAGTCAGATCAACATCACTTTGGCCCTGACTACAGCTGAGCAAGCCATGATACCCATGTGCATCAAGTGAGGGCCTCTTTGATCTTGTGGCCTTGGGCTGGACATGCAAGCAGATAATTTAATTTTTTTTTCTACAGCAGCTGCCTCTTGGACTGTATCCATCTTCAAAGTTTCCTTTCTGTCTGTTCCCAAAAGGAAGTGCTTTATAGTGTAGGTAGGAGGGCTACTGCACGCATTCACCTCTTTCCTTCACCAGAATTGCTGTTCATGTTCCTTTCCTCACCAATTGTAGCTGCTTGGAAACAAGGTCAGCAGAGACCATCCCCTTCTCCCTGCCTCCTAATGTGATTAGCTGTGGTCATTTGACTTCACAGGAACAAAACAGCACTGAAAGGCAGTGATACAAGTGGGTCTAGGATGCCCGACTCCACGTGGCTCCCAAAAGTGTTTCACCCTATGCCTTTAAAATTAGGTAGTGATTACAGATAATTAGAGAAGAGCTGCCATAAAATTTGCATCTGCTTTATTTGTTTAGGTACCCGCCAAAACCTAACGTGGTTCCTGGGAAGCAGCATGTTGTCTGAGCATGACATAATGCTGGAGCCAGTTTTGGAGGGAAGGTTTGCGCGAGCTCATGCGCACTTTGTCCTTATCATAAACTCTGTGGGTTTAGGTCACCCAAGAAAACTTTGAACTCGTCTACTGTTTACACCGAGTTGTCAATCAAGCCAAAGCCTTTGGGAGAAAGTCTACTTTTACCACCTGGGGAGCTCTCCAGTTGGCAGGAGATATAAGAAAGGAGCGCAGGCTGCCTGCTGCCAAGAGGAACCGGGAGACTTAAATCTCTTGTGTACCAACACAGCAAGCCAGGGTAAAAATCAGCAGCACAGCCCTATTGAGAAGTGAAGCAAAAGCAACAGTGTGCACAGTCACAGCCCTGACCAAGCTCTTTGCCTGTCATCCACATGGCACAAATCTGGGAGAATTATCCCAAAGCATACGTTGGTGATCAAGCTAGCAACACAAAATCACGTGCAGTCAACTCCCAATCCCTCACTACTAGCAAGCAGCCCACAGCGCTGCAGGGAAATCAAAGGAACACCGTTTTCCCACTTGAGATTTAACACCCACCACAAGGGAAGGGTTCACATATGAACGTTTCTATAGCATGAGACTTGCTGTTGAGAACAGGGCCTTATCTTACTGGCAATCTTGAACCACAGAGATAGGAGAAAGGCCCCACTTACAATTTTGTCTACAAGCAGCATTTGGAGCAGTTTCCTTACCATCAGATGCATCACGGATCTGCTGGCTGAAGCTTGTGGTTATTGCAAGGAGAAAAACGATTTTCTAAACAACAAAGCCAGTTGCAAAATAAGACAATCTGAAACACGTGTCAGCTCTGTTGTGTCAGCACTGCTGCGCCTCTGACTCTACCACTCCAATCTGTGGCCCAGTGCATCCGTGCTGATCGGCATGGACGTGCCTCTTGTGTTTACGTGATGCTGGTGGTGCCAGTCTGCTTCGCTGCAGGGGGGTTTTACTGCTTCCAGGCCAGAGCTGACACCCCGCACAGAGGGCTGTAGCCTCCAAAGCTTAGTTTCACCTTCCTCCCCCCCAGCTAAACTCATCTGCACAGACCCACGCTTCATATGGGGCTCGCACGCCTAGAAGGGACTTGCCAGGGTCTGGCTGTCCTGAGCCATGGCATCGGCGGCAGACAAGCGGCCCAAGGCTAGATTTACCGCCTGGGCAGTGGTGAAGCCAGTGGGAAAGGGCCGGGGAGGGGGGGAAGCTCCGCACCCCCGCGGGCTGCCGGGGGATACGGGGCGCCAGCATCGCCGGGGGCATCCCCGCTACCGGAGGGGTCCAGGTCTCGGGGACCAGGGGACCGTCGCTCGGGGCCAGGCAGGGACCAAGCGGCAGCCCGACCGCTCCTTCACCTCAGCTGAACCCGCCGGGAGCGCGGCTGGGCCCGAAGGCAGACCGGGCGCGAGGGGCAGACCGGGCGGTGGGGATCGGGGCTCCCCCCTCCCGGGGCCCCGCTCACCTGCCGGCGGCGCCGGGCGCTGCGCATCGCGGGCGGCTCCGGCCCGCGCCGCTTTAAGGCCGAGCGGGGCGGAGCGCCTCACGCCGTGCCCGGTGCTTGCCCTTCTCCGACATGGCGCCGCCACCGCCGTTCCCCGCTGCGCCGGCGGGGGGCGGGGCCGGGGCCAGGCGGCGGGGTGACGCGGGAGCGCGGCGGGTGGGACCGGGAAGGGGCGGTGGCAGTGGCGGAAGATGGCGGGGTGCAGGTCCGGGCTGTGCTGCTGCTGCTGCCCGCGCTGCTGCGGCGAGCGGGAGAGCCGCACCCCCGAGGAGCTGGTACGGCCGCCGCACCGCGCGCGACCCCGGCCCCGGCTTTGCTGGGGGCGCCCCGGCCCCGGGCCTCGGTCCGGCCCGGCCCCGCCGGCTCTGGGCAGTGCCTGGGGGCGGGAGGCTGTGGGGGGCGTTGAGCGTTGCTATGGCGTTGGGCCCAGTGCCTCCGCCCTAGGGCCCGGTGCCTCAGGGCGCGGTACCTCAGCGCCTCAGGGGCCCGCACCTCGGCCGGCACCTCAGAGCTCGGTACCTCAGCCGACACTCGGCTGGGCGCCTCAGAGCTCGGTACCTCAGCCCGTGCTCGGCCCGGCACCTCAGAGCTCGGTACCTCAGCCGACACTCGGCCGGGCGCCTCAGGGCCCCGTACCTCAGCCGGCGCCTCAGAGCCCGGTAACTCAGCCCGTGCTCGGCCCAGCGCCTCAGGAACCGGTACCTGAGCGCCTTATCGTCCCAGCGCCTCGGGCATTGTACCTCAGCCCTTACTCAGCCTGGTACCTCTGCCAGCACCTCAGGATCTGGTACCTCAGCCTTCACTTGGCCAGGCGCCTCAGTCCCTTCCCGCTCTTTTGCCTCATGTTGGGCCCAGTACCTCAGCTGGTATTGCCAGTGCCTTGGCCTGTGCTGTCCCAGTACCCTAGGGAGTGTTTTCTTTGGCTGGGCCTGGTATCCCAGCCCCTGTGGCCAGTACCTTGGCATGTGCTGCAGAGCCTCTCAGAGTGGCTCTGGCAGGGGCTCTCTCTGGCTCCCTGGCCTAGGAGAATGCTGCCTGTGCAAGTTTCTTGCCCTGGACTTCCCTGTAAGCTGTTGCTATAAAGGAAGCTGGGATGTGGGTTTAGTACTCTGCTTAACTATGCTATGAGGAACTCCCATATGCAAACTCTTGTAGTGTATTCTTGCTGAGGGGCCAGCTTTAAGGTAAGACCCTGTACGATTACTCCAAAGTGGTGGTCTGGTAACCCATACTCTGACCATAAACAGCAGTGGCATAGACCTTCCCTGATCTTGGCTTTACTATAGGTTCCTGAGCACCTGTACATGCGTTCATTCCCCTGATAGTTTTCCTTTTCTGTTTCTTTGTTTTGCAGACAATCCTAGGAGAAACTCATGAAGAGGAGGATGAGATCCTTCCACGCAAAGACTATGAGGTGGGATGTTAATTGATAGCAGTTTTTGAAGTTAATGTGAAAAGAAATGCATCACTAGTTAGGTTGCTTTGGCATCAGCAGAAATACCAAGAGCTGATGTTGTTGCAAAGAACTGCTCATCATCATTATATGTTTCTGGGTTAAAGCCCTGTGTGAAGGGGGCTTGAGGTATTAGATATTAGAGCTTGAAAATCTGCTGCTCAAGTCAGACTCTTGTTGAGAAAATCCGTTTTCAGAGTGTGCTGCATTGTTCCACTTGTTTAATGTGAGATTTATAGACTGTAGTGGTCTTGTTTCCTCATGACTGTAGAAAGCACCTGTCGCTACTTGGTCACTGTGGCCTGACTGCTCTCTCTGATGTCATGCTGCCTCACAGCAGATCTTCCCATCTATCGGGAAGACAGATCTAGAAGATCCTGCTTCTTACAGGAGAATGTTGCTTTTTGCATGACTGTATGGTGGCCCTCAACTCTTTAGAGCAGTTGCTGTCAGCGTGGGTGTCATCAGCTTAGCCTGTCACAGCTTGGCTTGAGAAGGTGAAGTTGATGTAGAGAGAAGCTATTGGTTCTTTGTGAGTACAACTGGGCAACTCTATATTGCTTTTAACTCTGTGCTGTAATAAGCTTAAGAATTGATGCATTCATCTGGAAAGGAATTCTGACCTAGTGTTCCTGTTGTGAGAGGTTAAATATAAAGATCTAATGTTATACCCTGCACTGTCAAATTGGAGGTGCTTAAAGAAGTAAAGTCTAAATCTGTACAATGTGGTGTCATGAATTTGAAGTTGTAGTAACCAGTCGTGTTCCTGTTTGGTTCCCTGTCTGTGTTAGCCTGGGCAGTGAAATTGGTCCGTTTTTTATTTTCCTGATTCTTGGGGTCTGTCTCTGCTGGAAATACTTAATTTTTTTGCAGGAGTTTTTTGCAAAACCTGCTGTGGGGGTAGTAATGACTTTTGCAATCTTTAACGAGGTCTTCTGTCTATAGTTTTTTGCACAATGTGTTGCAGCTGGTTCTCTTAAATTGACCTTTTGGCATTTTTTCAGAGCTTGGATTATGATCGTTGTATCAATGACCCGTACTTGGAAGTTTTGGAGAGCATGGACAACAAGGTAGGACCTTGTTCTTTCTTTTTCATTAGCTTGAGAGCTAAAACTGTGGAAATCACCCAGAGAAATTTTCCCAGGGAAGCTGTGGATGCCCCATCATTGGAAGTCTTCAGGGCCAGGTTGGATGGGTCTTTGAGCAGCCTGATCTAGTGAAAAGTATCTGTGCCCAGGGCAGGGGGGTTAGACTAGATGATCTTTAAAGGTCCCTTCCAACCCAAACTGTTCTGTGATTCTAAATACTCTCCTCTGTGGGAAGTTTTGTAGGGTTTTTTTTCTTTATGAAAGAAATTCTTTGTGCTCTCTTGGTTTCTCTGTGAAAAGAATAAAAATAGACATGGAGATTATGGCTCTCAACATCTGTTCTGATCCTCAGGTTTAAAGAGAGATGTTCAGCACTTTCAGTTCCCTATTTTCAGTTTGCTGCTGTCGCTGTCTTCTGTGGATTTATCACTCTAGCTGTAATTGAGCTGTGAGGTTCAAAACCGCCTTTCTCCGATCCCCATTTCTATGTTGCTTTGACTTGGCTTTTCTTTTTGTATCCTCTTCCTACACAGAAGGCCCAGAGATACGAAGCAGTGAAGTGGGTGCTGGTTTTTGCTATTGGAGTCTGCACAGGACTGGTAAGGGCCATGCTGTTCGGGGGATGAGGAAAATTCAGGAGACTAAGCAGGAATAATTTAGAAGTCAATGGCCGAGGAGGAAACATTCCTTCATGAAGTGGAGAGCTTGGTAGCTGAAGTTGTCTTTGGGAAATTATAGCATGGTTATTGCTATATTATTTTCCAGGAAGCCTTTTTTTTTCTTTTTTTTTTTCTTTCAGATCTTGCTGTGTTTTCTTTGTAAATTATTCTAGCAAATGCTTTAATTTTGCATACAGGGATACTTGTCCAAAGTGAGCACTTAACAAAAAAGGAGACCAACTTACAGTTGAACTATGTTTTTTGTTTGGTATTACTAGCTTCACTGCATGTGCTTTCTGGAGTGTTTGAAAATTAGCTTTGCTGACTGTATGCCTCAGTTAAACACCAGCTTTCTTCTGTACCCTGAAGTATGTGGTGGGTGTTAAAAATGCTGCCAGATTAGTACTCTGAAATGCTTCGCTTCAGGAATAATTCTAGGATGGATCTGTCCCGGTGAAAACGAGGGAGGCGGCAAATCGGAGCTTCTGAAGTTACTTTACTATGAACAACACTTCTTTTGCCTCTCTCTTCCCATGTGTGCATACTTCTGGTAGAACTTACTAGAAGGTGGTCTTTATTACTTGTGTGTACCAATTTCTGATGGCAGATCTGCCTTCTTTTTCATAGGTGGGCCTCTTTGTGGATTTCTTCGTGCGACTCCTTACCCAGCTCAAGTTCCGGGTGGTTCAAAGCTGTATCTTTTACCTACTGTATGAGTTCCTGGTAGACTCAAGTGACCTTTTGCTTTCTGTTGCCATGTTTTGTTTAGAACAGCTGACTCTCAGACTTCTGCCATCAGTTGTGTTGTTGATGATTAATCAAATTTTCAACTTGCTTATGTCATTCAGCCCTTGAAACCAAGAAATGATTCTGGTATCACATATATAGGCAAAGCTAATCCCTGAAAGAATGAGTGGTTCCCCTTCTTTGTAACTCAGTCTTGAGCTCTGAAAAGGAAGCTTGGCTTCCTGATGGGTTGTGTCAGATGCCCTGGCTGGATTAGGAAGTGCAGGCTCAGCTTGTGACGCCAGCGGAAACCCCCAGACAGTACTGAATGATTGTGTGTTGGTGGCGGGGAACATTGTTGTTTTCCTTGACAGTCCCTGCAGCGGTGGAAGAATGCACTGAGAAAGGCTGTCTTGCCTTGTCCTTGCTGGAGCTGCTGGGGTTCAACCTGACCTTTGTTTTTCTTGCCAGTCTTCTGGTCCTGATCCAAGTAAGACCTAGGTCCACTGCTTATCCTTACACAGCCCCACTTTGCTCTCACACAGGTCCTGGATAAGAAGTTTCTTTCTTGCTGCAAGCACTTTCTGCCCCAAGACTTTAAACTAGCTTCAGAGTGCTAATTGATTTAGCTAAGCAGGGTCTCTTAGTCGCTTGCTGTGCTCTCTGATGGGGTATCATTGGTCAGCTATGAAATTGATGCAGCACAGCCTCAGTGTTTCTTTTCTGCAGCCTGTAGCAGCTGGATCAGGAATTCCTGAAATTAAGTGCTACCTCAACGGTGTGAAGGTTCCAGGCGTTGTGCGTCTCCGGACAGTGGTGTGCAAAGCTATGGGAGTGCTCTTCAGTGTGGCAGGAGGTAAGAAGGGCTGTGGTGTGTTGATCTTGTTGGGGTAAGGAATCACTGAAGGGGGGAAAAAGGCTGTCCCTGCTCTACAGGGGTTTCTCCTGTCTTTCCAGTAAAATGATTTTGATGGGCTGAAGCAGAGTGATGAGCCCTGAATGCATACATACATCAGAAAATAGACAAAAGGATCAGGGCTATTGGAAGAACAGTTACTGTTCTGGGTAGGTTAGTCTGAAGTGGCTCTTTGTAGCTCCAAGAGGGAGACCTGAGTATTCTCCGGAACACGTTGTCTGGAGCAGGCGGAAGGAGGCTATGTTCTAGGCAGCAGGGCGGAATAACTTGGAACGTTCAGAGTCCTTGTAACAGCTGTTTTTGAATGGTTCCACCACTTGGAGTGCCAAGTTTGTGCAAGTCTTCACAAACATTTGCAGGGTTGAGGGGCCAGGGGTCAGCACCTTCCCTCAGCTTGAAGGGAGAGGGAGGAGCTGCAGGCTTGGCACAGGGGACTGTGCCATGGCATAGGAGTGGGGAGCTGACCTCTCCCAGCATTGTCAGCAAGGGAGAGACCTGGGGGGGAATGTGCTGTCTCATCAATCCTGTTTTCCCAGGTCTTTTTGTCGGGAAGGAGGGTCCAATGATTCACAGCGGTGCTGTTGTGGGTGCAGGTTTGCCACAGGTTAGTGCTGGCCTGGGTCTCTGGCCTGGTCACACCACTGCTTTATAAGAGTACTGCGAGGAGTAGGTTTTCATCTCCTATGTTTCTAAATCTTTACTTTGTTTGTAGTTCCAGAGCATCTCTTTGAGGAAGATCCAGTTTAACTTTCCCTATTTCCGCAGTGACAGGTACTGTACATAGGATGTGGAGGAGGGGAGAGGAGGATGAGTGAGCAGGCTTCCCTGGGAGAAGGATGTTGGGTTGGGATGAACCAGTCAGTCAGTTTTTGATTTCTCTCTAGTGTCCTGCAGTTTCATTTTGCAGCAAGGCAACACTGAGACTTGACTCTTCCATGCTGCTCTACTCTAGTCTCTGTGTTCATTGATGTTGTCTTGTACTACTTAACAAATCTCGACCCGTTTAAATCCTTTAATCTGCATGGTTAAATGGCTTCATTCTTGGGAACAAGTTCAGTTAATCACCCCGTATGACCAAGATATAATACAGAGAAGGCTGGTCCACCTGAATGTGAACAAAATCTTGTTCACCTTACCTTACCTCTCTGTAATTCCTTCAAGTGATGCTGGAGCCCCACAGTTTAGGATGATTCCTCAGATACTGGGCAGTTGTGTGGTGCCAGAGTTTTGCTCTGTATTGGTGCTCTCGAGAAAGAGCATGATGCTGCAATGACTTACTGAACAAATGGTGTTGCTTGCCATGGTCAGCACTTTCCTCACCTGTCATTCCTGTATCCCTGGGATATATCCATAAATGGGAATGGTCTCTTACTTTGCAGAACCTAAGCACCTCCAGAGCTCTGCTTTGCGAAACTGAGATTGTTTTCCTCTTTGTTTCAGGGATAAAAGGGATTTTGTATCTGCTGGAGCTGCTGCAGGGGTTGCAGCTGCCTTTGGAGCCCCAATTGGGGGCACTCTTTTCAGCTTGGAAGAAGGTTCCTCCTTCTGGAACCAGGGACTTACATGGAAAGTGGTGAGTAATGACTGGTTCTTTTTATGTGTCTCTCCCTTGAGCTGGACCTTTGGAAGGGCTTGTGCGTGAGGGCATTCCGATTATCCTGTGTCTCCTGAGCTCTCCTGGCAGGAGAGAGATTGTCTGCTCTGAGTGCTCCAGAATTGCTACAGATGAAGAGTAGAGATGAGTCTGGAACTATGGGGCAACTCTGCAGGCAGCAGGATTAGTGTACCTGGGAGAAGACTTTTGTGCCTAGGCTCTTTGCAGTCCAGTCCTTTGGGAGCAGACAGAGTAGGGAGGTGCTGGATTTCTTTCTGCTTTCTCTCTGCCTTGGGGAGCTGTATTGCAGCAATGGCATGTGCCATCAGGTTGTTCTCTCTGCCTCTAGTGCCTACTTGCATGAAGTGGACAGTATTTTTGCATGTGTTATGCTGATTGTCCTGTTGATGGAATTCAGTTCGTCTGCTCTTTCTTAGTGGGGATAAGAGGAGCCAGAGGATTTGCCAAGACAGCAACTCTCTCAAACCCAATGAAGACCTAAGTTCCATCTCTAAACAAGCGGTGTTAGTGTCTTGCAACTGCAAATTAGCGTCTTTGACAAAAGAAAGAAAAAAAAAAAAGATCTGCTGCAAGAATTACTAGATGAAATTCCTAACTTATTGTGCAGGAAAGCAAATCAGATGATTATAGTAGTCCATTTTAGCCCTGCTCTCTTTTGCAGCAGGGAATGGGTGTTAAACCTCAGTAGGCCTATTTTCCTAAAGCTTGAGAAGGCTCTGAGATTCCCTTCCCCAGACCTAAGTCTCAAGGCAGAGCTGACTGCCAGTCTTAATTTGGGGAGTGATTATTTCTTTCTTCTTGTTTTTACCTCCTCAGCTTTTCTGTTCCATGGCTGCCACCTTCACCCTTAATTTTTTTCGTTCTGGGATTCAGTTTGGAAGTTGGGGATCTTTCCAGCTCCCTGGGCTGCTGAACTTTGGGGAGTTTAAGGTAAGATTTAGTATTGTTATTTACCCCTGAACCCAGTCTCGTTTCAACTCGGTGTTTCTTTCTGTTTTTTTTCCGATAGGTGCTTGTATTTCAGTGAAGGGCAGTTGATACTTAGTTTCAATACATTGATAACCTGAGACAGAATTGTTTTCCTTTGGTCGTAGCAGCTGAAAGTCTCCTGCTATGGAGACAGAAGAGTTTGTAGGAAACTGAAACAACTACTCTGATGCCTTTTTTAAATGCTTTTCTGCGCCTAGTGCTCTGAGTCTGATAAGAAATGCCACCTCTGGACAGCTGTGGACTTGGGCTTCTTCATTCTGATGGGGATTGTAGGAGGCCTTCTTGGAGCCACCTTCAACTGCCTGAACAAGAGACTTGCGAAGTACCGCATGCGGAACGTGCATCCCAAGCCAAAGCTGGTCAGGTATTTGTGCTCTTTTGAGTTTGGGTGGGGATTTCTCATCTCTGTTTAGTGTCCCAAAGCAAAAACCTCAATCTAGAAGACCCAATGAGAGGGATTGAAGGAAATCCCAGACCTGTTCTTTTTGAAATCACAGAAAGAAGCCTGCATAGAACTTAAAAGTGAACACCAGAAACCAGATGTTACAGTCTCTCTGCATTTTTGTAGTTACTCTGGTGGTACAGATAGCTTCAATCCCCCTTACAAGGGCTATGAAGGGAGCTCTTTATAATAAAGGCTACAGTTGAACAAACCAGAGCTTTGTTTGCATGCAATATTTTTTTTGTCTTGTCAAAATGGATGTGGAAGGAATAGCTGGTCCCACTCTTTTTTTCCTTTCCCTCTATTTTTAATTGTCTGGGTTAATTAAGTCCACAACTGAGCTAATATCTGTGCTATTTAATATTTAATATCTGTGTGAATTGCCATGTAATTCTGGAAAATAGCCATTTGTTTGCTCTAGCAATTCCTAAATAAGAAGTCCAGGTTTTAAAACAAGAAAAATGTATTTCAGCAGTTAAGAAAAGAGATATGAGAGACTATGCATCAACCTGTCTAGTCCTGTCTAGACTTTTACCGTGTGACGATCTACAGAACATTGTTTCCATGTGGACAGCCTCATCACTGAACCGTTCCCTGTGGCTTTTTATATGTGACACTTATCTGTTCTGTGGGCAAAAATAGCTCCTTTTGGGGGCAAGCAATAAAAAGGGGAGTTAATGCAATCCCTGGCAACCAAGTCATAATTCAGCAGGATCCCCTGCTTCTGATGCTAAGCTGTGGTGACTGCTTCTTCTTGCAACTTTATGAAAGTCCTGTGCAAGAGCTGGGACTGCATTACAGGGTTGAGTGTGGCTTCAGTGTGTGGTTTCTATTGTGTACTTGCAGAGTCTTGGAGAGCCTGCTGGTGTCGTTGACTACCACGGTCGTGGTCTTTGTAGCCTCCATGGTTCTGGGGGAATGCCGGCAGATGTCTTCCACCAGTCATAGTGGCAATGACACTCTGAGCCTGCAGGTGAGGGATCTTTATGTTAATATTTTATGTTCCCGTTATATTTTTCACCCTCCAGAGAAGCACAGACACACAGTGAGCTGTTGACAGCAGGCAGTACAGAACAGAACTTCAGAGAAAGCCTACGTGCAGTTGCAGGAGCTTAGGATAATGATGAAAGCTGCCCTTTGTGCTTTCGTACTTTGGCAAAGCAGCTCAAGCTGTGAATCAGGGAGCCTATTGATGTTGCGCACCACATCTCTGCTATTGATGTTTGGTCTGAACTTCCCAAAATGTGGGCTAGTAGCCCTGTATAAGAGGGTTACTCCTGTTCTACAGGATAATGTAGGAGTGAGTGGATTTTAACTGTTCGTGTCTTTTGTGTCCCGCATTAGGGTATGTCAGCGGACGTGAATTCAAGCATTAAAACTTTTTTCTGCCCAAACGAAACCTACAATGATATGGCCACACTCTTCTTCAACCCTCAGGAGTCAGCTATCTTGCAGCTTTTCCACCAGGACGGTGAGTGGCTATGAGACAGTGCCCATCCCATGCTTAGGCTTCAGAGCTTCATCTTGCTTGAAACAGCCTTGTTTCAAGCCTTGGTTTAAAGCACAAGGCTAAGAGCATCTCCAGGCCTTCATGGCTCTGGGGGACTGCTAGTACAACAGGTGAAAACCTCCTCCACAGGAAGAAAGGCCTTTTCCTCTCTTTTTCACTTATTCATTGTCTTCATGTGTGTTTGGACTGGGACACTACATAGCTGATGTGAGATGAGCTGGCTGTGAGCTTGAGGGGTGGATGGTGCAAGACTACAGTCTTTTCCAACAGACCTGTGCCCCGTTAGTTATGATTCTTCTTGTGTTGCAGGTACTTTCAGCCCAGTCACACTGTCCTTGTTCTTCCTTCTCTATTTCTTACTCTCCTGCTGGACATACGGGATCTCTGTGCCCAGTGGTCTTTTTGTACCATCACTGCTTTGTGGGGCTGCCTTCGGACGCCTGGTCGCCAACCTCCTCAAAAGGTGCTTTGAGTGTGTGTGTGTGTGAGAGAGATGTGCTGCAGGTGCACGCTGAGCTCTCAGGCAGGTTCATCTAATCTCGGGGCTCTGTGTTTTGCCCTAGTTACATCGGCCTGGATCACATCTACTCGGGAACCTTTGCACTGATTGGGGCAGCAGCATTCCTGGGAGGAGTGGTCCGCATGACAATTAGCCTGACTGTCATCCTAATTGAATCCACCAACGAGATCACCTATGGGCTCCCAATAATGATCACCCTCATGGTGAGCGCCGGGTCTTAGCTCAGGCTCCTTGCAGATTGCTTGAACATGTGCTGGCCCCAAATCTCTGTTCCTTCCAGGGCTATGATAAAGCCAAGGAGTCTTGTACTTGGAGCAACAACTCAGTTGACCTTCCGTTTGCTCTGCAGGTCGCCAAATGGACAGGAGACTTTTTCAATAAAGGCATCTATGACATCCATGTGAACTTGCGAGGAGTGCCTCTTCTGGAGTGGGAAACAGAGGTGGAAATGGATAAGTAAGGCTGCTCCTCTGTGGGAGCTGTGGGTTAGAGTTCTTGCTCAGAAAGGAATGCTGTAATACAAGGGAATGATGCTTCCTCTCCCGTGAATCTGGCTGCTCTGAGGAGCAGCTGTGAGGGAGACTGCTGTGGGAGGAGTTGGGAGTTGTGCATCAGGCCTGCAGCAGGGGAGAGGCGCTGGAGCCCTTTCTGAGAAGGGGTGGACAGGTGGAGATCTGAGGAGCAGATCTGAGGTTCAGAAAGAACTCTGTGCAAGTGTTCCACTGGACTTTGCTTCTTGCAGAATTTCATCTTCTTCCCACCTGCCATCTTTTCCCAGTAGTGTTTAAACACTTTCTATGTTATAAATTGGAACATTTTTCCTTGCCTATAGTGCAACGCTGATGCAATGTTAGGTTACAAAAAAATTAAAAATTGTGTCAGCACCATTAGTAACACAGTGAAGGTGAGCACACGGGTACAAGGAGCTGGCAGAATAAACTGCAGCAGACTCCTTCAGGATCTCATTTTGGGATAGGTTTGTCTGTCAGCAGCCTTCTGTCACTGACATTTGAGACAGGCAGCAATCTGGGATTTCTCTTTCCTCAGACTACGAGCCAGCGACATCATGGAACCCAACTTGACATATGTCTACCCACACACCAGGATCCAGTCCCTCGTTAGCATCCTGCGCACAACTGTCCATCATGCCTTCCCTGTGGTGACTGAGAACCGGGGCAATGAGAGGGAGTTCATGAAAGGAAATCAGCTGATAAGTAACAACATCAAATTCAAGGTCAGAATTTGGTTGTTTGATAAGTTGAAGGGTGAAAAGCTTTGTTTTGCAGGCAGAAGGCCCTTTCTTTTGTTACTAGGCATTTGTCTGTGCAGAATTCAGGGCAGAGAAAAGCACCTACTGCAACAGAAAATTTTCAAGGACTCAATTTCATTCTGTTCTCTGGGTTATGATAAGAAGAGTGGGCTGCATTCCCAGAGACCAAAGTTAAGAGGACTAAGTAACTTGTTTAGGATATACATGGAAAAAGTTTGGATTTGGTATTCAAGTACTGAACATACTGTTGAGATCAGTAGTCGGTGCCTAAATGCTTCTCTCCTTTGTAGGAGAGGCAGTGGGGCAGATACTTTAGTCTCTAGGTACTTTAGTTGGGAAGCTTAAAATTTAAGGTCAGAATGAATCATAAATATGCTTGTGACATACTCGTGCTCTAGCAAAAAAGGGTGCCCAAGTTCCTAAAGGTCAGGTTCTCTGTCCAGGGAGAGTACAATCCTATTGACTCTTACAAGTACTGCAGCAACACTAAGAAACATTTTATCTGGTGACATAAAGCTATGATCAAGTAGTTCATAGTTGCTCTTAGATGATAACTGTTGACCTGCTTAGTGGGTATCTGAAAATTGTTTGTTGTATCCAGAAATCCAGCATCCTCACCCGAGCTGGAGAGCAGCGCAAGCGTAGCCAGTCCATGAAATCCTACCCTTCAAGTGAGTTGCGAAACATGTGTGATGAGCACATAGCAACGGAGGAGCCACCAGAAAAGGAGGATCTGCTGCAGCAGATGCTAGAGAGAAGGTGAGATCCTGGTAGGCACAAACGTATGGAAACAGGGTGTTTCCATGTGTTGGATGTGTTATGGTCCTTCATATAATCCCTGTCATTCTGTATGTCAGAGGAAACAGTGCTGGTATCTGCATTTCAGAAGTGACTTGTCAGGTCTCATTAGCCAGTGCTGGGGCTCACATCAGTGACTGAGTTCCTAGGGTCATGGCTTGATGGTGTCCAGCCTGTTAATTTAAATTTCCTTCAAACACCTATCCAGAAATATTTCTTGGAGAGGATGGAATACCTGAGGAAATACCTTGTCTGTAGAAGTTGATGTCCCCTTATCTGCAAAAACCTGAGGGCTCTGCAAAGCTCATCAGTGACTTGTTGCCATAGAACTGATACCACCTTTCTGGTAACTGGGCTGAGTTGCCAGGCTCATACTGCCATTGCTTCCGAGCAGAAGCCTGCTCCAGTGAATCAGTTTCTAACCTAGTCATTGTGACTCTTATGAGTAACGTCCTGACCCTGACATTTTGCCAGATGCTTCAGCTGTTAGTAGAATCTGAATAATTTGGCACTGAAAATTGCTTTACTAGCAAATGACTTGAACTTGAGGGTTAGGAGACTCTGTCCATTCTGCTGCTGTCGTCATACTTTGCCCACGGTAATGGCTCTTGACCCCTCTCTGCTATTTCGTTTGCTGGAGGAAAGACTTGCTTGTCTGGCAAGAGTTCCTGAAATGTTCAGAAGGTTACAAAGATCAGAAATAGCTGCTGGTTTGGAGGTGGGGGTATGTCTCTTTCTTAAGTTTGTGCAACTTGTAACATGTTAAATCTGTCACAGATACACTCCCTACCCCAACCTATACCCTGACCAGTCTCCTAGTGAAGAGTGGACCATGGAGGAACGCTTCAGACCTTTGACCTTCCATGGCTTGATCTTGCGCTCACAGCTTGTCACCCTCCTTGTCAGGGGTGTTTGTTACTCTGAGAGCCAGTCGGTGAGTCTTCCTATTCAGGAATATTCCTTCTCTCTCGGCTGAGAAGTTTGGGAACAGTATTTATGGGCTGCCAAAAAGTATCTATTTTTACACTCTAAGGAATGCATCTGTGTTTTAAAAGCTGTAAATGGATAATGTGAATTCTCCCTTGCAGCTTTAGAATAAAGAGAATTTAATTTCTGTTTAAGCACCCCCAGGAAAACAGGACAGCTACTATTTCAAAAATAAACCAACAGACCCATTTGTTGCCTAAAGGTGCAGTCCTGTCAGAACTGGCAGAGGGCATATATTATATACCAACAGAGCAAACAGCAGTGTGTACTGTGTGATTTTTTTGCTGTTGCATGCCAGGGTCTCACCAGGAGGGTGTCAGCTGTATCACTGAGATCAGTAAGAGCACTTGTTTGAGGCCCATCATTCACAAAGCTGGTTGGTTGCTGCCCTCCAGTGTTGAGTGTAGACCCATCAGAGGCTGGAGACCAGATCTGGTGCTCTCTCTGATGAACACCTAGGTTTGGGCTTGCCCTGGCTGCGTTCTGAGATGAGCTGCTCGGGGTACCTCTGCAGAAGTTGCATTTGCAGGCATGGGAGAAGGAGATCTGGGTCGTTTGCTGTGCTGATCTCAGCCCTTCTACCATCTGGGATGGTGACACATCGTGTTCTAATTGCAGAGTGCGAGTCAGCCTCGTCTGTCCCATGCTGAGATGTCAGAGGATTATCCCCGCTATCCAGATATCCATGACCTGGACCTCACGTTGCTGAACCCTCGCATGATAGTGGTAAGAGAGGCTCTGCAGTCTGACGGTGTTTCCTGATATATGTTTAGGACTGTCCCGAGCCTTAAAAAAAAAGCTGAGAACATATTTTAAGTCCACCTTTGAGAGCAGTGACCAACATCCTGTACTTCTCATGCATTCAGTCAGCCTGGTCTGCATGTGGAAATCAATCCTCATGCCTGCTATGAAGTAGCATTGCACACAGGTGCTTTACTTTCAGAATAAGACGTTGTCTGTCTAGTTTAACTTCCTTCTAGATTAGTCTCCTGCCTGAGTGAGATCAAACAGGCAAACTGCTGATATCTGTTTGGAACTCTGTGTGCTGGTGGGTCGGTCAGTGACAGGCCTGTCATTGTCTTTTTGAGAGGAAGGCCGAAGTGCTTTTTTTAA
This sequence comes from Gallinago jamesoni, assembly GCA_025769975.1. Classification (NCBI taxonomy): domain Eukaryota; kingdom Metazoa; phylum Chordata; class Aves; order Charadriiformes; family Scolopacidae; genus Gallinago; species Gallinago jamesoni. The sequence continues at coordinate 3,465,167 of JAOQGH010000008.1, read as the reverse complement.
TATACATTCTTATTTTCATGGACCTGCATTTATACTGCTTAGAGGATTTCTGCAGCATTGGGCTTTTAAGACCATGGGTTGCAGTGTTCAAACAAACTGTGACAAATTGAGGTTCTTGAAATAATTTCATATTTATGGAGAAATAGAAGATGTCCACAGTCCAAAACCAGGCCCAGAGATCCATGCATTGGAGGAGTTGTAGGAATTGCAGTGATTCCCAGAGATAGTGAAAATGCCTTTTGTAAATAATATAATTGTTTTTCTTTCTTAGGATGTCACCCCATACATGAACCCATCACCCTTTGCTGTCTCTCCAAACACTCATGTGTCACAAGTCTTTAACCTGTTCAGGACAATGGGACTCAGACATTTGCCGGTTGTCAACGCAGTTGGAGAGGTGAGTCTTTATCTCCTTTTTGTCTTGGCTGAGCAAGGAAGCCACCATGTTTTATGTAATGCTTTCCAACTTTGGGAAAATTGAGATATATTTTAACATCAGAGATGCTTAAGGAGATCAGAATGTGATCTTCTTTAAGGCCCTGAAGCATTGTTGATTACTGTGACTTTGTTACCATCTTCTGTGTCCAAACCTGCTTCCTGCTTTCCCCGCAAAGGACAGGACATGCGGTCTCTCTCCTGTCTCAGGCTGGCAGCATGTGGAAGCTCTTACTGTCTTGTATCTGTTGAAAGGCCTTGAGCTCATCAGAGGCTGCTAATATGGCTTCCTCTTTGACAGCTTTATTCAAGGCCAAGAGCAGAATTTCCTGTGTGTTGGGATGGGAGGTTTTTCAGCTGGAAGGGAGCTTGTGTTCTGTTGCTACTCATAGGAGCAGCAAAATAAAGGAGTCTTTGAATGGTTTGTGCTTGATTCACTGTACTTGTGTGTGTACCCTTTGCCATCTACAATGCTCAGGAGTAGTCAGTAGGTGTCAGTAACTTCCTGCAAACATAATAATAAGCTTTTTCTCTTAGGCTGCACTGGTCTGTCCCTAGAAGACAGCAGTGCTTTCTCTGCCTCTTGGGGTTACTGTTAGCTACTCTGCAGAGCCTGTTGGTTGAAAACAAGCGATTCTGACTCATTCCATTTTTAGTACAAGGTGCTCTTGCCATGCTAGAGAGCAACCTAGTTCTAAACTCTTAACATGTAAAATCACTGAGGTGTTTCGTCAGCTGAAACGTGTTGCCTGTTTCCCAAGCAGGCTGGGAGAGGGTCCTTTTTGTGACCTTCCAGCTAGTGATGGCCAGTGTGCAGTCTCCACTTAGCTGGTCTTTACCATTTCTCTGTTTTGGTCTTTAGAGCTTCCTAGAATGTATCTGATGCGAGCTATCTGCAGTCATGTTATACAGCATATGAGAAATGTCTCAGCTTTGTTATTTCCAATTACAGTTTCCATTTTCCAAAGGATTTAGTTACATTCATACACTGTCTAACGTCAACAGGATTTCCCTTCCTTGGCAGGGGTAACTACTGCTGTGTCCAGATATGATAGCAGCAGTTAAGCTGTCCATTTGGGTGTCGTTAAAGCAGTGTCTTGCCTGGGGGAGGGAGGGATGTTGTTTTGGCAAGATTTGAATTTGAACCCACTCTAATTCAGCATTGGTCAAGAACCGCTTGCAGGTTCTGTCTTTTTTTGGGGTTGGAAAGAACATCTCTACCATGCACATCTCTTAGTGGCACATCTGTGATATTGACTTATATCTTTTTTTCCTCTTTTCTTCCTCTTTAAGATTGTTGGGATAATCACTCGGCACAACCTGACCCACGAATTTCTGCAGGCAAGACTGAGACAACACTATCAGACCATTTGATGCCCCTGCCCACCCTGCCCCACTGTCGGTGTGGCTACCTCCCTCTTCCAAGCCTGCACACGCGCTCGCATTCTGCTTGGACCCCACAAGGCCCAAGACTTGCCGTTTGGCTTCTCACATGCAAATCAAGCCTGGGGAGCTGGAAAACATCTTGCTAGCCAGAGAATTAGAGGAGCTGCCTGAGCCCAGAGCTGTTGATGGGTCTCAGGCACTTGGTTTGACCACTCTTGATCCAGGTTTTTTCTCCTCCTGTGCCCCAGTTATCTCATCTCCTTTCATCAGATGTTGTCCTGACACCGTACGTTCTGCTATTTTGTTTTGGTTTGGTTTTTTTTTAATGGTTGGAAAAAAGAACCATCTAGTTCCACTGTGTCCTGTGCAGAGAACTGCAGCATCTTCTCCCTCTCCTCCTGTATGTCTCCTTTTTCCTCTTCCTCCCTTGTTCCTGCAACTGTTGCCTTACTCGTGTGAGAAGGCTGAGAGGAGATTCTGAAGTCTGCAGTTATCAAATAGCTGCTCTGGAGGATGGATTTTCTCAAAAGAGGCATTAAAAAATCCAACTCTCTGGAAATAGACCTCTCTTTGCAGGTGCTCCCATTTGCCCATGTTGTCCTCAAACCAGGACACATGTTTTTTCCTCTCTGCCCTCATTTTTTCCTAATTTCTTCCCTTCTTTCATGGGGAAACATCCCTGCTGTGATGTTTTTGACAGCAGCTGACTTTTGAGAGCAGCTCAGCAAATTAGGAGTTCAAAATAGTTCAATTCCAGTGACTGTTTGGGATTATAAATATTTAATACATTTGCAAAGCATCTCAGAGAAGGGAGATCTTTTCCCTGTTAGCTGTTGCTATTATCTCCCTGTAAGAGACACTTCTAAGGCACTTTGTGGCACTCCACTTTGTCACTACCCTGACACTCCTGCATTTCTTGGCATATGTAGGCACTTCGTCCTTGAACACTGAGAGCCTGGGACGCATTTCCAGAGAGACCAGGGAACCTCATGTCCTCAGAGCACAGTGAAATGTTCCTTTCTGGAGGCATATAGAACTGATGCTCTGTCTCTGGGCTTGGTTGCGTTATCTCTGTGTCATGAGAGGAGCTGGTGTAACTTCAGGCTGCCATGCAGGAGGGACACTTGGTGCTAGTGACGAACAGACAGGATTTGCTGCAGGGTGGTAAGTGGGGCTGTCTGTGCTCTAAAAAGGCCTGGGATAATGTTTGCGATTGCAACAGCCAAATATCTCTAAGGGTAAAATCAGCACTTAGAAGCCAGTTGCATCCAGTTCACTGCTTTAGCAGGTACCATCCTGGCCAGCACCTGTATTGTTCCAGCAGGCACCTGCCCTCCTGAGTTTTGCATACAGATAACCCTCCGTGGGAAGCCAGCATTGTGCCTCCAGGGGCCGCAGAGCTGATTGGCTTGATAAAGCACAGAGTATTCTCTCAGCCAAGAGACTGGGCCAAGTAATATGGGAAATGTATCCCAGAAAAGCTTCTAGACAGCCTCTGAGCACTCTGATTAACCTGTTGTCTGCCATAAGGAGTTAGCTAGATGAGAGTTGTGCCAGAAGGAGATCAGACATTATTGTATTTTCTGAATTCAGGAACTCATCTATGCTTAAGATTTCCCTGACTAAGCCTGAAGAAGTTCTGCCCTTTCCTTACATGTGTTAAAACATTAAATCTGTTAAAATAGCCTCTTTGACTTTGTAGAAGCTGGTTGTTCAGGGCACTGCTCTGCGAACTGCTGGCTGCTGAGCCCTGCTACAGTTAGGGCTAGGAGGAGGTCTTGTGCCCAGGGCACCAGCCAGGGTCTTCATGTAGGGCTCTTGAAGTCTCTGGAACTCTTTGATGTTCATGGACAGATAGATGATGGGTGGATGTATTCTCTGGCTGTGCTTGCAATAAAGAGTCATGGGAGGCTGTTGAATTTTGTCCAACCCATGAGGAAAACTTGGTCTTGACTTGCAAGTTGCTTCCCTGTAAGTAGCGCAAGGATGTTCTCTTTGCAGATGATTTCTAAAATGCTTGTGGTCCCTGAACTTGAGTCTTGCACTGAGCTACCCCAAGAAACTTCCAGCACCCTTTTGCACTCCCTGAAGCTAGACTGTAGGTCTGAAATACACTTCTTTTAACCTACCTTTCATTCAAAGGGCTTGTGCTTGTGGGCAGTTAGAAATCACAGGAACCCTGTTTTGATGGGATTTCAGATCACTGTAATGTGGAATTAGGAATCCCATAATGTCAGAGAATGCCATAATATCTAGAATGCCCATAATGTCTAGAATGCCCCATGTCTCTCCATGACAGATCTTTTTCCTCTTGCTCATGTTGAGTGATTGTGGAAGGTTCCTTCTCTTCCTGCCCATGAATAGGGCTCCTTAGATTGTTTGCCTTGAACTGCTCGTGTCCTGGTTTATTTCTGTGTGCAAACTGCGGCAGCATATTTTGCTCCAGGATGTCTTGTCATCACTACTGAGGCCTGGAGTTAGGCTGAACAGCCAGACAGGCTGAAAAATCTGGTCAGGGTTTGTCTGAGCACCAGCTGGGCTTTCCCATGAGAAGGCCACTTGCCTTCAGCAGCTGTCAGCACTGGGTGCTCTGCCTATGCATCTATCTTATTGAAATGTTTTACCTGGAAAACACACCCCTTTCACTCTTTCAGTAAAGAAGTTTTAAATAAGGATGGTGGGTCACCCTGTCAGCTGCTCTAAAGGGAAATCTTGGTGTGCAATCTTGGTGTGCAAATGTAGCTTGCAGAAAGGGAATTACAAGTTTATGTGACGTTTGGGGATGTAGCATTTCCCTTCTGCTGAGGACTGGTGTAAAGAGGCTTGTGGTGAAATCAGTCTCGTTCTCACGCTTTGGTCACTTCATTCCTTTCTTAACACTCACTGCTTCCTCCCTGGCTGCTTAGTGATTTACCAAGAAACACTCTTGTAACATAGGTGCCTGTACACTAAAGGAATAGTAACCCACAACTGGATTAGTATTGATGGCAAAAGTTAAGGTAGGGGGTAGTATGGGGCCTTCTCCCCTGCCTCGTGGTTTCCTGTGCAGTGTTAATTATGCAGGTATGAATTGTTAACTTACTGTGAGCCATTCCAATGGTAGCGACTTACCTTTCCATTCGGTTTTTTTTGCACTGTTTTTTTTTGTTATGAAATTATGTAAGCTAATTCCACAATGTATATAAATTGTATTTTTTTTTAAATTTGTATGAATATATTTTTATTTGAACTATGGCACTTGGGAAGTATTCATGTAACCATATGTCTGAGAGTAAAATGTTTGTGTCTCCTTCAGCAATTTCGAGGCCTTTTGATGTTTCTAGTGGTGTCTTATTTTTGCCCTTTACTATAATAAAACTGGTAGAAGATAGCAAGATCCTAGAACGTGATATGAGGTGGATGCGTAGCTGCTGTTTATGAGCTGTCTGGATCGAACAGTTTGTGCAGAAGTTTCTCTGAGACTGGGCAAAGAGGAATTGGTGTAATCCTTTAGGGTACGACTGCTTTGGCCCCGTGTTCTCTCACAGCAGCTGTTTAAAAGGAGGGAATTACCGTATGTATGATAAGGACCTGAATCGTGCACATTGTACTGGAGGCAAGTGGTGCTTTTCTTACCTGAGAACTCTTGCTTTCTGCCTTTCTCCCAGTAAGGGAGAGGTGGCACCCAGAGGTGTGTGCCACGGAGCACACGCAGGAGGGGACAGAGGCCGGTGCCCTGAGCTTGGGGCTGCCCCTGTCCAGGGTCCTGAAGCGCGGTTCGGGGGCAGCGGGAGACGCTCGGCCTCTGCAGCATCCGCCCAAGGTTTTCAAACGCAGTGCGTGGAAAAATGTGTTCGTAGCTGGAATGGGTTCCACCACCCTCTGGGAAGTTCGGGGGATCAGTTTGTGAGGGTTAGGCGCTGAGATCAATGTTTAAAAGTAAGCAGGGTGTCCCTTTCAAATCAGGGTGCTGTTTCAAAACCTCAGAGTTCCCAGCATATCAGGTTTGTCGCTAGCTGCCACCTCATTATCTTCTATTTTCTTAAAACTTTCCCATCTTCTAAATCAGCTTCTTTTTCTATAGAGGATTCTGCTGTTTTTCCAAGAGAGTGTTCAGGAGATGGGAAGGTCTTACAAATCTTCCTTCCTTCCTTCCTGATCCCAAACTGTGATTGCAACTGTAAGCTTTTTTATTATTTTTTTAAATATTTTTTTTTTTTGGTGGAGGTATATCACTCGGCAATAGATTCTGCTGCTAGGAAAACTAAATACAAGCATGGCATACCCTGTTTACAAAGGGCGAGTTTTACTGTTAAGAGGGCAACTGATGTGCTCAGGAGTCTCTGAACTGGGATTCCCAGTTGTACTAATTCCTTTTGTTTGTTCAGATAGGATGATGGGAAGCTAGTCTCTGGCCTCAAACCATTACACGCAATCAGTAAAAAGGACCAAAGGCAGCAGCTGTTTCTGGTTGCCAGCACTGAGGTACAAGAGCCCATCCTGTGGTCTTAGGGTTTCTTTCTGCCTTTTTGTTTCACTCTGGTGTTTTCCATCTGCTCACCGTAAGACTGATCTTGAGACTGCTTCTCTTTATACTTGCAATCATGGCAGGAATAAGACTCAAACAACAAAGCCCACTGCATTCTGTCGCTTGCTCTGGTAAAGGATTGGGGATTGGAGCCAGCAGAAGATTCCCTTTCAGAGTTACTTGTCCATAGCAGCTGTCACTGGAGTGGCAGTGGTTCAGCTCCAGCAGGGAATGACAGCACAGGGACATCTGGTTGGAAAGAACGTTCTTGATTTGTTTCAAGATGTTTCACACTTCAAAGGTGTGAGAAAAGCACCAGAAAAGATCCCCGTTCCTTTATCTCTCTGGATGCCTCTGGATTCTTCCTTCTTTGGTGTGTGAAAATTGAGACAAGTGTTGGACAACTGGGTACCAACCATCTAAAGGGAGCTGTACCTCTGGGTAAGTGTGTGAGAGACTCACAGCAGGGTTGTCAGCAAGCTTTCTGCTATATTCTGAGCTGTGTGACCATGCTGCTGGTAGCCTTTGTCTTTGGGCATGGTGCCAGCATGCTATCTCTGTAAAGAGCTGCTGCCAAGGATGACTGGGACACACTCATCAAGCAGGTGTCAATCAGCAAAGGCCTTTGGGGGCCAAGCTTCAGTGGAAGTAAATTGAGCAAGCTGGATAGGGCCAGATTGTTATGCAAATTGGCACAGCTAGACTCTTCCCGGCAGCAGCGGAGGATGTGTGCCCTATGATTTCTTAGAGAAACAAAGCAGTGGTGACAGCTTCTCTTGGCATTCTTGCTTGCAGACTGGGATTTCAACATTTCATCTAGTGGGAAGCTGGAAAGGGATAGTGCAGTGTCTGAGGGGGAAAGAAACCCTCAAATCTAATTTGCAAAAAAACTCCGTGCCAATCAGCCCACTTTTCCAATTGAGGCTTGTGCCTTACAGAGTGCATGAAGCTTGCTGGTGTAATTACTGTATTTCAAAGTTCAAAGGAAAGAAAGCTACTCAATTATGCACTGTCAGTCAGGGTTACTGCCAGAAGCTGTTAGGAAGTGAGTATGAAGCCTGGCATTGCAGGAGGTGGCAAACATCATTAGAGCTGGGTGGAGTGTGTTAGCCTGGTCCTTCTCTGATCTCGCTGGGATATTTCTTCCTTTGCACAATGAGCATGACAGCACTAGGGTACATCCCAGGTGCTGTGGTGTGGGGAGCGATTGAGGTTTATAATGCACTCTGATGCTTGACAGGGTGCAGGAGGGCAGGATTTCAGGACCCAGCTCCATGCTTAGTGCTGAATAGTTGTTTGGAACCTAATCTGCCTTAGATGATTTTTATATCAGCTCTTGCTTTGCAGTGATAGCTTTGTCCCAAAAGCATCCTGTGGTTAGAATGCTTCTGGATTGTTTACAATTAAAAGCTACCCTGATTCCCTGTCTTGGGGCTGACTCACAGCACAGTTCCTAAAGCGAAACTCTGCACTATTATTGACACGTCACCAACTTTACCTTCCCCTAGGGTCAGTTTCCCTGACTTGAGATGTATCTTGGATAGGTGTAAAGACTTAGTAGGAATATGCTAATCTTCAGTTCCTGCCCTCATGAGAGCCTGGTACTGCTTGTTTCTCCTCTAGTCCAGTCCTGTATTTTCCTTAAAAAAAAGTTCTAGGAGGATTAGTTTTCAAAATTTACAGGCACCAAAGGCAGATCCACTAGAAACCTGAAGGAATCTACCTCATGTTTAGCTGTGGGTCAGTGCAGAACTGGCTACTGCTGGAAGAGAGCAGGGCCTGGTTAAAAGGAATACCTGTATCCATTCATGGATAGAAACTGTGCAAATCCACTACAGTGACAGCAGCAGCAAAAGAAATAAAAGGCTGTCAAGTTAGCACCTGATGTGTACATAGGATGATAGGACTGTCCTTTTTACCTTTGAGCCAATGAACACGACTCCAAGTTGCTGCAAAGTAAGGTAGAGAATGACTGTGTAATGCATCCCATGCTGTGGTTACTGCTTGTGCCTCCCTTCTTCACCTGCTGACCTTCAGTGAAGAACATTAGTGGCACTTGCCATTGGAACTGCTGGGTCACAGTGTACGTGGCTGTTCTGTGAAACGGGTGATAAATGAATTAAGTTGCCAGCTTGCTCTGGGATCCTTCATTTCTGCACCTACAGGCTGAAATTCCTAGTCTTACTGAAAGCAAGTTCCTGGTGGAGCCTTTTATGTTCTCTATATGCACCGTCTTGACCAACAGTCTTTCTGTACCCTCATTAGAAAGCAAGAAATACAGCTCTAGAGAGATGTTTAGTTTTGAGATGACCTTGCCTTCTCCATAAGCAGTGGACTGCTTTTGTCTGTGTGTTTGTTTGGGACTGGCTGCTCCCAAGAGCTCTCGCAGCAACAGTGGTAGCTTTGCTTGTCCTTGGGAGTGATGCTCTTTATCTGCAGGGCTGGTCAGTGCTAAGTGTCTCTCATTCAGCTTTTCCAAGTGCTCGTTTCTGTGCGCAGTCCTATTCTGACCCGACTCTGAAATTTCCCTGGGGGAGCTTTACAGCTCAGTGTGTTTATGGGAGCAGCAGTAAAAATCCAGCCACAGAGATGCTTTTTTCCTAGATTGCCTGCTCTCAATTAGGTTCTCCCAGACCGCAGGGTCTATTAACATACTGTCTGCAAGCCAATACAGACTTGTTCCACCGGGAACTGGCTTGCTGTTAGTACTGGACCTACCTGGCTTTGGGTCTGGCAGCGCCAACTCTTCTTGCCGTTTTTAGCACATTCCACTGAACTCATTAGTGTTTTGTGCCTTGCGGGGCTGACAGGGAGGGACAATTTACAGGGCCATGATGTGTCTATGTAGGTTTTGCTTGACTGGGTAAAATTCAGCTTCAGCAAGAGCTGTTAGTGTACGAGGATTGTTTTTACTTTCCTTTAATAGCAGCGCATGGGAAGTCAGGCTGTTGCCGGTTGCCAGTGTGGAGGGATCTACCTGCGTGTTCCCAACTTGCTGCAGCAGGAAAGAGGTGGCTGCAGGGCTGTGTTTGAAAAGCCTGTTTGAGAACATGAAGCCCCATTGTCCCCACAAAGGGTGACTTCACACCACCTTGATTTGTGAAACCACCTCTGAGTAAAAGCTAAGTCACTGTATCTTTTCAGTGCAGAGATGTCTCATGGGAGCTGCTGAGAGTCTTGACCTGGGAATTGGTTCTCCTGCCAGGGAAACCTATTTGGGCACTATTACAGAATCACAGAATGATAAGGGTTGGAAGGGATCTGCACAGAGTGTTTTATCTTTGGCTGGTGCTGCTGGAAGGAGAGGCTCTGACATGTGATTGTATCTCACTTCCCATCGGAGTGGAACAAAATGATTCCCTCAGAGTAGGCTTGTGCTCTCTTCCCTAGGGAAGGATCCCAAGGCCCAGCATGGCAGGGAGCACGCAGGTGCCTCGGAGGTCGTGTCAGCAGCACAGGGAGTGACTGGGAGGGCGGCCTGTCAAAAATGTGACGTGTGGCATAAGCCCTATTAAAGTGGTACAGCAGCTCTAGCTGTAAACAGGCATGTGCAGGAACGGTGTGTCATTCAGCACTCAAACTTAGGGATTTGCGGTAGCTATGGTTCCTGAGGGCTGTTGTCAGCAACTGTCCTGGCTCTGGCACATCCACCTCCCCGCAGCCTGTCCTGACCAAGGGTCGTTCCCCTCATTATGCGCGTTTGCATAAGCAAAGTCAGAATTAGACTGCTGCAGTGAAGTCCATCCTGGTGCTGGTGACTTTTCAGGGTGCTCAAGTAATGGATGCTGGGAACAAGACAAAATTAGGTGCTCAAAATAACACCGTTTCCAGCGGTATGTGCAATCACGAGACAGTTGCGTTGAGCCTGGGCTCAATGCCATTGCCCTGGCTGACTTGGGGTCTAAGCAATTTGGTCCTTGAGGTCCTGAATGAATCTTGGCAATATAACCCTGTCTTGTGGGGGGATAATGTGCTTTGGGCCAAATTCAGATCATAGCTGTTAAAACTAGCTATAAAGGCTTAAATAAAACTTTTAACAGACTTGCAGTGTTCCCATTAGCCGTGTTTAGAACAACTTTATGAGTGGCCATTCCCAGAAAGTGATAAATGTTATGTACTAGGTGCTTTGTAATTGGAGTGATCCCACCTGCCCTCACATGAGAAATACCATGATAGGATTCAAGCCCCTTTAGGACCCACCAAGACACACTGGGAATCAGCACTTCAGCCACGTGCAGAGTGAGACAAGACACAGTTAATGATGTATCTTTCTGTTGATGCTCGTAACCTTTATTTGGTCAGTGCTAGAAAGCATACACAATGAATTCCCTTTCCTCCCTCTGGTTATCTTGAAACTTATGGAGTGTTATGATTTTTCTGATTTCTTTTCATGTAAATTTTGCTTACATGAGGGATTTGTGGCAGTGGAGTGACAGTTCCCGTGACTGAATAATCTATACCAGCAAAAGGACTCTCTTGTTACCAAAACCCTGTCTATAGGAGGACTCATGTTGGTCTTTCAATGTTAAGCAAGCGTTGTTTCCTGCTAATCTATTATAATTCACTCCCTCTTATTAGTAGAGGGAAAAACTCTAACAACAAACTCATTTTTGTTTTTAACAAGTTCATACTTTCACGGTCTTGTTGGAATTAAGATCCAGCCTTGTGAGTACCGGAGTACCAATAAAACATAGAATTTTGACTTTAGGAAAATACAAGATATTTTAATGCAACAGACAGGAGAGAGGTCCAGCATAGATGTCTAATGTGTTAGTTTTATTTAAAGATGGTCTCTTGGTGCTAGAGTAAGAAATGTTCTTTAAAAAACATCGAATAAATAAATAAATAAATAAATAAAAATAGGAATAACTTTCTGTTGAAGAGGTTAGAAAGCATCCGGCTTTCATCTTGGGAGGAACGGGTACTGTAAAGCATTCTTCAGAGTAGGGTACGGGGAGGTTGTCCTAATTCTTCCTGGAACCTGCAAGCCAAACAGGAAATAAGTGTTACTAGAAAGTGTTTCTCTCTTGGTGTACACCACCATTGTCAGCAGTGCTTTTACCTACCACACCAATAGACATGGGGTTTCTTTTGAAAAACCAGTAGTAGCTTAAATGTTAGACTCTAATGAATTCCTTCTTCAAACTGTGTCTTATTAAACACTTAAATGAGAACCTGCTCCCCCCTTGTCGCGTGATACAGATGCTGTCTGTTCTGTTCAGAAAAATGGTTTAGTTGGGACTCACCATTGCAACCCATTCCGCTCAGGGAGCCAATTCTATCAATTCTCCTCCCGAAGCAGCCAGAATCTCTCATCATCCTGGGCATCTGCAGCCCCCTCAGTCTCTTGAGGAAGGGGTCCCTGTAGGACAGAGGGGGGCTGGGTGCTAGCCTGGATTCAGCCTTCTGGTCATCACTGTCATCTGTGAGTTCTGGTGGGACCTCCTCCTGGATTTTGGGCTCTTGCAGGTCAGGGTTGGACTCCAGGGCTTCAATCATTGCAAACTTATCCTCCAGTCTCTCCAGCAGAGCCTAAAAGAGAAGGATTAATTTCATGAAACTAATAGTTTTGTGGTCATTTGCTAGCTCTTCCCATCAGCTAATTCTGCATTCACCAGTGGTCCCATAGGCACCCTCAGGTTAGATCCCAGGTTGCTGGTGGTACGTGAGCTCTGTCCTCTGCAGTGAATCCCTGTTCACAATAATTCCATCTCTGGGTAGCTCTAGCTGGGAGCTCACTGAAGCTGGTTGCTACAGAAGTGTATCTTACAGGCAAGGTTAGAAGAGCTCTTAGCAGAGGAAAAAAAGCGTGGTGTGAATTGCACAGGGAGATAGTTGTCAACCCACCAGTGGTCCACTGTCTCAAAGTACCTCTGAATCCATAGTCACTCCCATGTTCTCAGAAGTTGTCTGCAAAGCTGCTTGCCAGCAGTTGGCTTTCCCTGTTTTGGTTTGGTTTTTGGTTTGTTTGGTTTGTTTCCTAAGATCATCTGCTTGCTTGTTACCCCTAGGCTATCTCACTCCATGTCACTTGCAGAAGCTCTTGGTGTTTTTACAAGTCTGTGCCTCAGGAGTTACAGGATTGCTGCTCCTTAAACTAACGTGCTTCTCCCTGAAAATACCTGTCTGCTAAATGTATGTCTGTGATGTGACTTCTTCCTGGGCACCATTCTCTATAATTTTTAAAGCTTTGTGTAACCTCCTCAAGGACAGCTCAACCAATTAGAGGAATCTGATTATCCATCTCTAGAAGTAGAGTGGAGAGAAGCGAGCCTTACGGCTTGCTTGACAATGAATGCATTTGGAAGCCCCATTTCTCAGCCAGCTGCAGAAAGTGAGAAAAAGTCTAGAGACATGGGGCAGTTTTAGCTTTGGTTCTCAATCGCTTTAGGGAATTTGTTCTCAGGGTCAGATGCTGCAAGAATCTGATCACTGGTACTAGTCCAAGGAAATGTTTGAGCTTTCAGACTTCGTCGTGCAAGACAGAGCCTTGAGTTTGTATTGCGCCACAACAACAGATGTTCTTTATCATTCATTAAATATGCATGTGGTAATTTTGTAGCTTTAGAAGCTTTTCTGGAGGAGCACACTAAATGATCATACTATTCTTCTAGCAACTTTTCTAAAAGTTTGACTTTGGGTGCTTGGCTTTATATCCTCATCTCCCATCCACATGCGGCCAGTTCTCTTAAATCCACAAAGCTAGAGCCCTATGGCTGTCCTGCTTCACTGTTCCTGCCATTTAGCAGGATCAACAGTAGCCCACCTGAAAGTTTTCTATTTGTTCTTATAGAGCTACTGTGGTGATTTTTTCCCTCTCTGGGACTTTACTCCCGGGAAGTTTAAGAGAAAAAGAACTGAAAACCCAAAGCAGACATCCCACAACATCAGAATTTTCTTCCCCTTTGCTACCCAGGAGCTCAGGTGAACCCAGAACTGGATGATATTGCTCTATAAAGCTTCTTTGAACCCCTGTGAAGATCTAAGACCTTGTCCCCTGGCATGCGATCGCTGATGCAGCTATCCGATTGGGTAAAAGAAAGGTAAAACCACCACCTCACACTCTGCTAAGCACCCCAAAAGTTTAACCTTGCAAAAGAAGAGTCCTCACCTCCATGCTGGCCAGTTCTTTGGCAGGGCTGAGGTTGTAGATAGGGTTGGCTCTGCTGGACTGGAGTTGGATGAGCAGCAGCAAGAGGAAGCCACAGGAAAATGAGCCTTTAGTGTCCATGGCGGCTGGATTCGTTGGGAATAGAGGAGTTCAAGCTGTGTCTTCTTAGTTGTCTCTCTTCCTTGTCTCTCTCTTCCTTGTCCTATCCTCTGTCTTCCAAAGCTTGTCTTTTATACTCTTTGGGTGTGATCTCTGCTTCCTAGGTTATCGGTGGATTTATCTGGGGCACATTCCAGTCCCACTGCAGGCATGCAGCTCTGTCAAGGGAAGATTCCCTTTATTAGCTGTCATTAGGCAGCAGCTGCTGTTGCTGAGGAATGTATGTCACAAGTCAATGATTTCATGTCACTCCCCCTCCTCTTGATACCAGGCGCTGTGATTACATAGTCCAGTTGGAAATTCTTAGCAATTTTCTTTCAAGAGACCCCTATGGTCAGATTTACAGAGATGGGAAACAATCCTGAAACTACTCTAAACTCCGCTGAGTTAGAAGCTTTCCATTGGGAAATTACCTTTTACAGGGAAAACAATAGGCTTTTCAGATGGGTATTTGGTGGAGAGTAAAGGCTGAAGAGAAATCTACTTTTAGGACACCTAAAGTATCATGCACAATTTCCTTCTATATATGGAATATGCACAGCCACCGCATACCATGGAGTGTGCCGAAAATCCCAGGTTTGGGACAGTTCTCTTTTCCCATTGCTGTTGAGGTGATACCACCGTTGAGACTTTGTATTTGTACGTTGCCAACAACAGAGACACCCCGATCTGCACCTCAACACAGACGGTAACTTCTAGAGTGACTGCAGGGACACCGGGTGCCTCCAGCCCCCCAAGACAACCGACTTCTGCACCCTTGAAAAACACTAGCCTTTCTTTACAGCTAAACCTTTAAATCAATGGGATTTCTTTAAATATCGATGGTAAGGCTTGACCCTACAGTAATAAAATTTGAAGAAGAGATGGTCAGATTCAGAAATAATCTTCTTGTACCTTCAACACAAGGAAGCAACTTACTTGGCGAGAACTTTAGATAAATCGTTTTTGGTGTTATTCAGAGAAGGTATCAGAATCTGACCCCAAGGAAGAATGAATTTGTTTGGGATGGATTAAAATGAAACATTTTGTTTAATATATTAAAAAGTACTTGTTTTTGTCTTTGAGAGGCGAAGTTTTCAAGATTAGCTAAAAACTGCCAGTGCTTAAAAGAGAAATTACGAAAATGCAGCTTTGCTGCAAATTCCTCCTCCAGTGTTGCCTTTGTGTGCATAGTGCTACTAAAAGTGAATACTTCTTACAGAACTGCAGGAGAGTTCTAAATTGTGCAGTGTATTGCTTATCCTGCATTTTCCTAATGTTTCTTGTTGTTATTCTAAATTGAAACAAGAATGAATATATGAGGAAGTTGAATATGTCAGTCTAGTAATAATTTGACTTTTAATGCAAATATAGATCTTGAAAGAATCTCCAGAGTACAGTTTCTAAATAATAATAGAATGATAAAATATTTCTCATGTCTTAAATTTCTTAATATGGTGTTTGTGTACAAACATGTGAACACACCGTTCACATGATCCGCTACCAAAATTACACTAGAAAGGACATTCTCAAGGTTGTGAAGTCAAGCTCAAATGCTACTTTTTCCTAATATAGCCTGAAGTCTGCCCAACTCTGTGTGTGTTCTGATGAAGTCCTTTATTATAAAAGCACTCTGTATTTTTCCCCATTGCTTTCTTTTTTCAGTACATAGAGGCAGTTCTCTTTTTTTGTATTATTGCGTGCCCCGATGTGTTCCTATCTTGTGCTGTTCAAGTTGTGCTTAAGAAAGAACTAAGATCCTGATAGCCTCCTTTTTTTTGGTTTTTAAATAACACCCCATACTGCGGTGTCTGTATAATGCACTACTTAGTTACAAGTGTTCTCTTACTGCTACTTTTGAGTGTGTTTGTGTTTGTTTGCACCCGGGGGTAACTTCAGTTCGTAAACTGAGAAAGTGTGAGATGACAAACCAGAATTATTCATTAATATTGACTGTTCAATTTAAGATAACTAGATACTTAATACAGTTATCTTACAATTTAAGATAACTGTTATTGCTTTATTTTTTGTTTCTTTCCTTTCATGCTCCCCACCCGCTAAGTATTCCCTAGTGCTGTCTCTGGGCAAAGACTCTGTCGCTTGATCTGCGTTTTGTCTGAGAGCTCAGCACATCCGTAAAACAACCCCCACAGCACAAACCCAGCAGTAAGACACCGAAGAACACAGTATCAGTCCCAGGTGGGAAATATTTAGCTTTGAGTGACCTGTCCCTGTGAAACAATTTAATATTCTAGGATTGTTTTCAATAACCTGGACCCAGAGATACTCCTTTCTGTTACTGGTTTGCTCATTTTCCACCTTCTGCGTTTCACAGCAGATAAATGAGATTCCTGACTGCAGCCTTGCCAACACTTTTTCTAAGAGAGGGATATTTCTGTGCACTATTTAATGTCGTCTGTATGGAATTATGTAGATGGGATAAAATAGATCATCACTGTAGCTATTGTATTTTCAAAGCCAAATTCTGCCCTCTGTTACCCACCTCGCAGTCCTGCCAAAGCAAATGGAGCATAAAATGTCAGAACTCAGCTCATCGGGGTTGAAACTGAAAAGCTCAGTTGTTTGTTTGCTTGTGGTGTCTCAGTATCATCACCCTGACAAGATTAATGTGAACTTTAGGCTTTATAGGCCAGTGATGCATGGTTAAGATCCAGACATTGCCCCTGCTCAGCTGGTCATTTGCCCAGTAAAAAACCCTGCTGGGAATCGTTTAACAAGGCAGCAGGGTCTTATAAAAAGCATACGGCGACCAGTTTCAGGGTTGGGAAATTGGGACGTTCCCCCAGCATCCCAGGGTATGGGATGGGAGGTGTGGGGACATGAGGCTCCATTAGAGAGCAGAGAGGGAGAGCATCTGGCAGCCCCCTGGGTGGATCCCTGTGAGGAGGAGGATGGTACATGGACAGAGCTCAGCTGAGGGTGATGCTGCCCCTTCCCCAGCAGGACGGTGAGGAGTCTTTGGTTTTCAGCCCTGTGAGGCTAAGGGCTGGTGTCATGTGGGTTCCTTCTGCTGATAGTCAGATCAGGCCTAGCTGATGCCCCTACCTGTCCCTACCATCCTTCCAGTGATGCCCATTCTCCTATTGCCATAGCGCAGCTGAAGAGTGCTGCAGTGTGAGCTGCTCGTAAAGAGCCTTTGTAGTCCTGTTCTGAGGAAGAGGCTGCATTTGGATGCCTTTCATCTCCCAGTTACTAAGCCCTTTGACAGGACTGTGCCGTACCCCGTGCAAGCTCTCTTCCTCTGCCTCGCAATTTGGTTAGATTAAGAAGGAAATGAAGAGATGAGGCCATCAGTGCAGGAAAGAGAAGGGAAATGTAATAATGTCTGGTGCGGGGCATGCAGCAGCACCGAGATCATAGGACAGATAGTTAAGTGGTGCCTCACTTCTTCCGTGGGGGAGGAAATTTATTTTCATCCCGAGCATGGGTTGTGTCTGTCGCTGATCGGGATGTATTTATTCTCTCTGTGATGGGGCAGCCCCTTCCTCTGCCGGACTCTGCCCTCGCAGGCAGCACTCGGCTCCTTCGCAGCCGTGGCTTGAGAGCGCTTTGCCCAAAACCGGGGTAGAAGATACTTCGCTGAAGTCGAGTGCCTTGAGTTTGGAGAAGAGCCGCCCGTCCGGGCCGGGGGAGCCGGGCTGGGCCGCGCTGCGGGCCCGGCAGCAGGCGGGGGGCAGCCCCGGGCGGAGCGGCGGGAGCCCGGCGGGGCCGGCGCTGGGGCTGCGGGGCGACTGGCGTCTGTCCCGGGTGCTGAAGGCCTCCCGGGCCTCCGCCCGCAGCCCAGCCGCTGCCAAATGTATTTTTAAAGCCAAGTAGCCCTTCTGTCCTTAATCCCACCCTGTGCCGGGCCGCCCTGCCAAGCTTGGCCCCGATAGCAGCGGCTCAGCCCGTGTAGGACACCACCTGGAATTAACCCCAAGCCCGGTGCCCACCTCCTGGCAGGATTCACGGCGTCGGGAAAGGCATCACTGCCGCGGTCCCAGAGCTGGCATCGGGGCCAGACAGTGCCTCTCCGGTGCAGCGCGGAGGGTCGCTGGACTGATCATTGTCATGGAAAGGTGCAACCACCATCCTTCCTGCTGCTGTGACCCTCCAAGTGGAGGCTTGTCTGGATCTGGTGGGATGCTCTGGCCAGGGTGGGGTCCGAGCCCCTGGGGCAGAGGGAGAGGAGCGCTCTGGAGGGGATTTCTGTATCCTCTGACCGTGTGCTACGCCGTGACAAAAAAAAAAAACCAACCCAAACCACTCACAAAAGGCAATGGAGGCTTTGTACAAAAGTTTATTGCTGCATACCCCACCCCCGCGGGGGCTCCGGGGGAAGCCTGCCTGGCTGGCTGCTGGACACCGGCCTGGAGGCTCAGGAAGTGCCTGGGAGCCGGTCCCGGCTTCAGCTTCTCCCTCTCCTCCAGAAACCTGGGAGAGAAGGGCAGAGAGCTGCCGGGGGAGCCGTTCCGAGGCTTTCAGCCGGGGACACAGCGGCCGCTCCCCACGGCTGCCCCTCCGGCCGCCCCTCCGGCCGCCCCCGCCTCCCTGCGCCGCGGGGAGCCGCGGGCTCTAACCGGGCACCTACGGGCTTTGTACTGGTTGCATCCCAGCCCCGTCTGCGTGCCGATCCGCTCCATCCTCATCCCAAAGCAGCCGGAGAAGTGCCTCCGTCTGTAGGAGGAAAGGAGGCTCCTCCACCGGTTCTGCCCCTCCGCCGGCTGGGGAGGGCTGGGCGCCGGGCCCGGGGCAGCCGACGGGCCCCTCTCCGCCCTCGGCAGGTCCCACTCGGAGTCGTCGTCCTCAGCCTCGGTCACCGGCTCGTCTTCCAGGCCCGGTTCCCCTTCCTCCTCCCGGAGCTGCCCCAGCGCCTCCAGGAGGTCCTGGAGAGGGAAGGAGAGGGGAGCACCGGCGGCCGCCCCTGCCCGGCGGGACGGGTGCGGGTGGCCGCCCCGGGAGCCCCGGCCCGCCCCGGCCCCGGTACCTGCAGGGACCGCAGCTCCGCACCGTGCTCGCCGCCAGCCGGCTGCGGTCCTGCCCATGGCAGGACAAGCAGCAGCAGCGAGGCCCCGCAGCACAGACCCGGGAGCTGCATCCTATCCTATCCTATCCTATCCTATCCTATCCTATCCTATCCTATCCTATCCTATCCTATCCCAACCCAGCTCGGCACCGTATCCCTGCTTTGCCCATGGATGCCTCCCCTTATATCCCCACTTTCTGCCCGGAGGGAGCTCAGCTGCCTCCTGCCAGATCCCCGCAGGAGCCAGAGTGCCACACTCTGCCCCCCAGCTTTGATAAGGGAACTGGTTAAAACTGGCCCCACAGGTGACCCTTCAGGAGAGGGGGGTCCTCTGAGTGCAGCAAATCCTCCAGAGGAAGAGAGCTGCCTCAAGTCATCTCCTCCCCTCCTGGCAGCACTCATTTTCCCATTTCTCCATTTCCTCCCCCTCCACTCTCCATCACTGTTAGGTAGGAGTTGAAGCAGTGAAAGGACCTTGCACATTCTGCCTGTTTGCTCTGCCTCATATCTGCAGGCACGCAGGACCTGTGAGCTGGCCCAAGCAGGGGGTTAATTTCCCCTCCAAGGGGATGGATCATTTCTCCTCCACGGGGGAGAGGAGTGGGGGCAATTGGAAATTTTCCTCTGTCTGAAGCAACTCCCAACAGCTTTTTCTTCTCTGTATGCATTTTTGTGTGTGTGTGCTATGTGAATAGACCATGTCCTCAGATTTCCATTCAGGAGATTTTCCTTCCTTGCATGTTCATGTGATGATGGTTCTTGCCTTCCTCTGGCGTTGTTGGCACACCCTTTTCTCTGTTGCTAAGAGGCACTAAGTTTTTAGTGGCCTAAGTCTGCCTTGAGCGGTGGCATAGCTGACCACTTTGCTATAAATACTGCTTGCTCTCCAGCCATGCCTTGACTGCAGCAGCGAATCAGTCAGCGCCCTCTTCTCATATCCCACCATCTTTCCCATAAATGATGGAGTGTCCTGTCCCTTGGGCTGGAGTGGAACAAATGTTCTTTCCAGAAAGCCCAGATGCCTTGCTCAAAGAAAGAGGTTTTGTAGATCTTTGGATTTATGCTCCACAGATACAAGTGTCCAAATTACCAATTTAGTGAGTGTAACAGGCAGCCTGTTTGTATGAAACTTTCTCTTATTTTGCCTTAGAGCTCTGCAGTGGTTTCTTATTAACTTTCAGTAAAACTTTTACCTTCTCTCCTGTGTGAGTGGCAAATTTCAACTATAAATGAGTACAATTTCTACTGGTCCTGGGGTGCAAATCAAGGTGACCCTGTTTGATCCTTACAGAACAAAAGGCAGAACACATGACATCCCTTGTGTAGAACAGCAGACAGGGCCCTTTCAGTCACCGCCTGGGTAATGTTAAAGCAATTACACCAAGTTTCTGCTTCTGCCCTCCTCGCTTGTTTAGCCAGTACACTCATACATTTCTCTGATTTCACTTGGTATGTGGTGATTTCTGCTTGGGCCTTTAATTCAGAGACTGTACTAAAGCTCAGCAAAGCCAAAGAAAACCTTTCTTCTGAGTTCAGAGGGTTTTGAACCAAGCTGTTGTGGTTTTACTATTGCTAGGTGCTGAATGAACAAGCAACAATATACATTATGTTTTTACATCTCCTTCCCCCATTTCCTTGTCTTCCTATTCCACAAATCTCCCTCCAGCTGACATAATTTATCTTTGATTGGAAGCAAACTAGCAATATCAGCTGGTGTGGGACAACGATCTCTGCATCAAGCAGTCTTAACAGTTGGCAAGTGGTTTTGCTTAAAGCATCACAGCAAAGAAGAATCTGGCAGAGAAGTGAAGAGTGTGTTTTGAAAGTTGGGCACATGAATGAATGAATGAAGGAAGGAAGCTCACACCAGGTGGGAGTGTTACATTGATAGACAAAAGCAGCAAGAGAGCTAATGTGAGGATGTGCATCACCCTTGATTTTGTGTGCAGTAAAGACAGACAGGAGGGGAAAGGGACAGAGCAGTGAGAGCGTATGGGATCTGTGGGATGACCAAGGGAAATGAATACAACTTAGCCCTCTAATAATAAACTAGGCAGACTTGAGACTTGGATGAGACCAAATCTTGATTGCTGCCTAATCACTTATAAACAGGTACCCCAAAAGCAGACACCTTTGAGAATGATATCCGTATATTTCTTTCTGTGCAGTAGTTTCATCACAGGCTTTTCTCCTCAGCAGCTTCTGCAATCCTCGCCTGTACATTCATGTGCTGCTGCTTAGCGGAGATGGAAATGACACAGCTAGAGCTGAGCTTCCTCCGTCTGACTGACATGCTGACTTCAAAGGTTAGCTTTGATTTTTTAAATGCTAATAGAACTTGGCAAATTACCTAAAGTACATACACACCTGGCTTCAGTCCTAGGGATCTAATTATGGAGCCTTTTATGTGAAATAAATTGTTCTAGCTTTCTGAAAAGTGGCTTTTTAAAATGCTCACACAAAATGCCAGGTGATGAGATGGTACGTTAGCATCTGTTTCTTATTCATCTTCTGTAGGATTCTGTTCACAAGTGCTCTCGGCTCAGTCTTCAACTTTCTCTGGCCTCTGTTATTTTATCTGCAAATAATTTCAGTGACCCACAGTCTATGTTAACATAGCTGAGTCTGGAAATGGGCCGAAGATGTTCAGGAAACAAACTCCAGTACCACTTGCCCTTCATTGGATTTTCAGTGTATTCAGTGTTGAGATTTCAACTTCAAGAAGCTTTTATGCCTGTGAGAATGCACCTGCTCCTGAGGTTGCTGAGAGCAAGCTGTCGGAGCCAGGATTATTAGGAGGGAGGCTGTAACCTTCACATTAGCACCAACTGTCACAAAATACCAGTTATTCATTCTTTGACACCATAACGTTCCTGGGCTGTGTGGATTAACCTTTCCCCCATATAGGTTGCACCTGGGCCAGGCCTGGTGTCAGCAAAACCCAAGAAGGACTCTATTTAAGCAAGTTGGATGCTTCTTGTCAGGTTCCCCCAAGGAAGCTTCTGCTTTGTATAAGTAAATTGTTGTGTATTGGGAGAAAAGAAGTAAAAAATTTCTTCCCTAACCGTATGAAGGTGTGTTAAGTTAGAATAATGAATCGGAAATCTCTTTGATTGTATTTGGGCAGGGCAGAGGTCTTTGTATGATGGAAGCTACAGCAAGGGAGAGTGTTATCTGTGGGGTCCAACAAGACTCCAGACTTCCAGGAAAATTCACCCATGAATTGCTGTGCAGTCTATGGGGCTCTCTCTAGAAAAGCTGTTCATACTGATCAGGCCACAGCATTAATTTTAAGACACATGTGGCATGTCTATGATATGTAAATTATGCTGAAAACTGATTTACTCTTTCATCCTCCGTTCCCCTCTATAATTCTTCATCTGACTGGTGAAATGCTTCATTTTCTTGTTGCTTTGCTTAGGTAAGGTAATACAGACTGTAATAAATTCATTATGTGGACTATTCCATTGTTTGAGAACTTTCACCTGGGGGGGCCTATATAAGCAATGAGATCATTCTTTACCAGTGTGTGCCTGTTTAGGGCATTTTCACTGTTGCTGCTGCTTTGTTATCAAAATTAACTTAGAGTAAGTAGCAAACAGTGTAAGATCTAATAAAGATTGTTAACTAGAGAAGCCTTCAGGATATGTTGTTGAATTTTCTGCTCAGGTCTTGTGTTGATAATCTCATAACTACTGGTCTGAGGAGAGAAAGATTCTGGAGGATAGAATAGCCATAGACAGGTAGAATTAGTGGTAATTTCCAAATGTGCAAGAGAGATCGAAAGGGTAAAAGATTGCAAGAAAATAGACAAGCTGTTGGTAGCTTGTGCAAGGGGAGAATATCTCCATTAACAAATCATTCTGTGCTTTCTGGCCTCAGAGAGTCAGCTCTCAAGTGTTGAAACTTATGTTTAGGAGCTTGTTGTATTGATGACCTTCCCAGAGCAAGTCTGTGGCTTCAGGGTGGAAGCTATATATTGAAAATAGCACGAGAGAAGAAGAAAGCTTTCTCTAGTTTGGTTCTGAATAGCTCTTGAATGGGTCCAGGGTCACCTTCGTTCTATGTGGAATTCTATATGGGACCAAATCATAGAGTTGAAGTGATTGAGGCAAATCCGGAGACTGGATCTCTGGCTGCTCTGTGCAAAAAGGCTTTCTCAATGAGAGCTGAGCTGTCAGTGATTCAGAGCATGTGCAGCTAGAGGGTCGCTGATGAACTTGCGTTGCAGGGATGTTTGTGCTCTGTGTTGCAGTTTATGTCCAGGGATCCTGTTAGGGATAGGTTTACTACCAGAATATTGTCTTCCAGGAGCATCTGTCTTGTGGGTAAGAAAATGGGAGCAGTACAACTGCGTAGCCCATCTGCCCACTCCAAGCAAAAGGCTGGGAGTGAGCAGCTGTGCCTTCATTTGTGATCATCAGCGCAGACATTTGTGTGAGCAGCTTTATTGACTTCCACAGAGCTGCTTGTAGGGTTCAGCTCTCATCAGCGGCAGGACAGCACAGTGATGGTCTTGGCAAACCAGCCTCCATACAGAATTCCTTTGGTTCAGGATGCTTGCCAAGTAGCTCTTCTCCAATTTGTTCATAGATAGATGCAGTAAATACTGAGTTTGCTTAAAAAATAGAACTGGTCAGATACATATTTTTTTTATACAATAATGACTTTTTTGTTGGAAAAATGCTTTGCACTATCTGGACCTGTCTATGGAAGAATAGTTGCCCTTTAACTTTCTTCAAAGAAGGGTAGCATTTTTTTCTTTAGGTCAAGGTAAGATATACTAGTAAGAAAAGATTGTTTTCCTTTGTCAGTGACAGATCCAAATGCAGAGTAACAGCTTTCTACTGATGTCAGCTAAGACAGCTACCCTTCTGGCCCTTTTAGTTCAAATTGTGGTAGTCAAAGGCTTGGGGCTTTGTGTCCTGGTTTCTGATGGCTTTTGTGGAGATGGCTATGTCAGTTATGTCAGTCTTGTTCCTGTTATACTTAGGTTTAGATATTGCTGTCCTAACTTCAGGAAGGTTCCTTGGGTAAAAAGAAGGGCTTGTTTGATTGTGTATCTTTTTTTCTTTTTTTTTCTTTAAGGAGCAGCTAAGAAGTCCTTTTTACTAGAAAACAGCCCTCTGAAATGCTTCTGAATTCTAGTGGATTGGGTCTAACTGCAAACTGGGGCACTGTTTCAGGCAGGAATGATACATGAAAGAATCACAGCAAAGGCTTGAAGCAAATTCACCAATTTGTGCAAAACAGTTTGTTATCTGTGACATGAGACTTGTTTATTTATACATTTAGTGCACAAACAGTACAAATGGTTTTCTGTAATTAAATTTCAGATAGGTGTTCACAAATTATTACTCTGATACAAATAGGCAGTAGAGCATTCTATATACAGTGTCTTCTATTGGCCAAGAAATTCAGGGGAGAGGTGGGGTGCAATTTGCTCTGTACATCATGTGGTAGATGGATCCGTGGAGCCAATGTGAATAAGAGCTGAATATCTCACTGAAAGGCAACAGGTCCTTTGAAACCTCAAAGTCAATCCTGTCAAGAAAGCAGAAGAATAAGTAAAAGAAAGAGAAGTGAACAGGATTTCACACATGGAAATTAACTGATTTCTTACTGTTCTAGGGCCAGGTTCAGTTCCACTGTTCTGCTCAGAGTCTCTTTGGATTGACACAACCATCCCTGTGGAGCTGCTGAAAACCTCTCTGATCTGGCTTCTGTGACAAGATGAAATGCGTACGGCTGACTCGGAGAGAGGAGTGAAAGCAGGTAAAGCAGAGATGTGGCATTCATGGGTTTTTAAGTATACATCTGATGACAGTGAATTCTGAGGAGGGTAAAATTAAAATGTGTTTGTGATGGGAGGGTAAGAGTTACTTTAAGGCACCACTTCCTTAAAGCTGAATTAAATCTGCTCTTCTGCATAGGAATGAGTTATACACGAACACACAAACTATCTGCCTCTGGCTTTCTCTTACCATAGTAAGCAGTTAGCATCCCAGTCCACTCAGTGACCCAATTCTGTCCAGCTTGACACCAAAACAGCCTCTGGAGAGGCCCTTTTTGCTTCTGCCTCGGTATCTACGGGGTAAACTTAGGAGATCACCGAAGAACCTCTGGACAGCACTATCACCCGTGGACATGCTCCCAGGCTGGTCCCTGGTGTTTTGGGTCCACTGCATTTCAGTGTCTTGCTGATCAAAGGCACCTGTTGGGATCATGTCATCTTGCTCACGGTCCCTCTCTTCTGAGACTAGAGGATGCTCCAGGTCCTCATCTAACAGTTTGGACAGACTCTGAAAAAAGGGAAAGGAGAAAAAGGAGGGGTTCTGGGAACTCTGTCATTATTTTCATATAAGCCATGCTCAGTGCCAAGTTTGGAGAAACTTACTCTGAACATTTATCAAAAGGTGAAAGTACTTGAAGTTATCTTTAGTTTCTTCTGGCTCACCAAGCTGTTCTGAGCTAACACTGTGCTCTCTCCAAATGCTCTAAGGCACTGTGCTGTTACCGTATTCTATAGTTCTGAGCTGACAAATTGCCAGTTAGCTCTTCCATGGAACTTCCACGGAATTATGGGACAAATTGTGAAAGACAATGAAAAAGGCTTGGTCAAGAGTGAATAAGGAACAAGAAAAAATGGTTGATACCCTGGAATAATAAAAGAAGTGATCCAATGACAGGAGACATGCTGAAATTGGTGCTAGAAGGTTTATATATTTCTTTACAGACTGGGAGGCTACTTCATATTTGGGAATACCAGCTCCTTAGTTAGGTAGCTGAAGTAGGTTTTGCTAATGGCTTGGAATTACTGCAGACACAAATACACACATACATTCTTTCTCTTTTTCTCATGTTCTACCTCTGGGACTCGCAAGCAGGGGCTTCATTACTGCGCTACTGAGCTGAGGAGGAGATCATGCAGGTACAACACATTAATTCCTTTTTCAGCTTAAACCAAGGGCTTCAGGGGGAGCATGCAGGTGACTACTCTAGGGCTTTAGCTAGGAATCCTTCCAGAAAAAGTCCTTTTATTCTAAAAGTTTATTGCTTCACTCAGTCACAGCATGACTCTAAATCTGCAATCCCCAAGTTGACCCCACAGGAAGATAACATTTCCTTTTCAATTGCATCATGTCATCAGAAATTTAAACTCAGTAATTACTTTAGTTTCCTTCCATTTAAAAACTCTGTGTCTGGGCACCTGGGCATTCCTACTGTCATGATCTCTTTGAGTGTCTCCTACTGCTTCAGCTGGGGTTGGAAGAAACAGAGCTAACTTGAAGTGTCTAAGTCCTAAAGAAACATCAGCTTCTTTCAGTTCTATTGAGCAGCCAGTCACTTACCTGTAAGCTGGAAATGGGCCTGGCTCTTGCTTGGTTTTGACTGACAATAAGCAGCAGAAGGAATCCAGAGCAAAAAAGAAGTTTCAGGTTCATCTTCATGTTTTGGTGTCTCTGATTCTTCCTCCCCTTGAGTCTCTCCAGTTCAGTGCTGCTCTATGTCTCCAGATACCAGCCTTTATATCTTCCTCCAACCCCTCCCAAGTCTACCTTTTGAATTCCTGCCAGTGCAAGGATTGGTTTGAGGTTCTGATCTGTTTTCCCAGGAGGAGGAGGGAGGAAATAATTTTCTTTTCTGGTGGCGAATGAAAGGAGCGTTTTATGCTTAGGCAATGCAGCATCATTCTGTTGCTGTGGATCTGAAGGTCCCTGCAGCCTGCTGTCTTGGTGCCACTTACCTACATCAGTTTGCTTAGCACAGTGTTCCTTGCTAAACCTTTCCTTTCCATCCAGAGAAAAAAAATTGTGAGAGAAGTATGAAATGAGACAGGAAGCAAATTATATTCACTACTCGCTCACCTGGCTCATTTGTCACCGTGAAGTACCAATTCAGAGGGACGGGGGTCTCGTAAAACATGCTGTGTGAAAGCAAGGTGTTGTTACCTAACATTGTAATATGGCATTAGTAGCCTATGAGATGAAAGAGTGTGATTTGGAGAAGTGAAATCCAAGTCCTAACAATATGACAAGTTGTGTTAATTACTGGCTTGAGTGGCAGAGAGGGTGGCTGAAACCAGGCTAACAGGTACAGAAAGCTTCTACGCGGCTTAAGTTGAGGAAGAAATTCCTCTTTTCCCCTGGATCTAAGTAAAAACATTTCCCCTATGTATTATCTGTCAGTTTTTCATACACAACTTGTATTAAATGTGAAATTAGTCTGAAAGGAAGCACAGCCTTTCTTGTGACGTACAGGTACGTTAAAAAGCTGTGGGATCAGAATGTGTCTTTGGTGTACTCTGTCTCTTTTTTTTTTTTTTTTTTTTAATAAATTGAAGCAGCAGCTTCAAACAAAATGAATTCTGTCAAGTGTTAGGGGGAGCAGAAGAAACTGTATCAGTTCTTAGGCAGGGTCTCGAGGGTATTTAAATCACTGCTGTTGGCCAGACCTCCCTCTGCTGTAAAAGCACCTGGGAGATGTGTTGGTGCCCCAATGAAGATGTGTGAAGATAACTGATTCTCCAAACACCTGATCTATTCTAATGATGTTCTTTACTAGGTTTCATACCCAGAAATGACCCTTTTTCTGTTTTGGGGGCACTGGGGAAGAACGGCAATAAAATTTGTTAAGTTGCATGTTTTTTATATGAAAAATGGAAATGTTTGTGAGTAAGCAATAATACATCTTGATCTTTCACTGCATTTTTACACACATGTGATCCAGAAAACTAAAGGCCATTAAGCTGAATCTGTATGGAGTAAATGGAAATGAAGGGCCATCTGGCATTTTTCATCTGATCTTTGAGATTGAGAGTCTTGTTGGGACTGAAAGCTTGGAAAAAATGTTTCTGTGATGTGCCAGCAGGTTTAACATTTTCAGCGTCTTTTCATCAGCGGATAAGTTTAAGACAGAATTGTTTGTGTCCCTAGAAATGGGTATTCTAAGAAGACAGCTTATAAACAACCCTCTGACAGAAAGGGAGGTCTGATGTTATTATATTGTTGGGATTTCTTTCTGGTTGATGTTGATTAAAACCACGTTTAACATGAATCTTACTAGAAGATGAAATCATCGTTTCAGAGGTTTAAGGTGTGTATTTCACAGTGTAACAAGACAGTAAGAAAAGGTCAGGACAGTTTCGGGCTAATCTTTTCTCTGAAAAAGCCTAGTGTTGTTTTCTTGGTTTGATTGGCTTGTCACAAGTGTGCATATATGTGGACAATAAATTTTCTTCACCTCAAGATCTTTGAACTTGTTTTGGGGGACTGCTGAATTGTGTCTCTGGTAACTGTTGGAAATACATACACTAGCACAGTTCTCATCTAGGACTGTGTTGGTAAAATTGGAATAATTAAGGTTGGAAATGACTTCTGGAGGTCTGCTGTACAATCTTGTGCTAAAAGCAGAGCCAGTTTGGGTAAAATTTTTCAGTGCCTTGTCAAGTTCAGTTTTGAAAATCTTCAAGAAAAAATTTCCTAATATCTAATTGGAATTTTCTTTGTTGCAACTTATGTCATTGTCTCTCATCCTAATGCTGTGCAGCTGGATGCTGTCCATAGGCGGAACAAAAGGATGTTCTGTCTCCCAAAACAATACAATGAGAATCCAAGTGAATGTGTTTCATGGAGTGAAACTGAGACCAATAACAATGAGGACCATCTAGTCAACAGCTGGACTCTAATCAGATATAGTGCAGTATAGGAAAGGAGTAGTTAGAAACAGAAAACCATTCAGCAAAAGTCTTTGCTTTATGTTCTGGATGTCCTCAGGGCTCAGAGTAGTGTCAAAAATCAGTGTCTGAATATTCACAGCAATTTCAAAAATTGCAAATGGGATGGTGCAGTTAAGTTAGAGGCTTCTGACCCAAACTTCAGTCTATAAGAAGGGAGGAACCCCTGTAAACAGTAGAAAATACTTGGGAGACAGGAAATGGCTTTGTGCCCATTTCTGAAGTGATTTGAATGTTCATTTATACAGCAAATCCTCCATATAGCGTGGAAGGAAGTATCAAGAAGGCAGCAGGTTGGCATGTGTTGCTCATCTCCAACAGTAAATTGTTTCCTAGCTTACTGAGAGATTTCTCCTGTGCCAGCAGAGATATTGTTTCTTATTAGAAGAGTGGGGTTAGGGTCATGCTAATCCCCTGGGGATATATCTGCCTCATCTCTACAGGCTGCTGTGAGGAAGGCGAGCTCTGAAATCGATAGCGCGTGGCATACTTGGACAGGTACCATTAGAACAGTGACTCATTATCCTCCTCTTTCCCAGCTCAGTGACCCCTTCTGGCCTCCCCCTCCTTCCCAGTCACTCAGGCCTGGCTCACTGCAGCTGGCTGAAAGGGCAGTGACGTTTTTGGAGCACTTTTGTCAAAGCGGGATCGCCAAGTCCTTGATGGAAGCTGGCACCAGGAGCCCCTCATTACGAGACATTAACATTTCGCTGCGGCGTTCAAGCATTTGCCTGGTTGTCCCCCTTCTTTGCCCTCTCCCGAGTGGTCCAGCAGCTGAACTGAGCAGGGTTCAGTGCACAGCATCATCATGAGCCCAGGCTTGGCTGGGAATTGCCCAGCTGCAGGTGCTCTGCTTGCTCTTCTGGCACTTTGTTGCCTTCACCTTGGGTTATGTGCTGACAGCGTGGCCCCGATGCAGGAGGGAGCGCAGGGGGATCTGCAGCAGCAGCATTTCTCCCAGCAGAAAAGGGACTTGGCACCTCTCACTTACCTGCTGTAAAGCTGGAATGTGTCCACTGGGTCTGCACCAGCACAATCCAGAGGAAAATTTGGTCTCAGCCTCAGGGATTGTTGGGACTGTGTCCCGGGAGGAACTCTGATCTCCTGGTGTCTGTGGTAGCCCATCGGAGGGGAGTGAACCAAACCTTCACTATCGGGTGACTCAGATGGGGCTTTTGTTTTGGGCCGGTCACCCCACTGCAGACATTTCCTCGCTCCTTTTCCTGACCAGCAGCACTTTCTGTGGGGCCGTAAAGGCCAGTAAGAGGATAGATTCAGTGCAGACCCCGCTCTTCTGGGGTCCCAAGAATGCATTTTGCCTTTGCCTGATCTGTTCTGCTCTCACTAATGCTCACTATTCCCTTTGGGGGAGAAGAAGGGATATTTTCCTCTGTAGCCCTTTGGGACAAGAAGGGGCCTGGGACACCTGCGGTCAAGGAGGGCAGCAGGCTGGCATTTAGTAGGAGGTTGTAGGTGGTTTTGGAGCAAAATGGGATTTTGATGGGAAAATTTTAACATTAGGTTTGTCAGCCACATTTATCACATTCTGCTGATGCTAATGAAGCCCAGCAGGGAAGCAGCAGTGAGGGAGGGGATGGAATAGCTGGAGATTGTGCTCAGTGCTAGTCCAATGGCTGTCTCAGTGTGCTCTGTGGCTCGCTGCTGCTTGCCAGAGAGCAGTTGGGCCCAATTCTGATCTCTGCCACAGCAGGGGTGGAAGCAAAGAAGCCCATGGGATTTCTGTATCTGGCCTGTAGCAGCCGTGATCAGTCTGACTTCTCTCATTATCCCCCAGTGCCAGCACTTGGATGGCGTTAGGGAGAGAAGTGCAACATCCACTGATTCATTGGTGGGTGTTTCTGGCTCCCTTTTCAATGATTCATCTCTCAAAGGAGCTTTTTCTTCATGCATGAGGGCATTTTTAGGTCCTGCTGTGTGGCTTGATGCTAAAGATCCCCGACTTTGCTCTGTGCTAGTCTTGCTGATGTTTATAACAATTTTGCTGTAAATTCTTTTGACATCTAGAGGCAAGCTGCTTTTCCCAAGATACTTTAAACACACAGAGTCCGATTTCTGAACCACAGGCACTCTTCAGCAAATGGTATCCTCAGCTCTCAAAGGAAAAAGTGGAGAGGGACTGGATCGAATTATAGATGCAAATAACAGTCATAGAGCAGTGTAAAACAGATGAAATAAATGTGAAAACTACTGGAAAGCTGCTATGAAAAACACAGACGGCTTTTGGAGGCTGTAATGCTGGAGATGATTCTCAGATTAATCATGGTAGAATGATGGGAAGAAAGGAGAGGTTTTATATTGGACAAAAGTGAGAAGTAAGAAGGGAATGAAATCTAGGCAAACATTGTAGGATCAGCTGAAATAAAATTCAGGATTTTTTAAACACTAGTAAAATGAATCCGGAAACAAATAGAAAACAAGCTGAGGTGTTTGGAGCGATGGCACAAGGCTTCTGGTTGGTGCTTGATGAGAGGAAGAGGCTTAAAGAGGTCCTCACATTCCATAAATCCTCACCTGCAACTATATTTATGACTAAGCTTCATCTCTAGCAGGCTGAAGAGCATCTTGCTGCCCAGTTGTTTTAGAAGTGTGGGAATGTCTACACAGGCAGTTTGTAGATATTCATGCTTCAGCTGAAACCATGGCTTAGCTGTGCATGGTTTTAAACCATGGTAGGTCTTTTTAGTCCTGTGGTAGCCAGTCTTTTTCCCCCTGCTTTTTAAGTTGGCCCTCAGAAATTCTTAGGCTGGTCTTGGACTAAGAATCTGAGTCTTTTATTATCTGTGTTGTATTGGATACCTTTGGTATTTGAACTGAAGTCTATTTGGTCTTCTATTATTACCTTACTATAGAAAATTGGACTTTCAGTGGGAGCTAGGTCAGGCCTTACTTTGTAAAATTATTTGTATAGCAAAGCATGCAGCTAATTAGCAACAGAAAGCAGGAAAAGCCCATTGCATTACTCTGCAGCTTATAACCTCTGACAGGAGAAAGAAAGCAAGCCGTTCCTGGGCAGCATGGAGATCACATACCCCCAGTTGTTTTGAGCTGAAAGAGATTTTTCGAAGCAAAACTAGGGGGTCGTTCCTGTGAGACCCCCACCTAGCATCTGTACTTCGGGTTGGCTGCCTTCGTCCTTAACCAGGTGTGTGGTGACCTCTTCTGGTCAACAGAGAATATGCTTCCAGGTTCGGTTAGAACGAGTTCTGGTTTAAGAAAAGAAAACGGACCAGACGCTGTGAGAGGTTTTGATAAAATGACCGCTTCAGTCTTTGATTCAAGAACACGGTATGTACAGTACCAGAAGGGGCAGAGTGGCTCATTTGCAGGCTTTAGACTCTAGAAGCCATGTAAGAACGTGATTATGTCCTGGGAAGGCACATTATGGGTGTGATATATGAGTGTGTATGACATATAAGAGTTTGTGTGTCCAGCCGTGTCGGATGTTCTGGTTGGTGGCTAAGTTTAGATCCACGATTAAATGTGTTGATCTGGACTCTAATAATGGATTTTGCAGAATGTAAGTTTCTGTAAGAAGAAATGAGTGTGGGGAGGACATTTCTTGAGCATTTTGTCTGGGATAACGTTTGCCAGTTTTTAATTTGCAACCAAGCACTTCCTGGAATAGCTCGGAGCAGTGTCAGCAGTGCCCATTGATCTAGAAGGTTTGCTAGCCAAGAAGCCAAATAAAGGGGCAAGTAGTCACACTATCCCATTGTGCTATTTATTGTTGCGTGCCATTTGTCAGTATTAAGTGTGCAGAAGAGGCAGCTATTTCTAGAAATGGCTAAACACCTACAGGAATGAAATGGCACCTGTCCTAGATGCTGCTGTGGTTGTTTACTTCCCCTCTCCTTCCCTTCCCAGACTGGTGATGAACCTAAGAATAACTTGACTAACTAAAAACGTAATCATTACATAAAGCCTGTCCTCCACTAGACACTGTAGATTTTCCTCAGCCTGTGAGAGAGTGGCACCGTGCATAACCTCAATTTTCTATTCCCAGAGCAGGACCCCAATTGTCTGTTAGTTTTAATACATCTCAGACCCATGGACTTCCCTTAACTAGAGTTGTGTTACTGGGTCCCTGCTTTTGGAGAACAGGGAGATAAACTGTGTTTGGCAGAGAATTCATGTGTGTATTATTCTTCCTCCTGATTACATTCATAGTCATCTTCATCGATGCCTCTCATCAGTTCAGGCACAACTGGATATTTGCATGTGCCCATGCTTTCTCACTAGGATTAGAAGGCAAATCCTTCATGCCACAGTGTGGCAAGCAGTTAGCTGTGCCAAGGAGACCACCCTGGGAGTCTGCAGTGGATGCACATCAGGCTACGTGTGAGCAGGAAGAGAGCTCCTTCCCTCGAGTAGATGAGCCATGGTGGGAGGAATGCAGCCTCGGCCAGAGCTTAGCTAAGCTGCTCTTTCTTAGTAACTCTGTACAGCTATGGGGACTCTTTATCACACACTGTTCTTGATTTGACAACTCTTCTTTGTTTTCCCAGAAAATACTCTCTGTGTTTGCCAAGCTTCTGGAAATAGCTACATCCTTTTGTGGTGGGGGATTGCATGGCCGTAGTCCAGAGGGGCAGGATATTTTAGCTGTTGCTTGTCAGCGCGGTGAGATGGGCAAGTAGCGTTCCAAAAACTAACACTTTTAAGCACTTCTGTGATAAGGTGCTCAGGCTACAGGGCTGGAGCCTGTGTTCATGCTTGAGATAAACTCCACTGTCAGCGCCACATTCACACCTCCCCTGTCACATTAGGCACCCCATGGACCTGCCTTTCCCACTAGTCACTTGCTACAAAGCCTCAGCACAGGGGTATCAGGCCCCGTGCTTTCTCTATAGAGTCCCCAGGGGCTGCATTGCTCATGTGCCCTTGTGGTGACATTGAGGTGGCTAGAGGAAATAGTGTGGGTTAGAATAGATTTGTCACCAAGAATTGTCACCCTGAACTTTCTTTGGACTCAGCCACTTCTCTTTGGGATCCACTGTCTATCTGTTGCTGTCTGGGCGAAGGAGAAATGGGTGGACTAGCTACATGTCAGGGCTTGCAGTGTGAGTTAGGGGATGTACAGTAGTGGGGCTGCTTCCTCGAGTGAGGAGCTACACCAAATGTGATCTCTGAAATGCCAGAGGTTGAGGGAAGGCAATTAAATCTGCCAGTGGGTGCTGAGGAGAGCAATGACCTCACTCCAAGTTACTGACAGTCCCTCTCTCTCTGTAAAAGTTATTTTTGAGACAAATGTTTAGTGGCTATGGGCTGGACAGAGTTATTTTGGAATTACAGGATTTCATTTAATTAATTTACAGGGACAAAAGACAGTTTAGTGATTGAATGCTGCTAGAAAGGTGAAACCCTCAGAGCTGTGCCAATGGGTAAAAGAATCATTCCTCTAACCAAAATAGTTTATTCACTGCAAAAACAGCTTAAACATAGCTTCAGGATGAGGACAATACAGAGTTCAAGGCTTTCCTCCTACATATGTGGTGTCAACTTCAGGTCACAAAAAAGTGCTCTCTGTAAAGGCAAATTCTATCATACTCACACTTCCAATGGGCTTATATGGATGGGGAAATGAATGGGGTTCTGTCACCGAGCTGAAGAGATCCTCTCTCTACTACATGTTTGGAGAGCTGAAGTTATTACTTAAGTTAATATAATTGTCTACCAGATAGAGAATCCATGAAACTGGTCGTTGTTGATCAGCTTGATGGATATAGCTTCAGTTCTCTGTCCCTCTAGGTGTTTCAGTCCAGACCTTAAAGGATTTTCAGCCTATATGGAGCTAAACTCTTTACTCTCATAAAGGATACAGCTGTATTGATGTAGGGAAGGTTTTGGCCATTTGCACAAATCAAAAAATTGACTTACAGCTCCATGTGTGCACAGACCGCTTCATGTCAGCAAATAGCATTTTTACACACAGTTTGCTCACACACAGTGGGGGGGTCAGGCTTGAGTAGCAGCTGCCCATGGAGGGGCTGTGCAGTGTGTCTGTGCGTGCCTGATGGGCTGTAGGAAATGGTGAACTTGCTGCCTTGTCAGTGATTTAGCTCCGTGGCCTGTTCAAAGGGGGCCCTAGATGCCACCTTTAAGCCTCAACTTTAACACCCTGGTTACATTGCTGTGCCCCATTGCGGAGAGTAGGAGGTCCGAGAGTATGTTTGATCCGTGTCTGCCTCAGCTTTCTGATCTGGGAGCAATTTCTTCTGTGTATCCACTCAGTCTCTCCTCCAGGAGTGGTCTCTGCTCTGCTGCGAAAGCTGGGTGGGAAAGCAATGCGATAATAAGCAGTAATGGACAGGTAGGGTAAGAATACAGCCACACAATCTGAGCTGGAGACATTGAGTCCTTTTTATAGGAAATAATGCTTCACTGCTTTCTGAAATGCGGGAGAACCCTCCAAAGGGTCCTCATTTGAACACACAAAACCCATCTTTGAAAAAACCCATCTTGTGAACAGGTGTCTGTGCTGAAATCTCTTAATTGTTCTTAGTTAAAACCGACACATTACTATGGCTCCTCTTTGCATAGCTGATAGATGCCGCAAATCTTTGGAGGCAGAGAGTGCTTTTAGCTTCCCTTGCCCACTGGAGATTCTCCACATAACTTCTGCATTGTTTGACCAAGAGGATTTGTTTTACCATGTCACCTCCCTGAGGATAGCAGCACATTTTTTTGCCTGGTGTTGAAGTGTGAAGACAGTTGTGAGCCATGACATCATATCACAGGCCAGAGCAGATCAGGAAATGACCAAGAAGACCTAAAATATTGGCCATGGGAAGAATGAATGGAGGAGAGAAGGGATATGATACAGCTATGTTCTTTAGCCTAGATAGGTCAGATGCACCTGACAAGTGTAATAGGACCAGGAGATCTTTGACACTTAGGCACATGATGATATTCTAGTGCAGAGAGATGGCTTGCGAGAGGTAGAGGTGAACCAGGGTGCAAATCCACTAGATGACATGCTAATAAATCAGAGCTGCCCTTACACAGTAAGGAGTAAAAGGGATATGGATCTGAACAGCTAGACTGCTCCGAATTTGACCTTTCTTTAACTCTAGGAGGCTTAAAGTGAATTCTGGGTTCCAATCTCTAACCACAGCTGGAACAATGATTCCCTCCACACGCTTCAAAACTACCAGGGAGAAAAGACACAAATGTATAGTAATGGCTACAACTGTTCTGGGGGGAGTGGAAGGGAGGGAAGGAAGGTTGTAACAGAAGAAAAACAGTAAACTACATTTTCTAGAAAATGTCATGTTCCTTGCAAAAATAAATCGTTAGGCGTATTGGTTCATAAACTGAATAGTTTTAACTATTTTTGAACAGATGCAAAATAGGAGATTAGTCAGTTTAATAAAAGAAAAAAGAGGTTTGTAAGGTGAATTATCTCTGAGGTCTTGCTCAGTGGGTTACAAAGCTGAGGGCTTGTTTTAGTCCAAGGTTCCAACAGTCGCGGGGCTTATCACTGAAGTCAGAACCAAGACAAACCTTCAGGCTGGTGCCCACAGCACAGGAAGCTTTCACTCAAGTCCGAAGAGACCTCACTCACAGTCTGATCTGGTGCTGTCCTGCTGTCATTTTGTGAATAACCTGCTCCCCAAATTGCTAGAGCACATTTCACTCTCTCTCTGTAGTTCTCTCTCCTTGCTTTTTTGTGTCAAGCATTGAGATCAAGATGATTTAGCTAAGAGTTAGCTGTTTTGGGTCTTTTATTCTGTAATTATATGGGGGACAGGACTGGCCAGTGATTAAAGTACTGCTTTGCAAAGTGGAAATGTGCATC
Source organism: Gallinago jamesoni (assembly GCA_025769975.1). Taxonomy (NCBI): domain Eukaryota; kingdom Metazoa; phylum Chordata; class Aves; order Charadriiformes; family Scolopacidae; genus Gallinago; species Gallinago jamesoni. The sequence goes on along the minus strand of JAOQGH010000008.1, from coordinate 3,429,009 downwards.
ACTCTCATGATCTTGTCTGTAGCCTGAGCAACTGTTTGTCTCTCTATTCTCCCTGTGCATGAAGTGTGTGTGCTCCCTTCTCACGTGGGTATTAAGAAACTGGGTTGTTGTCTGTGCAGCTGTGGTAAGAATGAATGAGAGCCTTTGCAGATACTCAGTAAATGCCTAATGACCAGAAAGCTGCTACTGGAGGAGAGAGGCTGCATTTAAAACTTTTGTATCTCCAAACTGTAATGCTGTATGGCTTTCCAGAGCTATTTTTTTGCACATCCCTAATCATTATGCTACTGTACTTCAAACCTCAAACCAGATCCTGACTTATACAGGTCTGAGGGCTTGATTTGGTAGCCCTTAACTCAGCTTCAAAGCAAGTACCTTCATTGAGACAACAAAATGTCCCGTCCTTCCAGGCTGAGCTCCTCGGCACGGTGCCCACTGATTTGTTCCCTAATGATCCCGCCGGCTCGAGGCTGCTCAACACAAGTGCTGGTGAGCCATGTGCGGAGGGCAGAGAGTTCAGAAGGCAGGAATTCCTGGAGCAGCAGGAGGAGGGGGCATGACAGGAAGAGGGGACCGATACTTCGCTGAAGAGCCCATCACAAATAGTGCAAGAATAACAGTTCTCTCTCCTGGCTACAGATTCCCTTATCTGGGCGCGTTGAGCGGTGGAGCCTGTCGACACTTCTGCCTCGCGCCCTGCGCCGCACTCAGCCGCCCGCAGATACAGAGTGGCTTGAACAAGTTCCAGTGCTCGCTCTCGGAGCTTCCCAGGACCCCGCCGTGTGGCAGCCAGGTGACATCACTGCCAGCAGCCCTGCAGGCGCTTCCTGTGTCACATTCCCAACTGAAGAGCCTCTTGCCAAATCCTTGTCGTTCTACACAGTCTTTTTAGGAACAAACGGTCTAATTTTAGCCTGACCGCCACAAACACCTTCCTGAAATAGATTCTGACTCTCTCCTGCCTTGTGCATGTTCTTGAGAGTTTAAAAACAAAATCTCCAATCCTTAGGGTCCACAGCTAAGGCCTCCGTCAGCCTAAATTTGGGCAGTAAGAAATACTGAGCAGCGCAGTGGGGAAAGTGCTGTCACCGTTAGACCCATACTGAGCAGAGCGAGGACAGGAATGTTCCAGTGAGGCAGGAACTCAGGTGATGGCACATCACAAAGTTCTTTGGATGTGGTCCAATCTGGATGAGCTGTTCTGTATTTCAAGGACTTTGCAATAGAAAGAACTTGTTGTTTTCTGGAACTGCTGCAGCCGGATATGACATTTAGAAGTATAGTGAATGGACTTGCTCAGTGTCCTCCGTGATTTCCTCACACAGTTGCTTTAATCACCATCCTTTCTCTTTGAGGCATAACTAGATGAGGCCTGGCCTAGGAATCAGTAAGCTCTGGTTCTGATCCCATAGCAAGGTCAGTTCATGCCTGTCTCTGCTGTGCAGCTCTGAACTGCTTTGAGAACAAGCAAAAAGCACGTATAGCACAATTAGGAATTACTGTGAGATGAGAACAAGGAGCACAAACTCCACAAAATCACTGGGGTTTTATGCTCCTGCCTTTTGTTGTTTCCACGAGTTTGATTATGCAAGCTCTTGTACTGAAGGATCAATGCAAGCCTGAACTGCTGTTTTTAATTAGTAGAGAGTAAAAAAGCCATGTCTCTAACGAACTCTCTAAACAGGAAAGCAAAAAATGTTTTCAGGCAGCTGTTGTCTTTATGTTACTCTCTTGGGAGTGACACACACTCCCTTTATGTTCCTTTAGACCTGCTAATTAAGCAGCTCCTTGTATCTGCAGGTCAGTTGATCAGCTAATGGACTCCCTGTAGTCTCCAATGCACCGTGTCTTGAAGGATAAATAGGAAAAGGCAAAAAGCCCTTGGGGCTCTAACTGGATCCCAGCCTGACTTGTCCAAGGGGCCTTTTCTGAGCAGGACTGAAAGCAGACACATGAGACAAAGGACGATAGCCCCTGAGGTTGTTTCGCTGGGGTCATTGGGTATATGGCCTAGCCTCTGCAGGGAGACTATTAGCCAGGGGAGCCTCCCAGCTTGCCATCATTCAGCCGAGGACTAAAAATACTGTTGGCTCACATAAGGTGAATGCAAAGTGGCTGGTGTTACTGAATACTCTAAAGGCCAAACCCCTGGCACTTGGCTCCAGCTGGGCTTTAATGGACGAGGACAAAAGTGGCAGTAGGGCTTCATGTGCCGAGCGTCCCAGCAGGAGCTGGGAATATGCCAGCACATTAACAGAAGGACAGAAGGGACTTGGGGAACAGGTCTTCTCCATTCTGGGTGAGAACTTGAATTACCCCAACTACTGCACGGCCTGGGATAACTGTTCCTCTCTTTCTCTAGCTGTATCAGCCAGGGTCTTTGAAATGTCACTGGCAATAACTTTGTCAAACTGATTAATTTCAAAGAACTATTTTTCTTTCCTGCTTCCCACCACCTTCTAATTGTGACATGTCTTTAATAACAAATGTTAATACACTGAAAAACAGCGTAGAGCCCACAGGTTAGGTAACTTACTGGAGGTCATTGGGCAGATGTTAGCAGAGTCAAGTCCTCAGCCTTGATTTTAGATTTATTTTTTTTTTTGGCTTCCGTTTCTGCATCTGGGCCATAGAGATCATCCCAGCTGTCTTGGAATACATGAGAGTAGGGAACAGTCACTGTCAGAGTGGGCTTGGGAGTCAGGACCAGCTAGAAGCTGACAAATACTACAGGCTATGTGCTCTCTTCTAATTGATTTTATTAACCTGCCTCCCTTTTTACCTGCTCTCTTATTTCAAGGGCATGTTCCCATTTAATGCCTTGTCTTAAAAGACTTTTTTCCCCTTTCTAACTTCTCTGTCCTTATCCATCTCGAGAGGAAAATGCTGTGGCACCTCAGTGACATTCCCTTCTTTCACTGCTTGTGACAAACTATGTTTGGGACTGGAGTCCAGTGTTCTCCTGGCAGCCCAAAAGGCTGCTTAGAGGACTCTGAACGCACCATTTCTCAGGCGGGTCTGTAATGACACCTGGTGTTCAGTCTAGGAAAATGCTGATCATTGGACCACCCTGCTCTGGCCTTGTGAGGATTCAGATGTGAACAGGCTGGCTGAAGGGGGAAGCAGAGATTCTTGTTTCTGGAGCTGCTGAGAGGACCCAGACAGTTAATCTTCCAGACTCCGCATCCCATGTAACTCAGCAGTGTGACTGGTGCAGGGTGGCTAAAATAGTCCATGTGATCTTTATGGAAATGAGGTGTAACTTTTGAGTGATACTCAGGGAAAGCTATGGAGAAACTGACTTTGTGTCAAACTCAAAAATGGAAACTGGTTTTATCCCTGCAGGGTTTGTCTGGTTGAAGTTATGTCTCTGTGCCTTTGGCTAGGTTGAAATCCACCGCCCCGTCGTAAACTTGAGACTTGGTGTTAGTCTGATACAGACCGAGGTTTTCAGACCAGAAAATATTTCATCTTGCCAGAAGTCAGCCTCAGAGTTAGGCCCAACAAACTTGGTACAACCGCAGCCCTCATCCACTCTAAGGCTTGTTTTTTAGGCATACACAACCCAAAAATCTGTGGAAACCCAGCCACCATATCAAAGCATCAGCCATATGCATAAAAACAGCTCATCACTCTCTCCTTCCTCTCTGGAGAGGGACTGTTCAGAGTTGAACCAAAGCATGTTTCGTTAATAAACACTAATTGCCGTCTATCATCAAGCACATAGGGCCATTTTCTACTATTTTCTCAATTAAAAATCCACACTGAAGCCTCTGAAGAGATGAAGATCAGAACAGGCTCAATTTTCTATGCAAATAATTTTGCCTCTGATCTTGACCCAGGATTTTCATAACAATTAAAGACAGCATGGGGCTCCTGTGGCACTGAGCTGCCCTGTGGTACCCAGCTGTCCCTCTCCCTCTCCCCAGTGGCGTCCCTTTCATGCCTGCTTGTGAAGGGATATGTGCACCTGAGGCATTTTCCTTCACTGACTTGAAAGTCATAGCTCTTCAACATTTTTCTCAGTCCCCCCTTTCCTGTTCCCATTTGATCCCACTTGCTGAGTGCTGACAGGAACCAGATGAAAGGATTCTAGCCTTTCAGTGGTGGGCATCAACCTACATCTATATATGTGGTTTTGAGTACATGTGATTGTATGTTTGTTTAACGCTGTAAAGCACACTGGGGCAGCTTCCACACATCTCCAGTAATACACCATCAAGCATTTAAAAAACCAAACAACACTTCACCATCCCTTTGGATTCAGGAGACTGATTTTAAAAAGAGTTTGGGGGGTTTTTTTTGAAGTGTTTGGTTTGTATTCCTCATGGCTTTTTGTGATGCAGCTTGCTGTAATGTGATTTACATTTGTTTCCTTTGGTGTGAAAGTATTGAAGCAACTTGTCAGCTGCCTTAATGGGAAAATCTTAGCCACATGTTTGCAGATATCTTTTAATAGAAACAAAATTGTATTTGCACCAATGTAAGAATTCCATGTAGACAAGTTCTGAGATTTGGGGAAGTGGGAAGGGAAGTTGTGCCTGAGATGGGCAAATATCTTGTTAGGTTTTTATAAGTTGTGAGACTGAGGTGACCATTGTGACCACTGAAGCACAATCCTGCATGAGTTGAACCACTTAATTTGCTTGAAATAATTCTGGCTTGAACTCGTGAATATATTTTTAGAACACCACCTGATCTTGATTCATAAGACTCTAGAGCAGCTCTTGGCTTTATCCTGTAAGAAGACAATTTAAGTGAGGTTTCTCAATCATTCTTATTAGTCAAGTGAATGACAAAAAGACACCTAACCAGCTTCCTTTGAAGCTTTGAAAAAAAGCTACGTTTATTTTAGCCAATAAATAAATAAATAAAACCAAAGACCAATAGCAGCTTTTCAAGCTTGACTTCCTCTTAAATACCTACTTTTATTTTTGTTGCTTTATATTTGTTTGTTTTTACAACTATTAAGCACTGCCTTGCTTCCCTTAAAAGGAACTTTAATCTCCTAAAGTCTTTCTCTTCTGCAGCAGTAATGCTCTACATGAACCTGTTGGTTGGGAGAGGAGACAGGCCAAACACTCTCCCTCACAGTTGTGCTTCTGTTCCCATCAGAATGATTCCCTCCTCTGGAATTGCTCAAAGAAGGTGATTAGCCTGATAGGGTTAATGATAAGTGCAGCCCACTTATAAATTAATTGAACGCCATGTAGAGTTACTGATTGTCAGTGTCAGGAAGTAATTCAGTTTGCTTTGATTTCTCTGAGTGATATGTAGAAGAGGAATTTACTGTGCTCTGCTTATCACTGCAGAGGAGTCTTTTCCTCCAACAAGAAAAGCAAACTACAATTTGATGGGAGAAACAGCTTGTCCTTCTAATATCTTCCATACAGCTAGACTGCGTCTTTGTCTCACCATCTCCCCCTGGGTGACTGGATAAAGGGAAAATATACACGTCTGGAGAGGAGATGCCTCTGTAGTGAAGAGCAGCTGGAAAGACAAAGTGCTGCAGAGACTTAATAGAAGTAATTAAATATTGTTTCCACTTCATTTACATCTCTGAAACAGTGATCAAAAGGAGTAATTAGCCCCTCTTCTTCTCCACTGGGGTCTTGCTACTCGCTCTCCTGCTACAGCTATACATGCCTTGCAAGCGATAGCGTACTGGAGAGATGTACAGGCTGGCTTGAAATAAGCTGGCTCAGGTTCTGAAAGTGTCCTCACTATGTCTGGACTTCTCTGGCTAGATTCTGTGTTGCCTACAAATATAAATCTAGAATGTAGCTTTACTGTAGTGAAAGGAGTCACATTGCTGTGTATCTTTTACCTACCACTCATGCTCCTGATGGAGCTCCACCTGTGTTTTTGTAGCTTCTCCATGTTTAGAGACACCATTCTAAATTTCTGTTGGTGTTTTAGGTTCCCAAGTAAACATACTAGTTAAAAATGGGAATTATTATGGCTAAGGACAAAAAGTGAATGTTATTTAAAAGAAATGTGTTTATGTGGGGCGGTCCGTTTCTTATCCTGTCACATCTCTTCTACAAAACCTGGCAGAAACTCATTCTTCCACGTCACTTTAATACCATGGTCTCCAAGCTGTGCCCTGTGTTCTAAACTGGCACCTTTGTCACCTTGCCTCAAAGCAGGCGAGCCCGATGAATTGAGGTTCTCCTGGAGGCTCTGGTGGGAGCTTTGATGACAGCCATTCCTCTGCTTCTGGCTCGTGCCGTGGGTGGCACTCTCAGGGCTCCAGGCTGGTCTGGGACTCCCGGGACTGTGACTGCTGGGGCTCTGCTCAGCCAGTGCTGCTCCCGCAGTGCCTGCACTGTGCTGTCAACAGAGAGGAACACACATTAGAGCTTGCATTTGTACCTTCTACTTGTAGGACAAAGACTCAAGTTCCACACATCTTAGCCCTTAGTGACCGGCCTGTTGTCTGGGACCTGCTAAGCCTTCACCTCCTTACTTTTTGAACAGATCCCTGGCTGCTTTCCATCTTCTTTTTCTTGGAGATCGCTGGATTCCAGTGACACACCAGGCTGTCATTTTGCACACTGTAGTTCTTGTTACCAAGAAGCCAGTAGGTTTTCATTTTCCCTTTACCCTGGGCCAAGAAAAGGAGAAAGAAGGAAAACAGCTGTTTTCATGGGATGTGAAGGAGAGCAGAAAATCACTATGGTCAGGATTATTACCTGTGGGTGCTAATAATGCTTTGGGATCAGAAAGTGGCCTTGCTGGTCACTGGCAGTATTGCTAAGGGTTTAAAATCAGCCTTACAGTCTTTGTAACTGAATCCTAACACGTTCACCCATATTCATGTGGTTCCTTGCAGCTGCACACAGAGCAGCTGTATTTCAGAGCACACAGTAATACTTTTGCGTGAATTGGGAGGAGTAATGTATAGCTCCTTCCAAGTGAATTAGCAAAAGAACCTTGGGGACATGGTTAAAAATTGACTTGTGATTCATAGAAGTGCAATGGCCCAATCTATCATATCTCCTTCTTATCTCATTAAACTCCTTTGCTGTTGCAAAGTTACAGAAAAGCTGTTACCTTGACTTCAATTTCTCCTCTCAGTTCGATTTCATATGCATCATCTGTGAGAAGAGCGTCATATGTAGCAGAACTGATGTGAATCTTCTGTGCTAGGATTCAGAACAGAACATTAGAAATGAAGGATTTCTTTATTCCCGGAGACCACACACCAACCCTCCTGCATTTATCAGTGCAGTGTTTCTACCTTCTCTTTGGAAAATGTCAGGTTGAGGAGGAAACACAAGGAAGGGGAAGATGCCTTAAGTGTTGGTTGAGGACTCTGTGACACTGTACACACGTCAGCTAAAACATAGAAGTTCAGCATCACACACCAGCAAAAATGAGTGATACTGGTAGCAAAGGCAGCAAAAAAGGCTGGATCAAGAAAATATGCACTGCCCTCTTCTGTGTAGCCATGGTGCTTCTACCTAATGCCTTTGTGTTAAAGTCCTTCAAATCAAACTCTGCTTACTTTCAGCTGTTTGGCTTTTATCCCCCTCTTTCTCCTCCTATTTCCAATGGCATAAGGGATGTGACTCACCCACGTGAATACACAGGAGTTTCTCCTGCTTATTTGATAATTAGCATATGCACAGGGATAGTGGGGACTTCAGATCCTGCATGCGCTGGTTCTTTAGATCTGTGGTAATTAGTTCTCTAGCCTGGGACGTATCACAGAGAATGCTCCTTCTCCTGTATGAACCTCATTTCACCCTTGGCCATGCCCGGTGTGAGGAGGTAGTAGGGGTTTTCCTTTCGCTGCAGTACCTAAGAGATGTATATCTAGTGCAGGTGTGAGCCTGACTGGCACGTGAGGAACACACAGATCGTGCCCGAGTCACTTACGCAAGCTGGTGGACTCCATGCGGGAGGCGGTGTTTACAGTGTCCCCAAAAAGGCAATACCGAGGCATTTTGTACCCCACAACTCCAGCCACGCAGGGTCCTGAGGAAATGCAAGTCAGAGAGACCCCAATAAGACCCCAGGGGGAAGAAGTGCAGGGAGGTGCCAAATGCAGCCACCTTTGCTAGTCACAAAGGGTCCTCAGAGAGCAACAGGAACTGGGAATACTCAGTGCATCTAGGGCCTGACTGCACAGTGTTTACTTGAGAAGTCACAATTTGATTAGCTGTAGTTAATTGGTGCTGATATCAGGGGAAGATGCACTTTGCCAATACTAATTTCACAGCCCTTTCCACAGTGACGCAACAAAAATCATTTCATCCCACTGTTACTACTGGAACTGGGAGAAATACTCATCCTGGAGTCAATGGCTCATACAGAAATGTAGAATTCTTTTCTCCTCACATAATTAGACTCTGTCCTATTCTCTTTTTCTCCTGCCTCCACCTCAGCTCCCGTACCTGTGTGTATCCCAGCCCGCAGCTGCAGTCTGCCCATTGGCATATGAGGGATCACAACCTGACGAACCGCTGCCACCAGATCCAGAGACATTTTGGCGATCTCGTCAGCGTGTCTGGTGCCGTTCCTCTCTGGCAGGCCACTCACCACCATGTAGGCATCACCGATGGTTTCCACCTGACGGGAAGGGGCACGTGTCACTGAGCAGCAGGCACCAAGCTCTTCTTTCAAAAGGAGATCAGGATAAAATAAATAAAAATCAAAGATAGCTCAGCTGTCCACCACTGCTAAGCTGTGGTGTAGTCCTTTGGATTTCATGGCTTTTGGCCAGCTGGCCCGGTGTATTTGAGATTCACCAGGGAACAAAGTAAGAAATATTTAAGCAACTATCAGATTTCTTGCCTGCAGGCTTGGACTCACCTTGTAAACATCGTAAGACTCAATCCTGCTGTCAAAGCAGACGTATAGATTGTTGAGCATCTCAACAACTTGCAAGGGAGTACAGGAGGCAGCAATGCTTGTGAACCCCACGATGTCCGAGAAAAAGATTGTCACCTGTCACAGGGAGAAGGAAAGCGTGAAGCTGAAGTCTCCAGGCAGCAGAGACAGAGTCTTTGAAGGGTTTGGGGACTTGTGGAATTCAGAGCAGCCTAAGGCACAGGCTGCACAGAGAACCAGTACTGCAAAACTGAATAGATATAATCCTAAATTAACAAGCTCTGGCTCAGAAATGTTCTCTGTTACTTTGACAGATAAATTATGTTTATCTCCAAAGTTTATCATCTGCTTCTCTGAATCATCATCACTTCTCTGAATACCTTGAGCGAGATGGAAGACTGAAAGTCAAACACTTTGAATCTTTGAGCAGTGATCTACAGACTTCTTGTAGTAGGGCCTGATTTTTCTTTTGAAGTGATTTAAACTGTGGTAGAGATCACAACTGGGTATCTGAACAAACTGTGAAATAAAAACTCAAGTGCCGTCTCTGCTCATGTTGAATTAGGAAATATTAACTGGATTTTGTTTTTCTTCACGTGATGTTTATCTCTGTCACTATCAAGTAATTTGCAAAGAAATTAACTTAAAAAAAAAATATAAAAGAGAGAACAACAGAAGGCAGAATAATTGAATTGAGGAAGGGAAATGTGTGTTATAGCTGTTGGCAAAGAATTGTTTCTTCTCTGTGCTGCCTGAACTTTGACAGTGTTTAAACTAAAATTGTTCTTGTTTTTGTCTTTGGTAATACCAATTAATCCAGAAGAGCCACCTTTTCACTCTCTGCCTTGGTTCAGCTACTTTTGATGTCATGTCTATTGTGAATTGTAATTAATTGTGCAATTGCAGGTTGCTGTTTCGATAATGACACCTACAAATTAAATGCAAACATTTATTATTGTATTTCACAGCTGAGAGTAACAGAGCATCCAGGGGAAGGAGAGTGAATAGAATTGCAATTACTGTGGCAGAAGGCTTTAGGCTGTGGTTGTGCAGCACAGCTGCCACATTCAGCATTGATGGCAGCATCCATGCTCTGAGGCAGAGCTGCAAATAAATAGGTTTCTGGCCAAAGTCTGCCCTCGTTTTTATGTCAACAGGCTTCGTTACGTTACACAGTTGAGGCTACGAGATCATCCGTCCCTCTCATCCTTCTCTACATCCCATCACAGGGAGGAAACTCAGTTCTTGCTCCTGTGTATTTGTGATCTAATGACGCTGCCTGGCTTTCTTGAGTAGGCTCTTAAACCCAAAGAAGACAACTTGCCAACATAGACTCTTTGACATCTAAAGCTACACTTCTGGAAATTTCAGCTCTTCTTCTTTCCCCATCAGCCTAAGTTCTTCTTGGCATGTTGACAACTCTTTCCAAAACCCATCATGAATGTTTGGATTTCCATCCACACTCAACTACGGGTGCAAAACCAGGTTCCTCAAATGGTGACAAGGTAGGTGCTTAGGTGCTTTTTTAAGTGCATATTTTTCTATCCTTGGTGGCAGCATCCTTGCCATTTGCTAACCTGATCGTAGTTTTCTGCCTCAACTTTTTGGCATTTTCTTAGCTGCTTGGCCACAGATTTTGGCAACATCTGGTGTAAGAGGTCCTCGGCTAGCTGCCTCTCCCTTTTCAAGTCCTCTGTCTTTTCCTTGATGTTCCTGGCATAACTGTGTATCCAATCTGTCATTTGCTTGAAGGACATCAAAATGATGGGGTAAGTGAGACCGGCTATTACTAACAGACCAATCTTAAGGCTCATTGTGGACAGGATTTCTTTAGATTTCTTGATAAGCTTTTCCTGTCCCTTCTGCAGTAGGCAGCTCTGTACGTAATGCAGTCCCTTTACCAAGGCTTCAGTGGACATAAATTCATCCAAGCCCAGGAATGGGATGAAAAAAGAGATTCCTTCATAGTGGGTGAAAGGAAGCGATAGATTGACGTTATCCATCCAGCACTTCTGAACAGTCTCTGATGAGAAGATAGCATAGTTCAGAATGGCCAAAAGTGCATGCAAGGTTGTGTGAAAGCTTATAGGTGCTGGCATTAAATGAGCTTTAAGCACAGCTTCTCTTATTCGAAGGATAAGTTTAAAAGCTACTATGTCTGCCCAGTCAGGATTGTGTCTCATAGCTTTGAAGTCTTCATTGGGACTATTAAAACGCTCCAACAGTTCAGCAATCACTCTGGAGAGCACCTGGCTGGCTTCAGTATCCCTTGTGCTATTTAATTTTTGTCTCATGTTGATGATGTAAAATCTACAGATGGAGATTTTCTCCTTCTTGCACTGGCAATTCTCACAATGCAGTTCTGCTTCGCTCGCCTTACAGAGGGAGTTTAAATTCCCCAGCAACTGAGCATGAAACGATCTATTCCCCTTGTCTGCTGCTGGGAAGAGCCAGCTGTGCCTTACTTCCTGCAGGAGCTGGATGATCTGAACAGCCCAAAAGTTTTCACAGGACGTGAGTTCCTGAAGGGCTTTCCCTGTGTTTCTCCATATTTCCAAGCTGTTGCTCAGATCAAAAGAAATGGCTCCAAGGAGGCTGCAGAGGGAGACCATGCATGCTGTCAAAATCCTTTGGACTGTTTTTCTACCACCAGCATTGGAGGGGGTAGAACATCTGAAAAAAAAAATAAAAAGAATAAATAAAAAAAAAAGAGTGGGGATGTCTGAGCCCCAGGATGTTTCTTGCAGCTTCTGAAAACATAACTGGAGCTCATAGTGATGTTTGTACATTCTGAATATTCAGGGAACATGCATTAGCTGAATGTTAGTGGAAGACCTATTGTGTTGTATTTTGTTCCTCCTGATGTTTTATTTTAGGAGAAAAGGTGTAGTAAAGAAACCGTTTTTGTGATACACTGAGCTGCAAAAACAAATGAATGAAATAATACAGTTTTTCTGTGAGTATTAAGACTGATAAAATCATTTGCTGTACATTTTATTCTTTGTGGTTCTTCTGTCCAGATTTTAAGGAAGCCCATGAAAAGATGAGTTACTTATTTCAGTGATCACAAACTGGAACTGTTGAATTTTTTTAGAACTTTTAGAATTTGTTCTTAATAGGAATTTCCATATGATAAATAATTTTTGTTGATCTGTTCAAATGAGTTGAGATGTTTCCACATTTCCAAATGAAAATGAATCAAATTTCAGTTTTGTTTCAGTTTTTACAGAAGCAGATACATATATAATTTTTACCGTTTGAGCTTCACGATTACCTTTTCTGTTTCATGTTACACATAATTGACATCCGTCTTCTGTACAGCAAAGCAACCTCTGACAATTTTCATTTTCAGAACTATTAATCAATCACTTACAATCTTACATTAAGGATAGTCCTGAAAATAACTCAGGACATTTTGCTGAAGGTGGAGGCTCCTGAGCAACTGGACAACCCTTATTTCCACTGGTAAAGAACAAACTGGGGACTGGGTTGCTGACCAGTCCACTCAGCTCAGTCCTTTTGTTTTTTCACTCTGTGTGGTAGAGGTGATTGAAAAAAGCCCTCCTTAGATGCCCTGCTCTTTCAGATTGGTGAGATTACATTTTTAAGGAGATAAATAACAACCAAATAAAGCCTGCTGTTTCTTAGCAGAGGCTGATATTAGGACAAACAAGTTCCTGCAGCAGAATGGTGGTCAATGGTTGTAAAGTAGAAGAAAAGGAATAAAAGAACAGTCCCCAGAGATGATAAACAGCCATGATTTCTCTTATTTAATACAATTTATGTTTAATAACATAGATTTATTGATTTTTCAATCCAAATGTAACAACTGCACAATGTCTGACTAAAAGGAACTGCAAGCCTAGAAAAATTTATCTTTGAACCCAGGTGCATTTCTGTTCTCAAAGCAAACTTCCAATCTTTTCCTTACGCTGTCTACTGCTTACCTTTGAGTCGCTGGTCCTCTGCAATCATTTTACTTTTGAATCCACCAAAGTACATGCCAGGAGCAAGAAGAAAAACTCGACAAAAATCCACCTTGATTTTATGCTGCCTACCTTTTATTACAATGAAAGAAATATAAATAGGGACTTTAATTTAGTACTAGGCTAATTTTGGTTGTGCTTTGCAAAAAATCCCCATTTATGTCTGCATGTCAGCCGACGGTGACAGTTGAGAGGTCTTCATCTGCCATCCGAATGACTTAAAAATGAGCAAGGGTCAAGTGAAGGAGGTAAGTCTGCAGAGATGCTGCCAGCACTCACTGCTAGATCCTACCCTTCCCCTTGCTAAGTCCCAAGACCACAGGGTGTTCAAAACCTCTCTAAAAGCATTTTGCAGCCCTCCTGCACTCACCTGCGTGGACCTGCCTGTGCCCGTGCTGCCTTCCCTCTGGGCATGGCCCCTGCCTGCTCCGGTGAGTCTCGCTCGGGGTCCCAGCAGCCACTGCTGCCTTCAGCCCCACTGGTACCTCCCTGTCTCCCCCTGGCCCCCCTGGAGCTGCTCCTGTGGCTCTGACTCTCCCAACCACCCAGCCTCTTTGCTCACCTCTTCCCCCAGGGGAGGGCAGGGAGCTCCAGGGGAAAGGCTGTAAAAAGGCTCCAGCGATATCGCTAAATCCAGTCTCTGGTCCTGACAATACGCAGAAAGAAGTGACAGGGACACATGTTTTTATTTCAAGTTGAAAAATTAATGTTTATTGCAGTCTGGTTTAGGTATAATGCTTGTGTTGTTAAAAGCATCATTTCCCAGCATTTTGTGATCAAAAGTGTCATGATTATGACTTTATTGAAACTGTTTTCCGTCTTGGCGTCTATCATCCAGTTAATTTTGGATTAGTAGTTTGCCATAACCTAAAATGCAAAACAAATGAAAAATCATGAGACCCAGGAATGTGTGAATAGTGTATGTTGCATTGAAGATGAAGGATTTAAGTAACCGAAATGAGACCTTTTCTTCTCAGTCACTTTTTGGATTAAAGTTTATATTCATTTAAAAAATAATTGAAGTTCCAGACTTGAGCAGCGTGTGCTGCCTTCTAGAATGCAATTGCAACAAGTAGTGTCGCTGATGAATACAAATTTGAGTGATGACTTCTGAAGTCATACCAGTAAAAACTTTATAACCATGAATATAACTCTAGTATAAAGGGAGAATGCATTACTAAACTCTTAGATTATTTAAAAATTAGGTAACTATTTAAGAAAAGAATACTTTATTTTTGCTTTTACACTGGTAACATAAGGTTACTCCTATGGAGAGTAGAATCAAGTGTGATAGAGCTCCCTGAGTAGGTGGCAAAAATCTCAGAGAGAACGTCAGAAATAACTAAGTCTTCATATTTTCCAGCAGCAGCATCTAGAAACTTACCCACTGGATCCAGTTCTCGTAAGCAGACACCCGGGTGAAGACAGAAGGCTTGTGGTAATAGTTGCAGCCAAGGGAAGAGCCAAAGCTGACGATACCGTGCACTTCCCACCTGCCATCAGCACCTTGGCAGTTCAGTGGGCCACCAGAGTCCCCCTGGAAGGAAGGGGGCACACAGTTAATAGCAGTCATAGTACGCATAGCTCCTCATTGGGGTTTTTTTAAGCTTTTCTTTCCATCAGGCTTGTTTGCTCTGAAACTGAGCCCTAAGAGCAGTGTCCTCTGAACTCACGTTGCAACTGGAGATGATTCCGTCCCCACCAGCGCAAACCATGGTGGGTTTCACTGTGCTTCCCCACCAGCCAGGCTTGGAGCAAGTCGCGTAATCCACCACCAGCAAAAGGCCTTGCTGCAGGTCATCTGGAAGAGGTCCATTTGCTGGGAGGGAAGAGAAACAAAGGAGTCATGGTACCAGCTGGTGCTGAAGAAAGAACAAAACAAATTCTTCCAGGATCTGGGTACTATCCCTCCAGGTAAGAAACTCCAGAGGAGGTCTATATTAACAGAGAAGCTGTAGAATCCATTCCTTAGTGTCATTCTTTTATTCATATATATATATATGCATGCCTTAACTTATGAACAATTTGTTTTCCATTTTAAAATCTCATTGTTAGAGAAATAAAGGGCCGCTCTTTGTTCAGGAGTTTGCAATTTACTTATCACTCTAGGAATTGCCTCTTGAGCTGAGCTGACACTTCTGCTGAAGCCTCAGATTTTCTTCACTTTACATCTATTCCCTTTCCAGTTACTCAGCGGGGTTTGTTAGCATTAGCAGATTCATCATCTGCACGCTGTTAATGTTTGTTTTGCAAGTTTCTAAAAGCTTAGGATGGGGCCCTCTAGTGCATTACCAGCCCCATTACAAGCAAAATATACTTGAAGGACAGGGAAAAATCATACTGCGTGAGTGAACTGGGGCCTGATGAACCAGGTCACCACACTTAAGCTGGGGGGATCACCATCAGCAGCCTTTTTCCAATCAGCCCCAAAGGAGAAGTCACTACTGAAAGATTTTGTTCCAGGATTTTGCCAATGTCCAAGTACTTACTCTGCAGTCTTCCCCATCCGGTCACGTAGCAGGCGGTGTTGGATGAGAGGATGCTCTGTGCAGGGGGCAGGCAGGCCAGCTTAATGTGGTTATTTAAGGTGACGTGCTCACTGAGCTTGATAAGAGCAATGTCGTACCTGTGGGCATACGCAGAGAGTGGGCAAGAGAAAGGGAAGGGGTGAAGAGGTTTGCAAATAGATTATGACACAGTAGTATGAACACTTAACAGTTACACAGTCCCTTCTAACCCCACATGATTCTGTGATTATCTTGAGGGGAAAACTGGAGTCTCAACTCTTATGTATGAGCAAACATTTAGAAGTACCACTGTGAGAGATGGCTCTAAACATTTACGCGTTTAACTGACACAACTCAGGGTGGGGGGGATTCAGACAGTTTGATTTTTGCCCTCCATCTAATAACTGAAAAGATGCCTGCCACCAACTTACCCATTTGCAACATTCTGTGGATTCCAGTTCTCATGAACGATGATCTTTTCTGGAAAACCTTCAAATGATCCTTGTTCCACAGCTGCCAGATTGTATTTTCCAAGAAGCACTCGATAGTTCCTAGAAGAGCTGGACAAGAAAAGGAGCAACAGTCACACAGCTGCTCATTTGCTGCTCAGGCATCTGCATCTCCGCCACCTGAGATGTAAGAACATCCTTAAGACTAATCTCACATCAGGTGCATGATTTGCCTGGAGCTGAGCCAACGTCTGATGGATTTGCTAAGGACAAAGCCAGGCTTAACAATCATTTCATCCCCAAGCCATCCTGCCAACTCCTGCTGAAGGCCTCATTAACAAACCCAAGATGCCTCCATTCTTGGCAGGATTCAGCTTGTATTCTTCAATGAAGTAAACATTCGGATTGCTTTTTGAACTGTGATAAACAGCTTCACTGATTAACAGCTGTGTGACAGATGTAATATATAGGATTTATAATAATAACGTGCAGCCAGTCCTTCTTATTTCATATTACAACATTTTCTACAACTTAGTGTTACAATAATCAAGAACTGGATGTACATATTCAAGGACATAAGCTACCAAACCAAAATGGGGTTGTCTTTGTGGAAATAGCAGCAGTTTTGATGATGAAAGGTCACAGCTGTACCTGATCCTTTCTGTGTTATACTGCCCCATAATACAAAGAGCTTACTGAAAATGACTGGTATATTTGTGATTATTTCTTCAGGGAGGGGATTGATTAGTTAATCTGTGGATCTCGCTGCCACATATATTATAGCAACAGGCAACAAGGCTGTATAACAACTTCAAGAAATAATGATGTTTGTAGTTATTTACAGAATAGTATGAGTATTTAATTCATGTAATTGTACGAGGGGTTTTTCCCCTCTGCTTTTATTTTAAGGAAATTATAATGTGTCATTCTTCTTTTGACCTACTGTAATCAAAAGATAAGATGTGATACTCAGAGCTTTTAGTTGGGAAAGGGAGAACTGGCATTAATGTGGTTTTGCTTCATCTCTCACTGCTTGATTGTCACTCCATTACCTACCTGATGCAGTGGGCAGCTGTCATCACCCAGTTGGTTGCAATGAGGGTTCCTCCGCAGGTGTGATACCATTTGCCATTTGAACTGTATTGCAGGGAGGCCTAGGATCAACGGAACAAGTAAGGTTCAGATTTTTGGTTATGGAAAAAGATTGTTTTCATTGTTGCACTTTCTCCATACACCCAGAACAGAACTTGCTGCTGGAAGATGGTGGGAGGCTTTTAAGCAACAAGTTTCCAACTCCTGGACATAGAAAAGGTTTTCCTATCATCCAAAAGCTTGATTTATTTTATTTTTAGTGTTGTTTCTTCCAAAGGTATCACTAAGCCTGGCCCAAATAGAGCATTTCATTTGCTTCAGAAATCTATTTTTTAACTCCATGAGTAACTACACTCCCGTAGGCGTTGTATGCTCCACTGAACTTCATAGTCATCTTGCTTAAGTATGGGGTGATGCCTAAGACTACTGAGAAAACGCAAAAACCTGCATAACCAGCAAAAGGCAGCACATTCAGAGCTTTCTTACATAGATTGGAAACTTGGAGATTAGTAAGAATATAATAGTCAAAACCTAAGGTGTATCAAATGAAATATAAGACCTGGTTTTGTTCAACTGTGTTGTGTGAGGGTGGCACAACCCCAGTTGTTCCAGGGAAGGCACAATGTGACTCACCTGCCAGGGCCAGCTGTAAGGTCTCGCGTCATGCCCTCCGACGACTTTAGACACAGCGGGGGGGTAGGCAGGAACCCCACAGCCAAAGGCTGGAAGATATACAAAATAAAATGCGTTTTAAAAGTAGGCGGTATAAAAAAATGTCTGTAAGAGAGGGTTTTTTTAAAATATAGACTCTGTTTGTACACCACATTGAAAGGTACAAATACAGGCTGTGATTTAATGTGGTATAAGTGAAGATACAGCCATCAGTCAAAACTTTCCAATGTTATACAAAGCCTTTTTGAGTGGCTTCATTTTTCTTAGAGATAATCAAATCAAGTTGGCTCAGCCAAACTCTCATGTGTCAGCTGAGATGCAGCTCTTAACCAATGCAACAATTTGATGTGGATTAACTGTATTTCAGTGTATTCAAGCTAAGTAAAATAACTTTGAATTTCCTAAAGGCTGAGCAGTAATGCTAATTGAGCCCCGGTAAGGAGAATGGAATAGCACAGCAGCTAGTTACTGTTCTGAGAGAACAGCCTATGCTGTATCTCTTTCTGCTGTGTTGCAGAATGTCTTTAGTTTCCTTCTTTAGGGAAATATGCTGGAATTGGGTACGTACCTGCAGCTGCCAGAGCCAACACAGCAACGAGAACTCCAAGCATGATGCCGGTGAGCTGTCTGCTGCAGGCTCTGCTTTGCAGGCCATTTTATATATTATCCTTTTTCTCTGTGACACGTGACTTAAAACGTAGTGCTATTCTGGTACCAATGGAAAAATTGTGTAATTGTGGGATAAATTTTTATATGCACAAGTGCCTCAAAAAAAAACCAGTTTAGATGGACCTTGAGTCTAGGCTATATAAACAACTTGGTCAAAAAAAAAATTCCAACTGAGCTGCACATTATTTGTAGCAGCTGTTTTCTTTTCCATTGCCTTGAAAATTCATCACAAAGATGTTTTCCGAGGGAAAATGTTACATGAATTATTCTAACACTTGATGGTATGTCAGCAGTAACAATGTCTGATCTATTCAGACAGTGATAGATTCAGACATGTCAGCGAGGTTGGATTAGAGATCTCCAGGGGCCCTCTTCCAACCTTAATTATTGTATGATTCTGTGATTGCTTGAAATTGTATTTTGTTCTGATTTGTTTTATGCCTGATGGCAATCACCACCGTGTACTGACTGAAAACCTGTATCTTCTTTTCTAGCTCGAGTCACACGTGTGTTAGCATGCTGTACTTCTTCCATAAACCAACTGCACTCACTTTGAAGTGGAAGATGTTTCAAGCAATACAGAGACCCAGCTGTCGGGGATGACAGAGAAGCACCGGTGCAGCGCTTCTGGTGAGCCAGACACCCTGTCTTTCCTATTTACCTTCAATTGTTAGATCAATAGCACGTTCCTGGAAGAGAATAGGGTTCCTGTGACCTTATTACAACCCTATTACAACGTGAGCATTTTTACACCCCAAATCAGCATGCTGACCTGCAGCATAATGCAGGGTGAGCTTGTTAATGCTAAACGCTAAACCATTTTCACCAATAGGACCAACCAGGCAGGGATTTACACCACTACAGAGTGGCAGAGCTGCTGCCACAAAAGTGTGTGTCCTAATTCATTACTGGACATTTGAGATCAATGACTTGATATCAACTCTTACCCTTGTGATCTCTTTCTTCCTTTTTTTTCCTTCTGCTACTGGAATTTTCCATCCTCTGTCACGTTTCCATCCGCTTACCCTTCACCTGAAAAACTGTTACTGGTTATTTAAAAAACAAACATCTCTCTCCCGTAAGCCAGGTCACACACAGGGAGCAAACTTATTAGAATGGAAACAGATACCATAATGCCAGTTTTGTAACAAGAGATGCATTGTACATACAGACCAAACCAGAGGTTTCAGAAAAGCTAAAATAAATCTATTGTTTACTGTCAGTATTAACGAGCAGCAAAATCCCTGATTTTCATAGCTTCAGTAGGTACTGGTTTGGATGAGAGATGCCTGGAGCACACATGTGGAAGGCAGAAATGCATAACGCTTTACTGTTTTCTCTGCTTCTCAGGAATGTATTATCCTGCCCAAACAATAGCACTCGAGAAGGCTGCATTTTGAATTTCAAATGGAATCAACCAAACTCTGTTCTAGCATCTTGTATTTATTATCTGACAAAAGCATAAATCGCGATTAATTAAGTGCAGACTTGAGATTCTAATTTTTTTTTCAATAACTAGTTGGCTTTCGTTTTGATGTCTGAGTTTTCAAGCTAAACAACGTATTGTGCTTTTCTGTTTAACTTCCACACCACTATAGTTTTCTCTGGATACCAACTAAAAATTAAATGTAAATTTTGGATGTTCAGTTACTGTCCCAATTTTCCCATTTTATGGGTGTGCTCATTAACATGGAATTTTGCTTAGGTTCTTTAAGCATTTCCGCAACCATTTCACAAATAATCCTCTGCTCTCTCACACAGTGTAAATAGAGAAACCCTATTCTTTCTTTTTCCCATCTGTTGTAAAGGAATTCTGAAAGTTCTTTTATTATATGTGATGAAGGCTCAGAAGAATCATCATATTTTTGATGTAAAAAGCTTTTTTTTTTTTTTTTTTGTTCACTCCTGCTTTATGTAACGATTTCTTATCTATTTTTTCCAGGTCTAGTCTAAATAGAATGAAGTATCTTGGTCTCAGAGGGCATCATACTGTTGGCAGTTCTGCAAGTGAACATCAAAAGCCTCAGCCTCCAGCTGATACCACAGTGGCTTGGAAACAGCTCCCCAGATCCTCTTACCATCTTCATGCCAGATGTTTCAGAGAAATTAAGCAGTTCTTGGACCTTCAGTAAGAAAGAGCAGGAACTTCTGGTATGTTCTGTTAAAATGTAATAACTAATATTTCTTTTACTACTCAATGTACAATTTATAATGTACTCCGTTGCTTCACTATTGCTAGTCTGTTCCCTTGCAGGGTAGTAACTATGCTGGAATTACGCTAGACCAATTAGTAAGTGGAATGGTCTGCAGATAAGTAACAGACACCGAAATCTGATTTTCTGAGGGAGGCTTTTAATCTGAAACTAGGCAGTAACCTATTTAAAAACCCAAAGTTAAATCCTGCCCCAGCTTTTTGTTGGGAGCGCCAAATGTTCCAAATTCATTACTTGCTGGAAGGCCCTTAAAATGTTCTTAAAATGAAAGCTTGGCCTGCGTGCTTTGAGATAGAACAAGGTTACACAGAGCCAGGGAAATGGGGATTAGCACCACTCCGTGTTTCAGTCTCTTATTGTGCCTTCCAAACTGTCTGTTCCCAGATTAGATCCATTTATGTATTATTTTTCCACACTGTATTTCCTTTTAATCCAAGCACTTTTGTGCTGGATTAAATACTGGCCACAGGCGTAACGTAAAGCTCTGCTTGTTTTAACTGGGTGGGGAGCCAGGGGAGGAGAACACTGATGAGGGCGGGGTAGGAAAGAGAAAAATTAAAACCAACCACACTTCAGTGATCAGATTAGACTGAAAGATATTTATTTAGAAACAACAGCTTTGGTATTTTAAAACCAAACAACCTTTAGATCACTAGAAAGTGGGATGTCTCCCCCCATAGCCAAAACAAATCAATGCACAAAGTCGCAGTTTGCTTACGACAGGAAACCTGCCCATCAGCATTTCCAAGTGTAAATCCAGAAGACAATTTTGTTAAATTGGTTTTGCACTCTACAGTCATAAAGGCTGAAAAACTTGTCACCAGCACTTAGATATCTACAGTTCCAATTGATGGACATTTTACTGAAGTGGAGGCAAAATTATTAACATCCTCCCCCTCCCCCCAAGCAATAAATTAAAAAATGTATACCAGAAAGGAAGTTACACTAAAATTTTCTAATTAAGTTAACTCTCTGAAGGGAATCATCATCTTTTATCTTCCTGTAAAATTAAGAAACAAATCAAAATATCAAAGGACTTAGTACTACCTTCAAGTATTTTCACCAAATGGATTACTCTTAGGGAACTGAACAGTTTACAAGGGAAAAAAACATCTGTTACACAAGCTTCTGGGATAAACTCTGGTATAACCACACATTCCAAGTCTGGGATTGCTCTCTTTACAAGGCACGAAGGGATTGTTGCTTTCAAAAGGTCCTTGTTCTCAGCTGCAAAAGTCAGATGTCTTGTGCAAATGGAGGCTGAAAGCAGGACTAAGTTCACTTGGACACTGGGATGTTCCCATTCAATTAATGAAACAGGGTGTTATTTCAACACCGTTAATCTTGCTTACTGCTTCCTGCCACCGCCTTCCACTTCAGCCCTGTTTCTAGAATCAACTTCTGCATCATCTTCATTGTAAGTAGGTCCAATTAAGACGAGGCAACAGACTGGTTTGCTGCACACTGCAAGGCTTTGTGCAGCGTGGGGAAGGGAGAGGTGTTACATCAGCCCTGGCGTGTAGCTGTGAAGCTTCTCAGCGTTTCAGAGCACAGTGTCAGGGACAGTTACCTGCAGTAATGGTTAACAAGTCACTCTGTAAAAGGCAGAAGGCAAGTCTTGTAGATGACAAAGGCAACCAGATAGACAGCAGTGGAAAAAAAATGACATAATTTTATAATTTCAGGACACATTTCAGGATGCATGTCAGGGTGCAGCTGTATACACAGTAATTGAAATTACTTCCAGACTGCTTCCTCCTTTTGCGCTAAGGTTCCGATCATGATCACAGGCTTATAACTGCAGTTGTCTTTGATATACAGATCTATTCTACCTCTGCCTGGGTTAGTGTGTCTAGCCACAAGCACCTTCCACTCTCATTTTCAATTCTTTCAATGGATGACAGGTATCCAGACCAGAACTGCTTGGGTTCAGGCCTGATCTCCAGTGCTGAACATTAAAAAGCCAGAGAGCTGAGAGGAAAATTGCCAACTTGCTTAAACACTCCTTACGTACTGACTGGCAAGTTTAGTCCAGCACCTTCTGTCCAGCCTTAGCTATCCAAAATTCAATTTGCTTTTATAATTTGGAAAAACCAGGCAATCTAAAGCTAGAACTTTTCCTCTGACAGCTCTATTTAACTTTGTCCTTTTTCATTTCCTCTTTTTTTTTTTTAAACACAAGTTACATTTAACTCTTTAATGCTAAGGATGCCTCTGAACAGCATGGCCAGCTCACACAGCAAATCCAGTCTTGTCTTTCATTTCCATTCTGTATCACGCGCAACCAGAAACTACCAGTACTAAGAGCAGAAATCACCATCTATGGTCTATTCTGTGCTAAGTTTTGACAAGCAACTAAGTTTTCTAAGGCGATGCAAAACAAGAATTTCAAATCCTCTACACCGAAGTGAGATGCAGAAGAGCTTGAACTCAGAACCTCCAACTCACAGTAAAAAGCACTCAGTATTATTCTTGACACAGCTGAGTATTTTGTCGGAATGGGAGAACTGTTAACTCGGCACTTTCCCAAACTGATGGTGGCAAACGTGGTTTGATGGAGGACTGAAGTGTCTCTGAATCTATGAACATTTGCCAGCAATCCCGACAAAGTCAGCCCATTGCCCTAAGAACAACAGCTCACATTTGTGTGTTCTTGTACGACACGTCACACGTTCTCACCAGGCAGACAAGTGTGCACGTCTCCCACGCAGTAGTAAAGACAAGTACAGCAGCTCTCTCACAAGCAATGCAGTACCGGGGAACAAGAGACACCATCTCGTTACCCAGCTGCAACTGTTGGCTTAAAAACAGCAATATCCTACACCAATGTGCAGAAAAAGGACAGAAAAGCTGTGCCTGACTTGATTTGCAGCCTCACAATTGTTTAAGGACAGATGATGGCTTTATCCTTTTTTAATGTTTGTGAGCCCTACCACTCCAGTCCCTGCCCTAACTCCTACTTCTTGCAAGAAAAGGTCACAGATCACCTGTTACAAGAGACACTGAAAATCCTCACAGTCCAAGACAGACCCTCCCTAGACACAGCTGACAGAAAATCGGGTTGACAACACTCAGTGGAGAGCAGCCCAAAGCAGCAGCCTTATACCTTACTCCTGAAGAGTGGCTTGGCTCCCGGCCCGCAATATTCATTGTAGATGAGTTTGAACAGAAACAAGTGAAACAAGGTGATTAAGGAGGCCACGCTGAACCAGAAGAGGAAGGGTAAACCTGGGTATTGCTTGGCCATGTGTTCCTCGTGAGCCAGAATAGCTTTTAGATGGAGTGTGTGTCTCAGGTCCTGCAAGTGGACCAAATCTGTTGATATATAAAGCAGTGGCGTGATGGGTTGAGTCACCATGACGGGGAACGTATGACCTCGTGCCTCTGAGGTAAGCTCCACAGGCTCATTCATACAACCTGCCTCACACGCATATAGTCTAACTGGTTTGTCTTGGAATTTCACAGACACGTGCAAGAAGGGCTTTCCTTCAGCATCCAGCAGAACTGCTAGATTAATTAAGTCCTTATTGTAATGGATCCCACGTAAGGAATAGCTGTTATGAAGTACATCAGGGTCAGCCTGGAACTGAAGATGGTTTTCTGTGAATTGCAGACCCCCAAAACTAAGCACCATTCCCTGCATAAGACCATGGACTCCAGCTGCCACAAGACCCTTGCATCCTCGTTTCTGGAGAGTTAACTTCCACAGGTCTGAGAGCTGCAAGATTTGGGTGACGCTGGTCAGCTTTGCTGGCCACAGGTTCTCTGCATGCATGGTCGCGTGGCCGCTGAAGCAGTGGTCAGCATAGTTCATGCTGGCTTCCATTTTTTCTCTGTCCTCGCCACTGATGAGTGGATCCAGCAGAGGAGCTGGCATGGTTGACAACACGTAGTAGAGGGTCATGTTCACAGTCTCACTGGATGGCGTATGCAAATCTGTGATCTTTCTCATTTCAACGCCTGTAACAAAAGAGAACAACCAAGAGTCAGAAGATCACATGTGGATGTGACATTAATTAGGAGAAAAAAAGATCCAGTGTGCATGTTGTCCTTCAATACGGAGGCGTTCCTTACATGTAAGCACCCTTTGCCTATGAAACATTGAAGCGTGGAATGTTTCCTTGTATTTTCTTAAATGCTATCTCTGCTACTTAGGAGTTTGAAAGACAAGCTCCCACTAAAGGCAAAGCAGTTTGACATACAGATGCCGCATGGAGCTGTCACCACGACTCTGCAAGAATGATCTGTCAAAGGAACATCCATCTTTTTACTGGCTAATAAAATGGCAAGTTCTGCATTACTTGGGCAGCTACTCTTTTATGCAAGGGCATGAAAATCTTACTTTAAATAAAAGCATCCTTGTAGGACAGTCTTTAACTTCCACTAAGAAATCTGCCCTTTATACTGTCACTAGAGGTCAACTGTATTTCCAACTTAGAGCTGACACCCTGGGCAAATCAGTGAAGTTCCTGAAGATATGAAAGCCAGGGCATCTACAGTTATGAAGAGAAATGCTCTTCTATCATTTCCTTTATGCAGTAACAAATATTCCACTTCTGTGAAGTGCAGCGGGTTCCAAACCAGGAACACTTTTATTATCCCTCAACATGCTCTTTGGCCCCCCAGAGAAATCAGTCAGGAAGAGTGGAGCAACCATGTCACTGCCCTGTAAAGCAACCCTTTGGAAGCTGAGCATCACTCTCCTTACCTGAAATGAACAGGTCTGACCAGGTCTGTTGGTGCTCATGAAAAAGATCTTCCACTCCCATCTGCATCACCTCCAGCATCTCTTTCTTCGCCGACTCCCTCAGCTTGCTGAAGGTCTCCTCCAGCCTGGAGACTTCGATGGGCTCTGAGGTGTACACCACGGAGAGCACAGTTTCATCGAAGTGGGACTTGGGTGCTACCTGCACCCGGCTCACAAGCTTCTTGGCAGCCACCACCATAAGCACCACCTTGGGGCTCCCGGGCAGCAGCAGGCGACCGGAGGAGAGCAGGAACTGCCGCTCCTCCACTTTCTCCAGGCTGGTGGCGAAGCGGCTGCCCAGCGAGGGCGCAGAAGCTGGGGCCGAAGCCTCGAAGGCGGCCACCCGCTCGGTGGGGTTAGCGATGCGGATGCGCTGCAGGTAGAGATGCGGCCGGCTCCGGTGGGCCACCACCTCCTCCCGCACGGTCACGCAGTCCCCGGCGCCCGCCCCGGGCCCCGTCTGGACGCACCGCACCCGCCGCACGGCCCCGTCCCGCAACGCCGCCAGCGCCGCACGCGCCTCTCCGCGCCCGCCCAGCGCCCTCAGCCGCACCAGCGCCGGGTACTCGGTGGCGAGCGCCGGGCCGCCGCCGGCTCCCGCCGCTGACACCCACAGCCGGCCGGCGGCCACGTCCAGCAGCAGGAAGCCGTTACCCGCCAGCGCCAGGCCCGGTCCCGGCCCGCCGTCGCTCTCTCCGGTCGCCGCCGCTGCCTCCTCCGGTAGCGGCAGAGCATCGCCGCGCTCGGCCTGCGCCCGCCAGGCGCCCGTGGCCGCCTGCAGGCAGAGGGCGGCGGCGCCGCGGGGCTCGGTGCCCCGTCCCGCTCCCCGCCGGGCCCGCGCCGCCCCTAGGTACCAGTAGGCGACCAACAGCAACACCAGCAACAGCAGCAGCCGCCGCGCCCAGCTGCTGGAGAGCAGCCCCGGCAGCCCCTTCAGCCGCTGCTGCAGCCACATGGGGGGCGGCGCGGGAGTTCCGGCCCCTCCCGGCCTGTCCCTCCCCGGCCCCGATGCCGCTGACGGCGCAGCGACCCTCACGCCGCCATCGTCCGCCGCCCGGAAGCACCGCCGCACCGTACGGCAGCCCCGACGCGGTTTGCGGCGCTTTGCGACAGCGCCGGACGCACCGCCCTCTGAGGAGGCGCTTAGGCGGGGAGCCGCGGCCCGCCCCGCCGCCGAGCCAGGCCTCCGCCCCGGCTCCTAGCCTCCCCGCCGCTGCCCTCAGAAGGGGGCCCGGGACGCCCACGGCGCCGTAGACGCGGGTGTAAGTCAGCAGCTCCAGCCTTATTCCAGCCCGCGGCTGAGGTTTTGTCTCTCCCAGCCGGGTGACTGCACCGATGGAAAAGATCCAGAGCAGTCTTGGAGTTTTCTGTAATTCCAGTGGCAATTTACTCTGTTATCACAGAGAGTTTATGTGGGAAAGCGAATTCCATTCTGCCAAACTTTATTCTCCTGTGTTGTAAATAGGGGAATCAGCTTTATGATGTGACCTGGGAGTGCGCATCAACCCACAGAGAGCTTTGGACTCCAGTGCTGCTCTCAAAAGACGGTAGCAAATCGTGCAGGAAACACTGGGAGTTAAAATGAAGTGTGAAATTCCTGACCAGATAGAGCCAGTGAAGCAGCTCAGTGAAATGGAGCAGACAAGGCACTTTCTTAAATTCTGCAAAAACGCTGTTTGTTTGAAGGTGGGGGGAAGGAAGGGCGGGCGGGCAGGCCTGTCCCTTGCATGTTGCAGTGGGGCTGGTGTTTTTTGAGAAGGATTGGTGTGGTTTGAGGCCGCTTTAAAAACTGAGTGCTGATCCTTTCAGCCTTTAGGAAGTTGCTGCTTTGCTCGGAGCACGTGTTGCACGTACTCATTGGAACATCTGCATTGGCAGCTGCCTCTGTTTAAAAAGACAGGCAGCCGACTCCAGCCAGAGTGCACAAAGCAGTACAAACAGAATCAGGGAAAAAAAATATGCTTGCTGGGTTGGCATAGCTGCAGAATGCAAACAGAGCTGTCAAACAGGGACAGTCTGGGTAGAAACAATGATGCATTCATGATTTCTGGTGCTCAATCCCCCCCCTTTTATTTTAGAATAGAGTGATTTAACTTCATTAAAATGAGAAACTTGTAATTTTTAAAAGTCTAGATTGAGTTACAGATCTCAGTGCGAGGTTTAAAGGTGAGGGCCTGAACACCTCTGCTGTGGCTCCCAGCTTAAAGTGTTAAGGATGCTAAAGATTTATCAGAGGCTTTGTCTGGGCCTGCCAAGTAATGAAGAAATCTAAAGTGAAAGTACATTTGATTTTTTTTTATTCTTTTTTTTTTCCTATTTAGTGAAACTGGCAGCTTTGCAAAAGGAAGTTTCCTGAAATGACCATCTTAGGGGAGAACTAATATTTCCTTGGATTGCTGCCTGCAGTACATCCTTTGAACATGAAGACTGTTCTGTTTGCCTGGTAATTATGAGGGAATTCCTGCTTTGGGGAGAGGGAATGGAAACAAAAGTTCTTTGAACATACTCAATAATATCCTCAGTGAACAAACAAATAACAATTTGTTATTTGTAATCCTCTTTGGGAGGATACTATTATGAAGCATGGAGAATATAACTTAGCTCCAGTGTGGCCCTTCTAACATAATTTTTTTCTCCTCTAAGATTGTACCTTCCATTTTTTATTTTGAAAATCTGAATCCTGTCATACCTGTGATTTCTGTTAATGTGAAGAGGTGGCTTACTGACAGAAACCAGCAGACTTGAGCCTCAGAATTTCACACAGCCAATTTTTTTATGAAATCTGAACTCTGCAAGGAGAGAGGCTGCTGTTTTATCCCAGTGCTGTTATGGTGGCCTGTTTGTTTCCAGCTGTGTGTTTCATAGCCCCAGTCCAGCTAAACAATACCTACTGCATTGTGTTTCTGTTTTATCTCACTGCACATGCCACGCCATCGCTCCGCACGCATCCTTCACTTTTTATGCCTCTGCTAAACTACCCTGTGCTGGTCCTTTCTCCCTGACACCTTCCTCCTGTGCTCCATGGGCCAAGCCCAGGTGTGGCTGAGGACTCAGTCCCTCTTTCAGTGATGGCTTCAATGCTACACTGCAGTGATGCTTCACACCTACTTCACATCCTTTTACAGAACGTAACATTTATACAGCCTCAATCACTCTGTGGGTTCTTTGCAGACAAGTAAGTTATCTTTCATACCTTACAAGAGAGAAAATAAGTAATCTCTTAATTTGCTTTCAGTAATGGAAGCAAAGTTTGATTTAATTATACACAGTGCCTAAGAAAAGGGCACTCTCAGTTCTAGGTAGTAGAAATAACATGTTGCTCAAGGGCTCACGTAAGGTGTGTGCTCCTCATCCATTACAGTTAGTAAAGGGAAACAACGTGTGAGGCAAGATGACAAGCGGGAAGAAGGTATTTAATAAGGGCTCCCAGTTTCCAGAGCTGTGCATAATCCATTTGTTTTGCTTTTTTTCACAGTTAATAACTGTGGCAGCCAGATGCAGCCCAGCACTAACCCAAGCTGGCCAGAAAGTGAGCCCCTTTCTCGTCCACATTTGTTTAATCCCTGTTTCTTCCCCTGCAGCCCCACTCCCGCGTCCCATGGCTGTGACCGTGACCCCGGCGGCGGGACCCCGCACCCCAGGTAACGTTGCCGCAGCTCCGGGACCCAACCCCGCCAGCTTCGCGTCCCCGCAAAAGGCAAATAGACGTTCCCCCGCTTGGCACAAGCCTCGGCCCCAGGGTTTCCTGCTCCCTCTCCCAGATCGGCCCCAGCTGCCTTGCGGGGGCCGGGGCGGCCCGGGAGGAGGAGCCGACGCCTCCCCGCTTCCTCCGGCCGTCCCCGCCGGGCGGGTGTGGTGCGTGGCACAGGCTCCGGGCAGCTCCGGAGGTTTCTAGAGCCGCCGTCCGCCGGCTCCCGGTCGGTCTTAGCTCCCGGAGCGGGATCCAGGCAGGGAAGTCGGCTCCATGGTGCCTGCGGCGGTGCTGCTGCCCTGGGCGGCGCTGGCGCTGCTCGGGGCGGAGGGCGGCCGTGCTTCCGAGCAGGAAGGTAAGGGCGGGGGGGGGGGTCGGGTCTGCTCCGGGACAGAGGGTGGGGACCGGCGGCTCGGGGAGCTGGTGGCCAGGCTCGTGGACGGGCATATCCGCTGTGGGTGCCACCACTGTCCCTAGAGCCCCGGTCCAGCTCTGAAGCATTGCCTGAGCTGAGGCTGGTGCTTGCTGCAGAGCCTGAGCCCCTGGGCGGCACCCAGAGCCTGCTCCCGAGGTCTGGGGGTGGCGTGGGTGTCCTCCACTCACACTTCTTGAGCGCCTTCAGTTATTAGAACTCACATCTCAGAGTTGTGCGAGATGAGCCTTGGACACCATTCCATTCCAGTAAAGTACTCACAGTCCCTTGAGTTTCATCCCACCTGGGTCAGCCCTACCTGCCTTTGAACTTACACAGTTCAAGAATTGGGTACCAGAGAGCATTTGATCCTGGACTGGCCACACTGCAGCCTGAGACCCAGGATGCTCCTAAAATAACAGCGGTCTGTCCCCACATAAGCAGTTGGTAGATGCTCTGAAGAGTAATTGGTAGAACAGTAGAGGATTAGGGCAGCTACAGAATGTCAGCCAGGCTGACAAAAGAGGTTCACACACTGTCACTCTGCCAAGAAGTTTGGATAATTATCTTTGTCTTCATTAGAGAAGTGGCAATTAAGAGGAGATTTTATCTTGCTATCTGGAATATATTCCTTCACGGTATGTGGTTCTGGTATAATTACCTTTACTATAGATATTACTTCATAATAATACAGTTAATGTGTGGGAGTGTTGGAAGTTCTTTAGCTATGGTGGCATAACTAAAGCAAAATAATTTCAGCATTTAGGATAACTGTTAGACAAATATAAGTAAGAAATTAGTCTCTCTGCGCTATCCTGCCTTCCTTACACAGCCCTGGTCCTCCAGGTTTTTTGTAAGGTTTTAGAGTGCACTAAAGATATAAAATTGGGTGCTGGGAAAAGAGATCGAGGTATGTTGGTAGGAAGAAGGATTAACTGCTTTCTGAACCTGTTGCTTCTGGCATGACTCGAAGGAAAAATGCCTTATCTTTTCAGTGCCCCTGCTTCCCCAGAGTAATATGAGACTAACGATACCTATCTTTTCCCTTGTACATTCTTTTAAATCTCTGAAAAAGCTCTAAGCGTAGTTATTTATATTTAATTGAACCTTTTAAAAAAACTTTCATAAATGTAAATTTAATATAGAGATTATATTGTCCACTATTAAATGGTGCACTGATTTATTTATTTTTTCTATTTGACCCCTATGTTAATGGTATTTTCTTGAACACTATGTGGTACAGTAAGATTTCCCAAAACACAGCCTGGGGATAAATTCATTCCTTGTCCTAAATGCAGCTGTGTTTTCCCTGTAGAGTCAGTGCAGAAGTAAATAACTCTAAAGTTCTTTTGTTACTGAACTTGTCTTAAGACTTTTACTCTTTGTAAAAACTCAGAAATCTACCCAGTCATTTTACTGTGATGTTACAGAATCCGTTTAATCAAAAAACTCACAGAAGTGGTAGATGTCCTCTGTTATCATTCTACACATGGAAAACCAGAGGAATGGCACGATTGGCTCCTTGTTGCATAGCAGTACAGTTCAGCTCCCCTGGTTTCTAGTCCAGTGCTTGCTTTGTTAACCACACTGAGGTTATATTTTGCAACCATACCATTATTAAATGTATTAATACAGTTCCTAATTGTTAGCATGGCCCAAGGAGTCTCTGGGCCCAGGAGGCCCAGCTTCACAGAATAGGCTACCATTAGATATGAAAAGTAACTGCAACATGGAAAATAGGGAAACATAAATCTGCTTTTGGAGGTTTTAAAATGCCTGCATGTGGTATTGAAATTAAAAGGGTTTACTGCTCTGTCTCTGGAAATACCTATCAGCTGCACCAGTATTCAGCAAAATCTTTGAGAAAGAGGAAAAGGGGTTAAAGAAGAAGGAGTGGAGGCAGCGTAGCTCAGCACAAGCTTCTAGTACCGGACTGAAGGAATGTCTCTTGGGACAGAAAGCTTTCGCTACTGCAGAGATTTCTCAGAACTGAAACCAAGCTTAATGTCTCTCCGAGTCCTACCCCTACAGACCAGTAATGAGAAGGGAATCTGTAACTTGGAATTCTGCTGGGGCGGATAGTTCTGTCTGTGCTGACTTTGCCATGTTCCAAGTGAGTTCACAGGCTGCATGGTGAAACCTTTTCTGTCCTAGAAATGGGACACTGCTTCCTGTTCATCCCCTTTATCTCCTGCATCTTGTCCAGCAGACTTCTGGCACTCCTATCAAATGACATATAAACAGTTTGTTGCTTTCTTGGGTGGCAGCATGAAAATGAATTAGTGATTTATTTAATATGAGTTGTTTGGGAATTCAGGCTGAAATAATTGCAAAGCAGTCAGGCTTTAGTCTTTCGTTCCTTCTTTTATCATTATCATATACTTTCTCCTCTCCTTTCAGGTGCTAGAATTTGATGTTTGTCTTTATGTTCCTCTCTGGCAAGCCCACCTTTGCCCCCTTTACATTGGCAATATGAGCTTCACCTTTTCAGAAACCGTGAGCTCAGACCTGTATAATAAAGCTGTCGTGATTTTGTACGTACCATTATATGGCTAGAAACTTGAATGGCTTTAATATGTTCCCTGAGGAGATACATATTTTACTCATTTGTTTGCATCTTCTGACTGGACAGGACACACAGAACTGGAGTGTGCTGGAGGAGCTGGATTAGGAATCTGCTCTGTGTGTCTGAAGATCTGCCTTTAAAAGCTGCACAACTGCAGGATTCATATTCTTTTGTCTGTGTGAATGTCTAACAAAATGCAATTAAAGCTGACCTTCTATTTACTGTTCTTAATCTCATCTCTTTTTCTATTCTGATGCAGGTAAAGGATTCTGGGAATTTCCTTGGGAACATCCTTTTTCTTCTTAACTTCGTCTTAAACTTATTTTTCACTTTTGCGGCCTTTGTCAGGCATATCTAGGACTCCAGCCTTCCTCTCTAAGATCAGACAGAGTATCAGTTTGGGTATGCTAAGAAGATGCATCTGGTACATCCATTGAAAAAAAAATCATTGTTCCAGAAGAAGCTTGCTCAAGCCAAGAAAATGTGCTTTCAGTTTTTCCTGGTATTTTCTGATGTTAAAATCGGATGGCCAGGACTTGCATTTAAGCGCTCTTGCCAGAACCTATACAAATTCCTACTTAAGCAAAAGTGTTAAGATGAGGTATAGCATTTAATCGTTACAATGAAGAAACCAGAGCTTCCACATAAAAATCATATTCCAGTGGTACTGTAGAGAAACTTCTGAAAGAGAACTTCAGGATTTAGCTTTGTCCTAATTTTAAGGGGCTGGAAATGAAAAGAAGTTTGGGAGGAAAATGTAAATGAAAATTATGGTAGAATTAAATTCACATTGTGTACATATGAAAAAATCTGGAAGACACCTCAGGAATGCAGTAGAAAATTGGAGCAGCCGTGGAGAGGGAATAATAACATTCAGCCTAATTTTGGTCTTCCCGTTACTCAGTCAATGCTGAGTTGACAGCAAAGCAACTCTGTGGGGAACAGGAAGCCAATTGCATTAAATGGATTACTTCCAAATGGGCATTTTGTAGTAGTTCTATTTTTTTATCTTCAAGTTTAATATCCTTCATACTCTGGGAGAGAAGAGAATTGTAGCATTCAATAGCAGGGCAGAAAAACTTAATACATAATATTTTCTTTTTCTAGCTCCTAACTTGGGCAATGAAGTTATCTCTTTACATATTCTCTCATTTTATACGCAGAAGCAAGTTATAATCTCCACTGCGAAGGAACAATCGCTTATGCTGCAATTAGTTTTGGGTTCTTCAATCAAACACTGAAATTTGAGGACACCTTTGCCACGTTATGTCCCCTCTGATAGTTTATCCAGTAAAGCATTGGCTACGCCCATGCTTTCTTTTTTTCCCTCTACAAATCTTTGATGAGTTGGTGCCACGAAAATGCAGGTAGCAAATAAGTAGGATTTGAAGCTGGTTTTCTTCCTGAGGGTGAAGCTCTGTGGGCAGTGAGAACACCTATAGTACTTAACATTGTACAGATAATTGAGTGAGGTGTAAGCAGGCTGCTCTCAGCTCCTCCCTGATTTAAAATGAACCTGGACATCTGTCAGTGTTATGTGGAACAGATGTAATTTGTGTCCCTGAACAGCAACGACTGTGCAATAGCTGAGGCTTGTGGCTTCTACTGCTGGATTCACGATCAACTTACAGAATGTACTGGGAAAGTCACTTTGCTTCTCAACGATTGGACTTTGACTTCCCTTGGTCAAATCTGTCGAGTACCTTTAAGACTATTGATCCCTGCCTTAGCTCAGTATCTGACAGCAAAGCTTCTTCGTTAGGTATGGGACAGCTGGTTATGAAAACCATGCAAGTTGAATGTGTCTCTTGTGCTTTCTTCTGTACGCAGGAAACCTGCTGGTTCTTACTGTTGCCACCAAGCAGACTGAAGGATTCCAACGCTTTAGAAGATCAGCCCAATTCTTCAACTACAAAGTCCAGGTGCTGGCTAGCAGCCTCGGTGGTGGTTGGTCAAAGGGGTTTTTGAAGTGTGGAGTGGGTAAGACTTGGTCACAAAGTGATTAAATAAAAGCTCAAGAGAGGATACACTTTCTCGGCTGGCTGAAAAATGTGATTGAGGTATTTCTGCAGTGATCTCTTATTCCATCCTGAGTGTTGGCTTGAGGTGAGATCCTTAACTCCTGCTCAGGGAAGCCTACTGGCTTTTTTGCAATGCCAAAACACACAGTACAGAGAGCGCTCCTGTCCCTGTTGCTGAGAGTGCTTTGTTACTGTGCTGTTACTCTGACTGTCCATCCCAGAGAATGGTTTCAAGGGTGGTGTACCTACCCTGGCCATCTGCCCTGATGATGGTTTTCTGTTGTGATTTGCACTGGGAGGTATCAGGACTAGTAAGGTTGTGGGTTCTGGTCCTTTCCTGTGAGTCCTGCTGGGCAAGTGACCTGTTCAATGGATCCTGTGCCTGTCATTCTTTAGGTGCTGGGGCTGGATGAGGAATGGCAGGGTGGAGATGACAAGAAGCCAGCAGGAGGTGGGCAGAAGGTCCGTCTCTTGAAATCAGCTTTGAAGCAGTATGCGGATAAGGAAGACTTGATCATCCTTTTTGTAGAAAGGTAATGGGTTGGAAAGCATTTGTCGTGAACTAATCATAAGGCTGTTTGGACAGGTTCTTACTGAGAAGAAATTAACTGTGAAATAGATTGCTTTAGGAAGGTGTGTCCAGGCCTCCTGTGCCTTTTCCCCCTGAATTCTCTGCAGTTGCCTGAGAGTTGCTGAGAGCTGCATCCGTGGCAGCTGGGAAGGTCTGACCAGAGCAGGCTGATTCCAACTCTTGTATAAAGTTGATAGCGTTATACCTGCTTCTGCCACGGTGGAATTTGGCTGCCTCTGTCTGCAGAAAAAGCAGTTTCTGTGGAACTAGGCAGACCTTTCTTACCAGAATTATTTGTTTTATAAGGTGAGGCAGGCTGCAACACAATCCTGAGAGCCAAGAATAGTCTGCCAGAGAAATGTGGAGAGGGAAAAGGAGGGTTCGGAGTCTGAGTGTCTTTTCAAGTGCCCAGCATGAAAAGGGATGTCTGTATCTGTTTCTAGCTCCCATGGGAGGGAGATCATCTTTTGCAGCTCTGAGTGTCTACATGTATTTAGGGAAGTTGAGAATGGTTAAGTTCAGACTCACCAAAATGAGTTTGAAGTATGCAAATCCTCTTGCAGAAAGTGCAAGTCTCACTCTGAGAGTGTCACCTGGGGATTAGTTCTGTTCTATCCAGTACTGAGGAGGTGGCGGCTGGAGCATGGCATCCAGTGATGAGTGTCCAGTGTAGGTTCCTCCTGGAGATTTGCAGGGAGCTCATGGAGAGTGGCAGGATGCCAAAAGTTGTAAAAAGCATAACCTATGGGTTTGTTTAATCTAGAAAGGAATGGCAGAGTGATTCTTCCTCCAATAAGTAAAATGTTGTTACAAGCAGTGAGGGCGCCAGGGTTCACAGTTCCAAATGAGGGAAAAGCAAGAAGAGATCAGCGTGTTTTGCAGCTTGGAAGATTTGTTTTTATCATCAGTTAAAACTCTGTAAAAATAAGAATGGGCAGAAGTTGCCCGAAGACAGCGTGGAATGTTCTGCAGTGGAAAGTAACATCTTCCACTCTATGAATAAGATTGCACTTTAATTAGCTATAATTATGAAAAAAAAAAATGTAATAGAGTGAAGTAGAACTAATAGAAAGGGATCCAGAATTAGCTGATTTTAGAAACTTCTTGTGCTGACATGTTTTTGTGACTCCATACACTTCTGTCCCTTTCTTGTTTGTCTTTTACTCTAGCTATGATGTACTCTTTGCTTCGGGCCCCACAGAACTGCTGAAGAAGTTCAAACAAGCCAAGAGCAAGGTGGTCTTCTCAGCAGAGAACTACATCTATCCTGACAGAAAGTTGGAAGCCAAGTACCCTCAGGTGCGAGATGGAAAGCGCTTCCTGGGTTCTGGAGGTAAGACCTTCTTTCAGCTGAGAACCTCTCTCAGCTTTTTCCTCTTATTAGAAGGCCTTTGGGAGAAGTAGCAAGGGACCAGGTGTGGAAAGTGTCTTTATAGAAGATGGTGCAAACTGAAGCCCTGTGCATAACTGGCCGTAATGGAAAAACTAACAATGCTTCTGTCTTGACCTGCAGGAGGGGACATAGCTACGGATTGCATGTAGAGGATAAGAACCTGGTCCCTGTCCCTTCTCCCTTTGCAGTGAGATTTGTCATTCAGGGTGTGGGTATCTGAGATTTTCTGATGCTGAAGATCACAGGTTCCATCCTGGTGTCATTTGCTGTTGGGAAGTGTGGTCTATACATGCTTTTGCTGAAAGCTTGTGTATCTTTGTGACACCACAGAGGGGAGTGAGACTTTGTGTAAAAGAAGTGGGAGTGTGTGTATACAGGAGAATATTTCTGGTTGTCTGAGTTGCAACACCTCTTCATACTTCTTCCCACAGGCTTCATAGGTTACGCTCCAAACCTGAAGAAGCTTGTGGAGGAGTGGAAGGGGCAGGATGATGACAGTGATCAGCTCTTCTATACGAATATCTTCTTGGACCCAGAAAAAAGGGTAGGTGTAGCTAGATTGTGGGATTAGGAGGAGTTGTCTGAGAAGCATTGCAGTTAATCTGTGCAGTATTGCTGTTAACAGTAAAAGAAGTTAATAGCTTACATATTGTACCTTAATTACTGCTCTGGTATCCTCACATGAAAAAGGCCAGTATATCTAGTTACCCATTTTCCTTCTGAAAATTTTAATTCTAGCCACTACCCCCTTGTTCTCTTATTAGCAATTTCTATCTTTAAGCTCAAAATGTGAATGGAAATCCAAAGATGCATCTCAAAACAAGTCTCACAAGAAACTCATGCCAGTATCTTTATGTGCTGATATTTAAAGCTATTGAGTGTGGCAGAACTAACCAGCTTCCTCCCAGGGGATGTGAAACCCAGACTTCAGGCGTGTATCCTCCCTGCAGAGTGCAGTGCCGGCTTAGAAATACCCAACCTGGCACTAAAGTATGTGGTGAAGGGGCAGATGAGGCCTGAGCAGATTTGAGGTGATGAAAGGGACAAAGGCTGACAGCCTTGTGGCCACAAGACAGCATCTGTAGACATCACAGTGTGTAGCTCTGCTGGAACAGTGATGCCTTCAGCAAACACCACCAGATCCTGGCTGACAAAATCTGCATCAGCCAATGGAGCACGCCATGTAACATCGTGCAGAAGCATGGAATGCACCCTGGATGCATCCTGGACATTCCAGCACCATGTGGTGCACTGGCCGAATCCTCCAGCTCCACAGGGTGATTCTGCTTCTGTTGTCCCTGCCATTACGCAGTGCACTCTGTCCCTGAGGGACACCACAAATGCA
Organism: Gallinago jamesoni; assembly: GCA_025769975.1. Lineage (NCBI taxonomy): Eukaryota > Metazoa > Chordata > Aves > Charadriiformes > Scolopacidae > Gallinago > Gallinago jamesoni. Next base: position 3,391,837 of record JAOQGH010000008.1, on the reverse strand, counting down.
TGGGAACTAAGAAGTCAAACTGTAACAGTATAGTAAAGAGGAAGATTTAGAAATAGGAAGCAGCTTTTACACTGATTAGAGAAGGAGTTGCACTTTTTTACCAGCAGGGCTGGTAAAAAGTTCTTAATAACTGCACTTTTTTTTCTTCCCCAAATCTGAAAACGGCCTATGATACATTAGTGCGAACGGTTTAATGCTCTCATCTGCAGTTCTGGCCCGGTGCCACACAAAGGCTGAGTAATTCCACTGACTTGCCATTCAGACAGCGGATGTTAGCACCCTGCTGTCCTTTCCAGTAATCAATCTTAGTAGATGCCTGGAGGGACACTGAATTCTGTTAAGTCAAAGCTAGATTTCAGTCTGACAAAAATCCAGTCAGAGTGTGACTTCCAGCAGGGGATAAAAACAAAGATCACACGAGCTCCTGGCTGTGTTCTGGTTTGACAGATACCTGATAGGTTTGACGGTACCTGGGGCAACACTTGGGCTAATGCTCGCCCTGTGCATAGATGGCAAAAACTGTCTTCACAGCAGATGTTTTTGCTCTCTTGGCATTCCTGCATATTACGCGTGGGTTTTATATGACCATGCTGTGAGTGTACTTCATTAATATGCTGCAGATTATTATTATTGGTACACCCACAGCAGTTTTAAAATGTTTATGTGTATGGTTTTGCCTAGTATACTAGTATAGTATGTTTCAATTGTTTTAGAAAATGGCAAATTGTCCCAGATTCAAGTGAAAATGACGATTAGCTGAGAGTGTTTTAGGCTTCAGAGCTTGAAGAATATGGAAATGATTATAGGAATGTGATATATTCCATATTTATAGCTCAGCGTGGGGTCTCTCGGATGTAAAGAGTGGATGTCCGCTTGTGTTCTAATTAAGGTTATCTTATTCTTTTAAAGGAAAGTATCAACATCAGTCTAGACCAAAGAAGCCGCATCTTCCAAAACCTAAATGGGGCATTAGGTGAGATGGAAGAAGGAAGCTCATTTCTTTTTGGAATGCAACTGCATGCTGACACCAGAAATAAAGTTGTGTTGGGGCTGAAGGGATTAAATTTCAGAGATTCCTGTCCCTGCAGAATAAGCCTCTGCCAGAGTTCTGGGATTTATTTGCAGTTCCACTGCAAGCAACTAGGTTCTCCTTGCAATTCCCTCCTCACCTCGGGTTTTCCGTCTTACACCTCCATTCCACTTTGATCTCCAAGCATGTCGAATTGAATTAGCCTTAGGGATTGAAAATGGGAGGGACTTCAGAGCAAGTAATAACACACAACCCTGCCTAGGGCTTGCCTGTCTTTCCGCTTCAGAACTGTGTCTGGAATGCCACAGAAGGTGAGAATCAGTCAGGTGCTGCCTTGTGAGCACTCGCTGACTGTACCAAGCTTCTGACCCAGCCTTGTTGATTGATTGAGTTTGCTAGGCCTGGCAAAAGTGATTCACTTACTCTCCTGGCGCTACTGGCTGATGTTTTCAGTTTACAGGCTTACACTGCTCTATCTTTATTCTAGTCAGGTAAAAAATTATAACAGCAGTGTAGTTTTTGGCTCCTCTGCTCATTATAACAATGATAGACTGGAGCCTGGATCTGTACTAGACTGTTTTCCAAAGGTTTTTGTGTAGTTGTGTTGAGGAGACATCTTGGATGATCTCTGCCAGGAGGGTGGGCTTTTGTCAGGGGTGAAAAACAGAGACAGCGGGTGCATGGAATGCTTAGGTGAGAAGGGTCTGCATCTTCCCTGGCCATCCATAGCTGTTCCTCACAGCATCATTTGTCAATGCCAGTTTTGAAAGAGTGGTTCAACATGACTTCTACCAATTTCCAGAAGAAGGTGTATTTTTCAGCTCAGCAAGCTGCCCTCTGCCCAACTTCCCAGCTGCCTCCCATTATCTCGTGGATCATTCTGAATGTTTTTCCTCCTTTCTGGATATGGTCTGTAGTCCTTAAACTACTTGTGCATGATTATCCACGTCCATGGTTTCACCTTTCAGCGGTTGTTCAGTAGAAATGAGGCATTTTGCTGCTAATTATTAATAAAAGCCTTCCTCTCATAACATGATGACAATGTCATTTCCAGATGAGGTAGTTCTGAAGTTTGAAAACGCACGAGTGAGAGCAAGAAACTTGTTATATGACACACTGCCTGTGGTGATTCATGGAAATGGACCCACCAAGGTAAGTGGGTGTCTGAAAGGAAAGATTTGATGTGTATTTGTTGCAAAGTGACCCTTTAGGCTTGAGTCTATCAGGTTACTGTCTGCCCATATTATGACTTTCCCTGTGTACGTTTGTGTTTGAGTAACAGTAAGTGGTCCAGGTCTGTAGCAGCAAGATAGGTCTGATTCAAAGATCAGCATGTAATTAGACCCTCAGGCTGTCATGCTTTGTAGATTCTTTAGTCTAAAATTCTGATGCAATGTGATCTTACACTGGGGGTGGGTGCAAAGAAACTCCTGCCTTGTAATGCCTAACAGGCAAATTGCCTTTTGCAGCTGCAGCTGAACTACTTGGGAAACTACATTCCTCAAATATGGACATTTGAGACTGGCTGCACTGTGTGTGATGAAGGTTTGCGAAGCCTTACAGGGTTTAAGGTAAGGCTGATGTCTATTCAAAGCTTGCAGGACAAATCTTAGAATTACAATGGGATCTTACATGTCTGATGTGGTACGCGAGCCACCACTTCTCTCTTCTCACTGAATGTAGGATGAGGCGTTGCCAATGATTCTGATTGGCATTTTCATCGAGCAGCCCACCCCATTCCTCTCCCAGTTTTTCTTGCGGCTTCGTAACCTTCATTACCCAAAGCAACGAATCCAGCTCTTCATTCACAACCATGTAAGTAAAGTTGGCCTGTGATGGTCTTAGCAAACGTGGGGAAAATATATACCTCCTCCTTCACTGTGGGCACCTTTGCAACATTTGACTAGACTTCCAGGCTCTGTAATCCCAGTACTTCTCTGCAATGGCACCTGAAAATGTAGCTGTAAAGATGTGGAAGTGGGAAGAACTGTTCTTCGTATGGTCTGGCATTTTTAAGAACAGGAGGCTGAGCAGCCTGGGATGAGCCCACTTCATTTGTTTTTCCTTATTTTATTTTTGGCATAGGAGCAACATCACTTGATGCAGGTGGAGTCTTTTGTTAAAGAGCATGGCAAAGAATATCTCGCCATCAAAGTGATTGGACCAGATGATGAGGTGGAGAATGCTGAGGCACGTAACTTGGGCATGTAAGTACATTACAGCTAGCAGGGTCAGCCTCTGTCCAAACTAAGGCAGTCTGGTTTTTCTGAGTATCATCACTATCAAGTGGATGCTTCTCGTCTTTCAGTCACTCTCTTCTTTCAGTTTTCCTAGCATTAACTCCCCGTGCCCATTATATATCAGAAAAAATAGCAGCCCTGATACCACCTCCCTTTCTTCAGTTTCAAAAACCAGGTTCTAACTGGTCCTTTGTCCTGTTAGAAGGATAGCCCTGTACCTCCCACCCTCATCATCCAGTCTGTATGTCAAGTCACAGACCACAAAGAATATGCACCTATATCTCTGAAGAGGAGGAGTGTAGTAGTAAAACTAAGAGCTAGTGGCAGAATATCTTCCTATCTGTGATCAGGGGGTGTGAGCTTGAGCTCAGGTCTGGATTTGGGCCAGTTGTAAATGGGAACCTCTTCCGTTTGTGCTGGGGAAACAGTTTGGTAACTGTTGATTTTGGCTGTCTCACTGTGTGCTATTGGATACTGAATCTGATGTGCTTGTGCTGTGCTGGCTCCCTGGGTGATTACATTAAATTGAACTTTTCTGAGCACCCAGAAGATTACCTTTAGTTTATAAGGTGAAGGGATTCCTGGTGTTCTGTCCTTTGTCTTGGTCTGTTCCAGGAGCATTTTGATGTGACTTTTCTTGTTTTCTGGCTATAGGGATTTGTGCAGAAAGGATCCTGACTGTGACTATTACTTTAGCCTGGATGCTGAGATAGTTCTGAAGAACACGGAGACTCTCAGGATCCTGATTGAACAGAACAAGTGAGTTCTTTGGTCTGAGCAATTCTTACAGGTCATCTTTCACATAAGGAATGCAGTGAGCTCTGTTATCACTGAGATGTGTGAGGCACAAGGAGAACTGTGTCAGAGATGGAATGTTAGACAAACACCTCTTATTTGGTCTTTTTTTTATGTAGATTTAATCCCTGGATTTTAGGTAGCAGATGTAAATCATCCCTAGTTTGTCTTTAGTTGCTGGAACAAATAGGATTCTAAGAGACCTGCTGTGGGGTGCAGTTATTGTAGGAGATAGTGACCTTATTTGCCCTCTCTTATGTGGAATTATATTCCAAAAGGGTTTACAGAAGCAGCAACTCTGTAAGTGAGGGAGAATCTGACTCTTACAATTTTGTGGTTTGTAAATCTTTTCCTTCTTTTTTTCCTGTGGTAACATGCCGTTCTACAATTCCTTTTTCTTTTTTGCTTGCAGGCTGGTGATTGCCCCACTGGTAAGCCGTCATGAGAAGTTGTGGTCAAATTTCTGGGGAGCTCTGAGTCCTGATGGATACTACGCCCGCTCAGAAGATTATGTGGATATTGTTCAAAGGCGGAGGGTGTGAGTATGCAAAGAGAGTTTCTTAGTGATATAGCCCCTCAAATACAAAGCTTGCTGCAGCTCATTATCATCAAACCAGCTAGCGTCAAAGAACCAGAGAGCACAACTGTCTTTGTATATTGAAAAGGAAAAAAAGTTGGTACTCCCATTTGGAAGCTGTTCTGTGTTCTCCCCTGAGCAGAGACCATGTACTTTGGGCAGATTTTCTTATGATCAGAGTAAGGGCTTAAGAGTCCTGACTGCTGAAATCACTTTGTCTTACTTATCATGTTTTCTCACCTGTGGATTATAGTTAGTGTGATCCTTAAAATCCTGTAAAGTGCTGTTTAATCTTTATCAGATAGTCTCCATAAAACAGCAAGGCAAGCCTTGAATGGAAGATTCACAAAATATAATTGTTGGTTCATTCATGTTCTTGAGGGGCCCTCTTTTTGGGGGGGCCATTATAAATGCTGGAAATCAGCTTATGCCCTTTTGGCTGGTTCAGTTTTTTGAAATCACTGGGAAAAAAAGTATGTTGATCTCTCTGGGAAGAGATTCAAGCCATTAATTATGTCTCTAGCAAAAACACACGGTAGCAATTAATTGCTTTCACAGCAGACTAGCATTTGTGCAGCTTAAAAGCTCAGAGCCATATAAGTGATTTTTCCTGGCATGACAATTCCTATTGGTATGATTTCTCCCCACTGTTCTGAGTTGGCTCATTTAGGCAAGCCTGGCTGATACTGTGGTGCTGCCTGCCATACCATCAAGTCCAGCAGTTTCTGTCTTAGCGGTTATTTCAAGTCTTATTCCCCTCCCTCTGTGTTTCAGTGGGCTTTGGAATGTGCCCTACATCAGCAGCGTTTACATGGTTAAAGCCAAGGTGCTGCGATCGGAGCTTGACCAGGGAGATCTGTTCCACAGTGGCAAGCTGGATGCTGACATGGCTTTCTGCCACAACGTTCGGAATCAGGTCAGTGGAGAAGAGGGAGGCTGGTGGGGGAGAACTGCCTGCCAGGGTGGAGGGGACAGGATTAAGTAGTTTCAAGGCATTCAGCTCTGCCAGGGCATGGGACATGATGAACTGGCATTATTCAGTACTCTGCAGGCTTGGAACAATGTGAGATTTCTGTCTTGCTGTGAGACCACAGGAGCCAAGGACCACTAAATGTGGATAACATTTCTGGTTTTGGGCCTATTCGGGGCTGTTCTAAATGGGATTGACGGGGTAAGAGAGAGAAGAATCTAATCTCACAGCAGCTGCTCTGTTCTGTTTCCAACCCTGGCTGACAAGAGGCACAGAATTACTGGCTCTGGCTACAACCTTTCAAACTTCCTCGTGTCTAGGGTGCAATTAAACTGAATGCCCACGGGAGAAAGAATGAGTAAATGAACAGCTCTGACAGAGCCATCATCTCTGGGGAACAGTCCAGTGCTTATATTTCTTAGTATCTCACAGAAATATGAGGCCTGGCAACAAGGCTTGATTGTTTCCCTTCTGTCCTGCAGGGAGTCTTTATGTACCTGACAAATCGGCATCAGTTTGGACACATACTGTCCCTGGAGAATTATCAGACAACTCACCTCCACAATGACCTCTGGCAAATATTCAGCAATCCTGAGGTGAGTTAACCTGTGTGCTCAGCAGGCTTAGCAACGTGGCATGGGAGGATCTGATGACTCACTTCACCAATAATGAAGGTCCAGGCTTTGTAATAACGATGTCTCTCAGGTGGGATGAGAAGCGTAGTCACAGAATTTAAAGAGAAGGTGGTTTTGTGATTCATAACAGTTGGATCTTCACAGCCTGTGAAGTACTGCTGCACGTGTGCCTGCTGCCTCTTGAGCCAGGATCTACAGAAATAACTGGTTTGCTTATCTTTCACCTGCAGGACTGGAGAGAAAAGTACATCCATGAAAACTACACAGCAGCTCTGAAAGGGAAGTTGGTAGAAATGGTAAGAAGGCATTGCTCTTATCCATCAGAATGGGGGATGAGCTTGTATCATCACTGTTGTTATTCTTGGGAATAAGCAGTTCAGCATGACCTCGTAGTCAAATCCAGAGGAGCCATGACCTTGAAAGTATTTTTAGAGCCAAATCATTCTTTTGGAAGTACATCTCCAGCTCTCTTAAGTGGAATTGGGGCATATAAATCAGAAGACAAATTTCTATCCTCAATATTTAGTTAGTTATTTTCCACTTAAACTGACTCGGTCTACAGTCAGTTTAGTCTTGTTCCTTTTGCCTCAGGCACCTGCCCTTGTTTCTGCTATTCTCACCTGTTTATTTTCTGCAGCCCTGCCCAGATGTCTACTGGTTCCCCATATTCACTGACACGGCCTGTGATGAGCTGGTGGAAGAAATGGAACATTATGGCCAGTGGTCCACAGGTGACAACACGGTAAGAAAAAGCAGGAGCTTTTTGATTTCTGGATCACACCATTATACATCCATATTTGATGGCAGCAGGAAGACACAGTTAAAGCAGGAAACTGGAGGCAATACTCTAATTTTGTTCCTGATTAACTCTTGATTTTTCCCTTGTGAATGTGAATTAATTTTTCTGAGTCCTCTTTAGTGTTCTCTGAAGCTACAGTTCTCAGCCCTTCTGATGATGATATTGTTTACCTCAGAGTTTAATTATTGTTTGAAATGAGTTTTCCATCCTGGAAATTCTGATAAATAAATGTCATATTTATTTGTAGTTGTCAGAAACAAGTGCTTTTCATTCTTGAAGTCCAAGGTTCTCATCCTCATGGGTATTTTCATGATTCTATTTCAGGACAGCAGAATACAAGGAGGTTATGAGAACGTCCCGACTATTGACATACACATGAACCAAATAGGCTTTGAAAGAGAATGGTACAAGTTTCTTCTGGACTATATCGCACCCATCACAGAGAAACTGTACCCAGGATACTATACCAAGGTATGTATCCCTTAGCATCAAAACTTATGGTCAACTCAGCACCTCCACTAGTTGCAACGGTGTGAAAAAACTGCTAGAATCCTCTAGCAATATGTGTACCATTTCCTAGTATGGAGGAACGGACCCTGTATGACAAGTATGTGCATCAGGAAGTACGCAGTTTCCCAATGACGTTCTCCTGCTTTATTGTTGTCTTTCTTAGAAGTGGGTTGCAATTCAGATATTACCCCCAGCTCTGCAGGTCAGTAGCCATGGACTGCTATAGCCCTGTGACGAATGTGCACTTTGTTCTTGTCTCCTGCAGACTCAGTTTGAACTAGCCTTTGTAGTTCGCTACAAGCCTGACGAGCAGCCCTCTTTAATGCCCCACCATGATGCTTCCACCTTTACCATTAACATTGCTCTGAACCGAGTTGGAATAGACTATGAGGTAAGTGTGTGCCAGTGTGTCAGGAATTCAGTGCAGCCTCCTGAGCAGTCCAGGCGGCTGAAAACTCTTTCCTTACCCACATCTGGCTTCTTCACACTGAGGATTGCAATTAATGACTGGGCCAGGATAGAAGATTTTTGAATGCATCAGTACACGGTAGATTCCCCAAGCACCTTCTTGCACTTTCCGAAGAGCTGCTGGGACCCTGAGGTGCTTTGCCCAAGCTGATGTGTCTCTTGGTTTGTTTCTGTCAGGGAGGAGGCTGCCGGTTCCTGCGCTACAATTGTTCCATTCGAGCTCCACGGAAAGGGTGGACCCTTATGCACCCAGGACGCCTGACCCACTATCATGAAGGTCTTCCAACCACCAAAGGAACCCGTTATATCGCAGTGTCCTTTCTTGACCCCTAGAGCCATGTTTCACAGGAAGGACCTTTCCCTGGCCCTGCTCACTGCTGACTTTGAGTGGAAACAGGGAATGCTACTGAGAGTTTCTAAGGCGTTGATCAAAGCTATTTGGATACTGATTTTTAACAATATTTTAAGACTCCACTACTGGAAGATCTCTCTTTCTCTCATACTGCAGGTAATATCTAGGTATATTGCTGTAGGATTTGGAAGGAGATTTTGTGCCTTCACTTTTGATTCTGCTCCTCGTCCACTGTCTCTTGGAAATGCAATTTACTTGAACCATCACTGATTGGTTGGCTTTACAAAAATGTTTTCTTGGACTGGAAATCCAGCTTTTTGGAGGAAGGTCACAAGCTCTATCTCCAAGTAGCTGGAAGCCCATTTTCATCCACAGCATATATAGGACTGGACAATAATTTCTGGATACTACTCCAAATATAAACCAATCAGGGAGCTGGCTCCAGGAGTCATAACAGTTAAATGTCATACCAGATGAAACTCAGCAATAAGAGCCTGAAGATCATCTGATTCCTTACCTCTTTGCAGTCCTTGGAAGTTCACAAAATTGCAGTGGCAATATAGGTGCTTGCAGTTAGTTAAAGGAAGGTCCGCTAATGATACTTTACCTCTGGGATTAGACAGAAGCGATAAAAGATAGCCTCCCTGTCTTACTGCAGCTGAAAGGAGCATGTGGACCCAGACAGATTCAGACCATGTCAGTATATGTAGATAAAAATCTAAGAAAGGGAAGGCTGAGAATAACTCGATCAGTCAGGAGGGCTTCACTGCTCAATCATCTCGGTTCTATCCCATATTAAAGCTGTCAAAAGCTCTAATAAATCTCTGGGTAACAACCCAGAGGCTCCAGTGGCCTTTGGTGGCCTCATTCCAGTTCTCTTTGTTTTCATAATTTTCTTTGCATCTAACTTGAATGGGCCATCAAAGAGCTGTTTTCTGGTACTTAGAGGAAAATATTTTTAAGTGTTTCTGTAATTTGAGATTCCAAACCAAAACACTCCACTGCAGATGTTCCTCCAGTGGGGTCGAGGGTGATAGAAATGAGAGGTTGGAAAGTGTTGAGAGATTGTGGTGGGCTGATAGGTATAAAAATCTGTCTAGACTAGACCCATGGTTAGAGAGGGAAGGGGGAGAAACCTTTCCAGCCGTTCCTGTGAGACACCTGCTCTGCTTCTCAGACACTGGTATGCTCAGGGACAGCCACTATGTTTGACACGTTTGCCATCATGATCGTCCTTAGAAAGGAAAATATTCCTTAGTTCTCTGTCTCCAGTTTCTGGTGTGTGATTGTCAGGTGTAGAGCTCCTTCATCTAGGATGAGTCACATTAATGCAGGCAGAATAGCCTTAGATGTATGAAATTTGACAGGGAATTTGATAGAATTTTAATGGACCTGAGGAAGGCGACTGACCTTTTTCTGCTGCTTTCTGTGTGCTTTTTAGGTCCGTTTCAAGGTTACACACTCGCTTGTGCCCACAGGAGAAAACCCCAGGCAGGACAATCAGTTTGAAAAGTAATACAATAATAAATTTTGTTAGATGAAACCCAGAACTATCTGTTACCAAATGAAGGGACGCGATAGGCCAATTGTTGGGAAGATGTAGAAAAGGCATATGTATTTATTCAGCAGGTTATTTTGTTGTTGTTTTTTTTCTTCACTTATTTTGTTGTGTCTTTCCGCTGCCCAGTGCGGTGATTTTAATTAATGAGGAGTCTGTCGCGGGAGACTCGCATTAAACCCTTACCCCACGGTCACGCCGTCTGTGGGTTTATTTCGGCGGAGATGGGGGGGGGGGGGAGGGGGGGGGAGGGGGGGGGGGGGGGG